>CALNHX010000261.1:0-397872 GCA_940337035.1 Agriotes lineatus | reverse complement strand
ATGATGTTTTTGCAATTTGGCCTCATGATATGGTTGAGGTGGACAAATTTCTTGAACATATTAACAGTAAAAAAGCCTCCATCAAATTAACATTAGAAACAGAGCAAAACAATCAATTACCTTTTCTTGATACACTAATCACACGCACAATAAGTACCTACTTTTGAAACATCAGTATACCGTAAAAAAACCAACACTAATAGGTACTTTCATTTTAACTCCAACCATCACAAAAACATAAATACAGGTGTTGTAAAAAGTCTTTATGACAGAGCCAAAGTTGTTTGCTCTAATGATGACATTTTCAAAAAAGAGAAAGAATTTTTCGTTAATGTTTTACAAGATAATGGCTATCCAAAGACTCTTTTTCGCTTTATAGAAGCTGTTCTGTATGCTCCATGTTGGAGGTCTGACAACACCACCTATTTGAATATGAGTGTGCTAGATAAAACAGCAGCGGTAATCGCTGACGGGTTAGTGAAGCTTAAATGTAATACTTCCTGTAAAACCTACGAATATGTGGCCCTCTAGCATACAAGCTAAGAACGCAGAGTTAAAGTATACACTTTACGAAGCTGCAAAACACGTTAACCTGAGCACCTTATGCTTAGATTTGCCATTACATATTCGTCTGGTATAATTACAAGACGGGGAAGAATTGCTAAGACTGCTTTCCGGGAGTTGCAAACTGTGCATATTATCACCCATAATTGCCGAATGCACCGAGAAACAATTTTCAAGGTGAAAATATAAATGTTAGGAAGCTTTAAAAACCTCTAGACCAGTGGTTCCCAAACTTATTTGGCCTACCGCCCCCTTTTCGGAAAAGAAGTTACTCAGCGCCCCCTGGAAATCTACATTCTTTAAGCGAACAAACAGAAAGATATTGTAATGGTAGCTTCTTGAGACTGATAATACGAGGGGGGTTCACGTCAAAACCGGAATTTCCTCTTTGAAAATAAAAATTGCTTGATTAGTGTGATTTTTTATTACATGCTATACCTATAGAATTTACTCTAATTTAATCAAATAATCAAGTACCCTTGTTGTCATGGTAACCGTTCATTTGTTATTAAACATGGCATGTAACACTGTCAGTTGCACTTTGAAACGGCGCATTATTATTCAGTTTCTTGTCAATGAAGGCGTTAAACCTGCTGAAATTGTATGCAGACCTAGTGCACAATTTGGTGAAAGTACACTTACAAAATCACAAGTATTGGAGTGGCCTGTTCGGTTTAAAAATGGCCGCGAAAGTGTAAGTGTTGATCCTGAGAGAGGAGGTTGCAAGGCCACAGAAGTGGTTTCTGCAGTTATTCAATCGGTGAATTACTGTTTCGGAAATAGTGAAATAAATTCATTTAAGTACTGGGCCAGTAAAAAAAAGTTCGTCAAGCAATTCGAAAAAGAGAACAAAGTGGATTATTATCAAAAGGAGTAATCCTTCAAAAGGAGTAATCCTTCAACAGGATAATCTCTAGCCACACACGGCAAAGATTGCGAAGGATTTTTTGACGAAATTGGACTGGGAAACTCTACCACATTTTGCATATAGTCCAGACTTGGGCTTCCACAGATTTTCATTTGTTTGAATCACTTAAAAGTCATCTTGGACGCAAACGATTTCAAGAAAGCTGCACTTTAAAAATGTATTCTAAATTGGTTTAGACAGCAGGAACAAAGTTTCTATTTTGCAGGATTTCATGCTTTGATGCAAAGTTGGAATAAATGTGTTTTTGTTAATGGAGATTATATTGAACAATAAAACTGTTATACATAAAGTTTCGAATTCCTTCCATTAAAAAAATAAATTCCGGTTTTGGCGTGAAGCCCCCTCGTAATTATCTATAAGAGTATTTCTAGGTAGGAAATTATTTTGAAAGAATAAATTAATTAGCAACTAAAAATTACAAAGGGAGATTTATACATTAAAAGTACAATATAAATATTTGAGAATTGTTTAAATTCATTAAACAATTCTACCTTAGATACAGTTACTGTTAAATTGTGAATAGTTTATTAAAAAGGTTCGAGCATAGAAGTTGATTTAGTTGGGATACTTGTTTGGTAACATCAGAACTTAGATTTTAATTTGTTTTAACTGACAATCGGAATAACTAAAGTGAAATCCAAACTCAAATGATTATCTGAAAAAGTCAATTATGAAATGTTATAATAAAATATATAATATAGAAATTTGGTATAAATTATTATTGCTAAAGAAAATTATATTTTTAAAATAACCATTTTTTCTGAAGTTGTAACCTCTATTTTAGTTAAAAGCAAATTTGAATAATAAAAAAAACCTTTATCATAATGGTATGTATTTACTTTCTGGATGGTGTATTAAAGGGTGTGATAAAGTAAAATTAAAGAAATGGAGAAGAAACGAATTTTAATAAACAGACTGAATAAATAAAGTAACAAATGGTATGAAGAAGAATAAGAACATTTAATAATGGTAAATAGTTTTCATGGAATAAATAAATCTGTAACTTGTATTTTGTGCGTTTAATCTTCGTATCTTCCCTTCCTTCTTTAAGCTTTCACCGCCCCCTTATTTTATTCACCGCCCCCCAAATGCACCCGAGGCTGCTATCGCCCCCTTGGATCGTTCCAGCGCCCCCCAAGGGGCGGTACCGCCCACTTTGGGAATCACTGCTCTAGACGACCTTTTAACACTAAAGAGACAGAACTTGGATCCTAATGTGTCTTAGAGGCTGTTTTTAGCGCATAAAGACACCACAGCAAGCGATACACGTTAACCTGAGCAGCTTATGCTTAGATTTTCCATTTGCCATTACATATCCGTCTGGTATAATTACAAGACGTCGAAGTATTGCTAAGACTGCTTCCCACGAGTTGCAAACTGTGCATTTTAACACTTCTAATTGCCTTATGCACCGAGTAACAATTTTCAAGGTAAAACTATAAATGCCGGGACGCCATAATAACATATAGACGACGTTTTAACACTCAATAGACAGAATATTGAACCTAATGTGTAGTGTTTTTAGAGCATAGATATGACACAGAAAGCGATAGACGTAAGCCTGAGCAGCTTCTGCATTGCATTTTCCATTTGCCTTTACATACTCGTCTGGTATAATTACAAGACGTCGAAGAATTGCTAAGGCTGCTTTCCGGGAGTTGCAAACTGTGCATATTAACACCACTAATTGCCTAATGCACCCAGTAACAATTTTCAAGGTGAAAATTTAAATGTTGGGAGGCTATACAAACCTCTAGAAGACGTTTTAACACTAAAAAGAAAAATCTTTGATTATAATGAGTCTTAAAAGATGTTTGTAGCACATAAAAGCATCAAAATAAGCGATAGACGTTAACCTGAGCTGCTTCTGCATTGTATTTTCCATTTGCCTTTAAATACTCTTCTGGTATAATTACAAGACGTCGAAGAATTGATAAGGCTGCTTTCCGGGAATTGCAAACTGTGCATATAATTACCCATAATTGCCTAATGCACCAAGAAACAATTCTCAAGGTGAAAATATAAATTTTGGGAAGCTTTAAAAACCTCTAGAAGTCGTTTTTACACTAAAGAGACAGAACTTGGATCCTAATGTGCCTTAGAGGGTGTTTTTAGCCCATAAAGACACCACAGCAAGCGATACACGTTAACCTGAGCAGCTTATGCTTGGATTTTCCATTTGCCATTACATATTCGTTTGGTATAATTACAAGACGTCGAAGAATTGCTAAGACTGTTTCCCACGAGTTGCATAACTGTGCATATTAACACCAATAATTGCCTAATGCACAGAGTAACAATTTTCAAGGTAAAATATAAATGTTGGGAGGCTATACAAACCTCGAGACGACGTTTTAACACTAAAGAGCCAAAACTTTGCTCCTAATGTGTCTTAGAAGGTGTTTTTAACGCATAAAGACACCACAGCAAGCGATACACATTAACCTGAGCAGCTTATGCTTGGATTTTCCATTTGCCATTACATATTCGTCTGGTATAATTACAAGACGTCGAAGAATTGCTAAGACTGTTTCCCACGAGTTGCATAACTGTGCATATTAACACCTATAATTGCCTAATGCACAGAGTAACAATTTTCAAGGTATAAATATAAATGTTGGGAGGCTATACAAACCTCGAGACGACGTTTTAACACTAAAGAGCCAGAACTTTGCTCCTAATGTGTCTTAGAAGGTGTTTTTAGCGCATAAAGGCACCACAGCAAGCGATACACGTTAACCTGAGCAGCTTATGCTTGGATTTTCCATTTGCCATTACATATTCGTCTGGTATAATTACAAGACGTCGAAGAATTGCTAAGACTGTTTCCCACGAGTTGCATAACTGTGCATATTAACACCTATAATTGCCTAATGCACAGAGTAACAATTTTCAAAGTAAAAATATAAATGTTGGGAGGCTATACAAACCTCGAGACGACGTTTTAACACTAAAGAGCCAAAACTTTGCTCCTAATGTGTCTTAGAAGGTGTTTTTAACGCATAAAAACACCACAGCAAGCGATACACATTAACCTGAGCAGCTTATGCTGGGATTTTCCATTTGCCATTACATATTCGTCTGGTATAATTACAAGACGTCGAAGAATTGCTAAGACTGCTTCCCACGAGTTGCAAACTTTGCATATTAACACTTCTAATTGCCTCGTGCACCAAGTAACAATTTTCAAGGTGGTAATATAAATGCTGGGAAGCTTTAAAAACCTCCAGACGACGTTTTAACATTAAAGAAACAGAACTTGGATTCTAATGGATCTTAGAGGGTGTTTTTATCGCATAAAGACACCACAGCAAGCGATACCTGTTAACCTGAGCAGCTTGTGCTTGGATTTTTCATTTGCCATTACATATTCGTCTGGTATAATTACAAGACGTCGAAGAATTGCTAAGACTGCTTCCCACGAGTTGCAAACTGTGCATATTAACACTTCTAATTGCCTCGTGCACCAAGTAACAATTTTCAAGGTGGTAATATAAATGCTGGGAAGCTTTAAAAACCTCCAGACGACGTTTTAACATTAAAGAGACAGAACTTGGATCCTAATAGATCTTAGAGGGTGTTTTTAACGCATAAAGACACCACAGCAAGCGATGCACGTTAACCTGAGCAGCGTATACTTGGGTTTCCATTTGCCATTACATATTCGTCTGGTATAATTACAAGACGTCGAAGAATTCCTAAGACTGCTTCCCACGAGTTGCAAACTGTGCATTTTAACACTTCTAATTGCCTCGTGCACCAAGTAACAATTTTCAAGGTGGTAATATAAATGTTGGGAAGCTTTAATACCCTCCAGACGACGTTTTAACATTAAAGAGACAGAACTTGGAACCTAATGGATCTTAGAGGGTGTTTTTAGCGCATAAACACACCACAGCAAGCGATGCACGTTAACCTGAGCAGCTTATGCTTGGATTTCCATTTGCCATTTCATATTCGTTGGTATAATTACAAGACGTGGAAGAATTGCTAAGACTGCTTCCCACGAGTTGCAAGCTGTGCATAGTAACACTTCTAATTGCCTCGTGCATCAAGTAACAATTTTCAAGGTGGTAATATAAATGCTGGAAAGCTATAAAAAGCTCCAGACGACGTTTTGACATTAAAGAGACAGAACTTGGATCCTAATGGATCGTAGAGGGTGTTTTTAGCGCATAAAGACACCACAGCAAGCGATACACGTTAACCCGATCAGCTTATGCTTGGATTTTCCATTTGCCATTACATATTCGTCTGGTATAATTACAAGACGTCGCAGAATTGCTAAGACTGCTTCCCACGAGTTGCAAACTGTGCATTTTAACACTTCTAATTGCCTCGTGCATCAAGTAACAATTTTCAAGGTGGTAATATAAATGCTGGGAAGCTTTAAAAACATACAGACGACGTTTTAACATTAAAGAGACAGAACTTGGATCCTAATAGATCTTAGAGGGTGTTTTTAGCGCATAAAGACACCACAGCAAGCGATGCACGTTAACCTGAGCAGCTTATGCTTGGATTTTCCATTTGCCATTACATATTCGTCTGGTATAATTACAAGACGTCGAAGAATTGCTAAGACTGCTTCCCACGAGTTGCAAACTGTGAATTTTAACACTTCTAATTGCCTCGTGCATCAAGTAACAATTTTCAAGGTGGTAATATAAATGCTGGGAAGCTTTAAAAACCTCCAGACGACGTTTTAACATTAAAGAGACAGAACTTGGATGCTAATGGTTCTTAGAGGGCGTTTTTAGCGCATAAAGACACCACAACAAGCAATACACGTTAACCAGAGCAGCGTATGCTTGAGTTTTCCATTTGCCATTACATATTCGTCTGGTATAATTACAAGACGTCGAAGAATTATTAAGACTGCTTCCCACGAGTTGCAAGCTGTGCATATTAACACTTCTAATTGCCTCGTGCACCATGTAACAATTTTCAAGGTGAAAATATAAATGTTGGGAGGCTATACAAACCTCGAGACGACGTTTTAACACTAAAGAGCCAGAACTTTGCTTCTAATGTGTCTTAGAAGGTGTTTTTAGCGCATAAAGACACCACAGCAAGCGATGCACGTTAACCTGAGCAGCTTATGTTTGGATTTCCATTTGCCATTACATATTCGTTGGTATAATTACAAGACGTCGAAGAATTGCTAAGACTGTTTCCCACGAGTTGCAAACTGTGCATATTAACACCTATAATTGCCTAATGCACAGAGTAACAATTTTCAACGTAAAAATATAAATGTTGGGAGGCTATACAAAACTCGAGACGACGTTTTAACACTAAAGAGCCAGAACTTTGCTTCTAATGTGTCTGAGAAGGTGTTTTTAGCGCATAAAGACACCACAGCAAGCGATGCACGTTAACCTGAGCAGCTTATGCTTGGATTTCCATTTGCCATTACATATTCGTTGGTATAATTAGAAGACGTCGAAGAATTGCTAAGACTGCTTCCCACGAGTTGCAAACTGTGCATATTAACATTTCTAATTGCCTCGTGCATCAAGTAACAATTTTCAAGGTGGTAATATAAATGCTGGGAAGCTTTAAAAACCTCCAGACGACGTTTTAACATTAAAGAGACAGAACTTGGATTGTACTGGATCTTAGAGGGTGTTTTTAGCGCATAAAGACACCACAGCAAGCGATACACGTTAACCTGAGCAGCTTATGCTTGGATTCTCCATTTGCCATTATATATTCGTCTGGTATAATTACAAGACTTCGAAGAATTGCTAAGACTGTTTCCCACGAGTTGCAAACTGTGCATATTAACATTTCTAATTGCCTTGTGCATCAAGTAACAATTTTCAAGGTAAAAATATAAATGTTGGGAGGCTATACAAACCTCGAGACGACGTTTTAACACTAAAGAGCCAGAACTTTGCTCCTAATGTGTCTTAGAAGGTGTTTTTAGCGCATAAAGGCACCACAGCAAGCGATACACGTTAACCTGATCAGCTTATGCTTGGATTTTCCATTTACCATTACATATTCGTCTGGTATAATTACAAGACTTCGAAGAATTGCTAAGACTGTTTCCCACGAGTTGCAAACTGTGCATATTAACACCTATAATTGCCTAATGCACAGAGTAACAATTTTCAAGGTAAAAATATAAATGTTGGGAAGCTTTAAAAACCTCCAGACGACGTTTTAACATTAAAGAGACAGAACTTGGATCCTAATGGATCTTAGAGGGTGTTTTTAGCGCATAAAGACACCACAGCAAGCGATGCACGTTAACCTGAGCAGCTTATGCTTGGATTCCATTTGCCATTACATATTCGTTGGTATAATTACAAGACGTCGAAGAATTGCTAAGACTGCTTCCCACGAGTTGCAAACTGTGCATATTAACACTTCTAATTGCCTCGTGCACCAAGTAACAATTTTCAAGGTGGTAATATAAATGCTAGGAAACTTTAAAAACATCCAGACAACGTTTTAACACTAAACAGCCAGAACTTTGCTCCTAATGTGTCTTAGAAGGTGTTTTTAGCGCATAAACACACCACAGCAAGCGATACACGTTAACCTGAGCAGCTTATGCTTGGATTTTCCATTTGCCATTACATATTCGTCTGGTATAATTACAAGACTTCGGAGAATTGCTAAGATTGTTTCCCACGAGTTGCAAACTGTGCATATTAACACCTATAATTGCCTAATGCACAGAGTAACAATTTTCAAGGTAAAAATATAAATGTTG
The DNA here is from genome assembly GCA_940337035.1 of Agriotes lineatus. Classification (NCBI taxonomy): domain Eukaryota; kingdom Metazoa; phylum Arthropoda; class Insecta; order Coleoptera; family Elateridae; genus Agriotes; species Agriotes lineatus. Next base: position 389,653 of record CALNHX010000261.1, on the reverse strand, counting down.
GGAGGCTATACAAACCTCGAGACGACGTTTTAACACTAAAGAGCCAGAACTTTGCTCTTAATGTGTCTTAGAAGGTGTTTTTAGCGCATAAAGACACCACAACAAGCGATGCACATTAACCTGAGCAGCTTATGCTTGGATTTTCCATTTCCCATTACATATTCGTCTGGTATAATTACAAGACTTCGAAGAATTGCTAAGACTGTTTCCCACGAGTTGCAAACTGTGCATATTAACACCTATAATTGCCTAATGCACAGAGTAACAATTTTCAAGGTGGTAATATAAATGTTGGGAAGCTTTAAAAACCTCCAGACGACGTTTTCACATTAAAGAGACAGAACTTGGATCCTAATGGATCTTAGAGGGTGTTTTTAGCGCATAAAGAGACCACAGCAAGCGATGCACGTTAACCTGAGCAGCTTATGCTTGGATTTCCATTTGCCATTACATATTCGTTGGTATAATTACAAGACGTCGAAGAATTGCTAAGACTGCTTCCCACGAGTTGCAAACTGTGCATATTAACACTTCTAATTGCCTCGTGCACCAAGTAACAATTTTCAAGGTGGTAATATAAATGCTAGAAAGCTTTAAAAACCTCCAGACAACGTTTTAACACTAAAGAGCCAGAACTTTGCTCTTAATGTGTCTTAGAAGGTGTTTTTAGCGCATAAAGACACCACAGCAAGCGATGCACGTTCACCTGAGCAGCTTATTCTTGGATTTTCCATTTGCCATTACATATTCGCCTGGTATAATTACAAGACTTCGAAGAATTCCTAAGACTGTTTCCCACGAGTTGCAAACTGTGCATATTAACACCTATAATTGCCTAATGCACAGAGTAACAATTTTCAACGTAAAAATATAAATCTTGGGGGCTATACAAACCTCGAGACGACGTTTTAACACTAAAGAGCCAGAACTTTGCTCCTAATGTGTCTTAGAAGGTGTTTTTAGCGCATAAAGACACCACAACAAGCGATGCACGTTAACCTGAGCAGCTTATGCTTGGATTTCCATTTGACATTACATACTCGTTGGTATAATTACAAGACGTCGAAGAATTGCTAAGACTGCTTCCCACGAGTTGCAAACTGTGCATATTAACACTTCTAATTGCCTCGTGCATCAAGTAACAATTTTCAAGGTGGTAATATAAATACTTGGAAGCTTTAAAAACCTCCAGACGACGTTTTGACATTAAAGAGACAGAACTTGGAAACTAATGGATCTTAGAGGGTGTTTTTAGCGCATAAAGACACAACAGCAAGCGATGCACGTTAACCTGAGCAGCTTATGCTTGGATTCTCCATTTGCCATTATATATTCGTCTGGTATAATTACAAGACTTCGAAGAATTGCTAAGACTGTTTCCCACGAGTTGCAAACTGTGCATATTAACATTTCTAATTGCCTTGTGCATCAAGTAACAATTTTCAAGGTAAAAATATAAATGTTGGGAGGCTATACAAACCTCGAGACGACGTTTTAACACTAAAGAGCCAGAACTTTGCTCCTAATGTGTCTTAGAAGGTGTTTTTAGCGCATAAAGGCACCACAGCAAGCGATACACGTTAACCTGATCAGCTTATGCTTGGATTTTCCATTTACCATTACATATTCGTCTGGTATAATTACAAGACTTCGAAGAATTGCTAAGACTGTTTCCCACGAGTTGCAAACTGTGCATATTAACACTTCTAATTGCCTAATGCACAGAGTAACAATTTTCAAGGTAAAAATATAAATGTTGGGAAGCTTTAAAAACCTCCAGACGACGTTTTAACATTAAAGAGACAGAACTTGGATCCTAATGGATCTTAGAGGGTGTTTTTAGCGCATAAAGACACCACAGCAAGCGATGCACGTTAACCTGAGCAGCTTATGCTTGGATTCCATTTGCCATTACATATTCGTTGGTATAATTACAAGACGTCGAAGAATTGCTAAGACTGCTTCCCACGAGTTGCAAACTGTGCATATTAACACTTCTAATTGCCTCGTGCACCAAGTAACAATTTTCAAGGTGGTAATATAAATGCTAGGAAACTTTAAAAACCTCCAGACAACGTTTTAACACTAAACAGCCAGAACTTTGCTCCTAATGTGTCTTAGAAGGTGTTTTTAGCGCATAAACACACCACAGCAAGCGATACACGTTAAGCTGAGCAGCTTATGCTTGGATTTTCCATTTGCCATTACATATTCGTCTGGTATAATTACAAGACTTCGGAGAATTGCTAAGATTGTTTCCCACGAGTTGCAAACTGTGCATATTAACACCTATAATTGCCTAATGCACAGAGTAACAATTTTCAAGGTAAAAATATAAATGTTGGGAGGCTATACAAACCTCGAGACGACGTTTTAACACTAAAGAGCCAGAACTTTGCTCTTAATGTGTCTTAGAAGGTGTTTTTAGCGCATAAAGACACCACAACAAGCGATGCACGTTAAACTGAGCAGCTTATGCTTGGATTTTCCATTTCCCATTACATATTCGTCTGGTATAATTACAAGACTTCGAAGAATTGCTAAGACTGTTTCCCACGAGTTGCAAACTGTGCATATTAACACCTATAATTGCCTAATGCACAGAGTAACAATTTTCAAGGTGGTAATATAAATGTTGGGAAGCTTTAAAAACCTCCAGACGACGTTTTAACATTAAAGAGACAGAACTTGGATCCTAATGGATCTTAGAGGGTGTTTTTAGCGCATAAAGAGACCACAGCAAGCGATGCACGTTAACCTGAGCAGCTTATGCTTGGATTTCCATTTGCCATTACATATTCGTTGGTATAATTACAAGACGTCGAAGAATTGCTAAGACTGCTTCCCACGAGTTGCAAACTGTGCATATTAACACTTCTAATTGCCTCGTGCACCAAGTAACAATTTTCAAGGTGGTAATATAAATGCTAGAAAGCTTTAAAAACCTCCAGACAACGTTTTAACACTAAAGAGCCAGAACTTTGCTCTTAATGTGTCTTAGAAGGTGTTTTTAGCGCATAAAGACACCACAGCAAGCGATGCACGTTTACCTGAGCAGCTTATTCTTGGATTTTCCATTTGCCATTACATATTCGCCTGGTATAATTACAAGACTTCGAAGAATTCCTAAGACTGTTTCCCACGAGTTGCAAACTGTGCATATTAACACCTATAATTGCCTAATGCACAGAGTAACAATTTTCAAGGTAAAAATATAAATCTTGGGGGCTATACAAACCTCGAGACGACGTTTTAACACTAAAGAGCCAGAACTTTGCTCCTAATGTGTCTTAGAAGGTGTTTTTAGCGCATAAAGACACCACAACAAGCGATGCACGTTAACCTGAGCAGCTTATGCTTGGATTTCCATTTGACATTACATACTCGTTGGTATAATTACAAGACGTCGAAGAATTGCTAAGACTGCTTCCCACGAGTTGCAAACTGTGCATATTAACACCTCTAATTGCCTCGTGCATCAAGTAACAATTTTCAAGGTGGTAATATAAATACTTGGAAGCTTTAAAAACCTCCAGACGACGTTTTGACATTAAAGAGACAGAACTTGGAAACTAATGGATCTTAGAGGGTGTTTTTAGCGCATAAAGAGACCACAGCAAGCGATGCACGTTAACCTGAGCAGCTTATGCTTGGATTTCCATTTGCCATTACATATTCGTTGGTATAATTACAAGACGTCGAAGAATTGCTAAGACTGCTTCCCACGAGTTGCAAACTGTGCATATTAACACTTCTAATTGCCTCGTGCACCAAGTAACAATTTTCAAGGTGGTAATATAAATGCTAGAAAGCTTTAAAAACCTCCAGACAACGTTTTAACACTAAAGAGCCAGAACTTTGCTCTTAATGTGTCTTAGAAGGTGTTTTTAGCGCATAAAGACACCACAGCAAGCGATGCACGTTTACCTGAGCAGCTTATTCTTGGATTTTCCATTTGCCATTACATATTCGCCTGGTATAATTACAAGACTTCGAAGAATTCCTAAGACTGTTTCCCACGAGTTGCAAACTGTGCATATTAACACCTATAATTGCCTAATGCACAGAGTAACAATTTTCAAGGTAAAAATATAAATCTTGGGGGCTATACAAACCTCGAGACGACGTTTTAACACTAAAGAGCCAGAACTTTGCTCCTAATGTGTCTTAGAAGGTGTTTTTAGCGCATAAAGACACCACAACAAGCGATGCACGTTAACCTGAGCAGCTTATGCTTGGATTTCCATTTGACATTACATACTCGTTGGTATAATTACAAGACGTCGAAGAATTGCTAAGACTGCTTCCCACGAGTTGCAAACTGTGCATATTAACACCTCTAATTGCCTCGTGCATCAAGTAACAATTTTCAAGGTGGTAATATAAACACTTGGAAGCTTTAAAAACCTCCAGACGACGTTTTGACATTAAAGAGACAGAACTTGGAAACTAATGGATCTTAGAGGGTGTTTTTAGCGCATAAAGACACAACAGCAAGCGATGCACGTTAACCTGAGCAGCTTATGCTTGGATTTCCATTTGCCATTACATATTCGTTGGTATAATTACAAGACGTCGAAGAATTGCTTAGACTGCTTCCCAGGAGTTGCAAACTGTGCATATTAACATTTCTAATTGCCTCGTGCATCAAGTAACAATTTTCAAGGTGGTAATATAAATGCTGGGAAGCTTTAAAAACCTCCAGACGATGTTTTAACATTAAAGAGACAGAACTTGGATCCTAAGGGAACTTAGAAGGTGTTTTTAGCGCATAAAGACATCACAGCAAGCGATACACGTTAACCTGAGCAGCTTATGCTTGGATTTTCCATTTGCCATTACATATTCGTCTGGTATAATTACAAGACCTCGAAGAATTGCTAAGACTGTTTCCCACGAGTTGCAAACTGTGCATATTAACACCTATAATTGCCTAATGCACAGAGTAACAATTTTCGAGGTAAAAATATAAATGTTGGGAGGCTATACAAACCTCGAGACGACGTTTTAACACTAAAGAGCCAGAACTTTGCTCCTAATGTGTTTTAGAAGGTGTTTTTAGCGCATAAAGACACCACAACAAGCGATGCACGTTAACCTGAGCAGCTTATGCTTGGATTTCCATTTGACATTACATACTCGTTGGTATAATTACAAGACGTCGAAGAATTGCTAAGACTGCTTCCCACGAGTTGCAAACTGTGCATAGTAACACTTCTAACTGGCTCGTGCATAAAGTAACAATTTTCAAGGTGGTAATATAAATGCTGGAAAGCTATAAAAACCTCCAGACGACGTTTTGACATTAAAGAGACAGAACTTGGATCCTAATGGATCGTAGAGGGTGTTTTTAGCGCTTAAAGATACCACAGCAAGCGATACACGTTAACCCGAGCAGCTTATGCTTGGATTTTCCATTTGCCATTACATATTCGTCTGGTATAATTACAAGACGTCGAAGAATTGCTAAGACTGCTTCTCACGAGTTGCAAACTGTGCATATTAACACTTCTAATTGCCTCGTGTACCAAGTAACAATTTTCAAGGTGGTAATATAAATGCTAGGAAGCTTTAAAAACCTCCAGACGACGTTTTAACATTAAAGAGACAGAACTTGGATCCTAATGGTTCTTAGAGGGTGTTTTTAGCGCATAAAGACACCACAGCAAGCGATACACGTTAACCCGAGCAGCGTATGCTTGGATTTTCCATTTGCCATTACATATTCGTCTGGTATAATTACAAGACGTCGAAGAATTGCTAAGACTGCTTCCTACGAGTTGCAAATTGCATATTAACACTTCTAATTGCCTCGTGCACCATCTAACAATTTTCAAGGTGATAATATAAATGCTGCGAAGCTTTAAAAGCCTCCAGACGACGTTTTAACATTAAAGAGACAAAACTTGGATCTTAATGGTTCTTAGAGGGTGTTTTTAGCGCATAAAGACACCACAGCAAGCGATACACGTTAACCCGAGCAGCGTATGCTTGGATTTTCCATTTGCCATTACATATTAGTCTGGTATAATTACAAGACGTCGAAGAATTGCTAAGACTGCTTCCCACGAGTTGCAAACTGTGCATATTAACACTTCTAATTGCCTCGTGCACCATGTAACTATTTTCAAGGTGATAATATAAATGCTGGGAAGCTATAAAAACTTCCAGACGACGTTTTAACATTAAAGAGACAGAACTTGGATCCTAATGGATCTTAGAGGGTGTTTTTAGCGCATAAAGACACCACAGCAAGCGATACACGTTAACCTGAGCAGCTTATGCTTGGATTTTCCATTTGCCATTACATATTCGTCGTGTATAATTACAAGACGTCGAAGAATTGCTAAGACTGCTTCCCACGAGTTGCAAACTGTGCATATTAACACTTCTAATTGCCTCGTGCACCAAGTAACAATTTTCAAGGTAGTAATATAAATGCTGGGAAGCTTTAAAAACCTCCAGACGGCGTTTTAACACTTAAGAGCCAGAACTTTGCTCCTAATGGATCTTAGAGGGTGTTTTTAGCGCATAAAGACACCACAGCAAGCGATACACGTTAACCTGAGCAAACTGTGCATATTAACACTTCTAATTGCCTCGTGCACCATGTAACAATTTTCAAGGTGATAATATAAATGCTGGGAAGCTATAAAAACTTCAAGACGACGTTTTAACATTAAAGAGACAGAACTTGGATCTTAATGGTTCTTAGAGGGTGTTTTTAGCGCATAAAGACACCACAGCAAGCGATACACGTTAACCCGAGCAGCGTATGCTTGGATTTTCCATTTGCCATTACATATTCGTCTGGTATAATTACAAGACGTCGAAGAATTGCTAAGACTGCTTCCCACGAGTTGCAAACTGTGCATATTAATACTTCTAATTGCCTCGTGCACCATGTAACAATTTTCAAGGTGATAATATAAATGCTGGGAAGCTATAAAAACCTCCAGACGACGTTTTAACATTAAAGAGACAGAACTTGGATCCTAATGGATCTTAGAGGGTGTTTTTAACGCATAAAGACACCACAGCAAGCGATACACGTTAACCTGAGCAGCTAATGCTTGGATTTTCCATTTGCCATTACATATTCGCCTTGTATAATTACAAGACTTCGAAGAATTGCTAAGACTGTTTCCCACGAGTTGCAAACTGTGCATATTCACACCTATAATTGCCTAATGCACAGAGTAACAATTTTCAAGGTAAAAATATAAATGTTGGGAGGCTATACAAACCTCGAGACGACGTTTTAACACTAAAGAGCCAGAACTTTGCTTCTAATGTGTCTTAGAAGGTGTTTTTAGCGCATAAAGACACCACAGCAAGCGACGCACGTTAACCTGAGCAGCTTATGCTTGGATTTCCATTTGCCATTACATATTCGTTGGTATAATTACAAGACGTCGAAGAATTGCTAAGACTGCTTCCCACGAGTTGCAAACTGTGCATATTAACATTTCTAATTGCCTCGTGCATCAAGTAACAATTTTCAAGGTGGTAATATAAATGCTGGGAAGCTTTAAAAACCTCCAGACGGCGTTTTGACATTAAAGAGACAGAACCTGGATCCCAATGGATCTTAGAGGGTGTTTTTAGCGCATAAAGACACCACAGCAAGCGACGCACGTTAACCTGAGCAGCTTATGCTTGGATTTCCATTTGCCATTACATATTCGTTGGTATAATTACAAGACGTCGAAGAATTGCTAAGACTGCTTCCCACGAGTTGCAAACTGTGCATATTAACATTTCTAATTGCCTCGTGCATCAAGTAACAATTTTCAAGGTGGTAATATAAATGCTGGGAAGCATTAAAAACCTCCAGACGACTTTTTAACATTAAAGAGACAGAACTTGGATCCTAATGGAACTTAGAGGGTGTTTTTAGCGCATAAAGACACCACAGCAAGCGATGCACGTTAACCTGAGCAGCTTATGCTTGGATTCCATTTGCCATTACATATTCGTTGGTATAATTACAAGACGTCGAAGAATTGCTAAGACTGCTTCCCACGAGTTGCAAACTGTGCATATTAACACTTCTAATTGCCTCGTGCACCAAGTAACAATTTTCAAGGTGGTAATATAAATGCTAGGAAACTTTAAAAACCTCCAGACAACGTTTTAACACTAAACAGCCAGAACTTTGCTCCTAATGTGTCTTAGAAGGTGTTTTTAGCGCATAAACACACCACAGCAAGCGATACACGTTAAGCTGAGCAGCTTATGCTTGGATTTTCCATTTGCCATTACATATTCGTCTGGTATAATTACAAGACTTCGGAGAATTGCTAAGATTGTTTCCCACGAGTTGCAAACTGTGCATATTAACACCTATAATTGCCTAATGCACAGAGTAACAATTTTCAAGGTAAAAATATAAATGTTGGGAGGCTATACAAACCTCGAGACGACGTTTTAACACTAAAGAGCCAGAACTTTGCTCTTAATGTGTCTTAGAAGGTGTTTTTAGCGCATAAAGTCACCACAACAAGCGATGCACGTTAAACTGAGCAGCTTATGCTTGGATTTTCCATTTCCCATTACATATTCGTCTGGTATAATTACAAGACTTCGAAGAATTGCTAAGACTGTTTCCCACGAGTTGCAAACTGTGCATATTAACACCTATAATTGCCTAATGCACAGAGTAACAATTTTCAAGGTGGTAATATAAATGTTGGGAAGCTTTAAAAACCTCCAGACGACGTTTTAACATTAAAGAGACAGAACTTGGATCCTAATGGATCTTAGAGGGTGTTTTTAGCGCATAAAGAGACCACAGCAAGCGATGCACGTTAACCTGAGCAGCTTATGCTTGGATTTCCATTTGCCATTACATATTCGTTGGTATAATTACAAGACGTCGAAGAATTGCTAAGACTGCTTCCCACGAGTTGCAAACTGTGCATATTAACACTTCTAATTGCCTCGTGCACCAAGTAACAATTTTCAAGGTGGTAATATAAATGCTAGAAAGCTTTAAAAACCTCCAGACAACGTTTTAACACTAAAGAGCCAGAACTTTGCTCTTAATGTGTCTTAGAAGGTGTTTTTAGCGCATAAAGACACCACAGCAAGCGATGCACGTTTACCTGAGCAGCTTATTCTTGGATTTTCCATTTGCCATTACATATTCGCCTGGTATAATTACAAGACTTCGAAGAATTCCTAAGACTGTTTCCCACGAGTTGCAAACTGTGCATATTAACACCTATAATTGCCTAATGCACAGAGTAACAATTTTCAAGGTAAAAATATAAATCTTGGGGGCTATACAAACCTCGAGACGACGTTTTAACACTAAAGAGCCAGAACTTTGCTCCTAATGTGTCTTAGAAGGTGTTTTTAGCTCATAAAGACACCACAACAAGCGATGCACGTTAACCTGAGCAGCTTATGCTTGGATTTCCATTTGACATTACATACTCGTTGGTATAATTACAAGACGTCGAAGAATTGCTAAGACTGCTTCCCACGAGTTGCAAACTGTGCATATTAACACCTCTAATTGCCTCGTGCATCAAGTAACAATTTTCAAGGTGGTAATATAAATACTTGGAAGCTTTAAAAACCTCCAGACGACGTTTTGACATTAAAGAGACAGAACTTGGAAACTAATGGATCTTAGAGGGTGTTTTTAGCGCATAAAGACACAACAGCAAGCGATGCACGTTAACCTGAGCAGCTTATGCTTGGATTTCCATTTGCCATTACATATTCGTTGGTATAATTACAAGACGTCGAAGAATTGCTTAGACTGCTTCCCAGGAGTTGCAAACTGTGCATATTAACATTTCTAATTGCCTCGTGCATCAAGTAACAATTTTCAAGGTGGTAATATAAATGCTGGGAAGCTTTAAAAACCTCCAGACGATGTTTTAACATTAAAGAGACAGAACTTGGATCCTAAGGGAACTTAGAAGGTGTTTTTAGCGCATAAAGACATCACAGCAAGCGATACACGTTAACCTGAGCAGCTTATGCTTGGATTTTCCATTTGCCATTACATATTCGTCTGGTATAATTACAAGACCTCGAAGAATTGCTAAGACTGTTTCCCACGAGTTGCAAACTGTGCATATTAACACCTATAATTGCCTAATGCACAGAGTAACAATTTTCGAGGTAAAAATATAAATGTTGGGAGGCTATACAAACCTCGAGACGACGTTTTAACACTAAAGAGCCAGAACTTTGCTCCTAATGTGTTTTAGAAGGTGTTTTTAGCGCATAAAGACACCACAACAAGCGATGCACGTTAACCTGAGCAGCTTATGCTTGGATTTCCATTTGACATTACATACTCGTTGGTATAATTACAAGACGTCGAAGAATTGCTAAGACTGCTTCCCACGAGTTGCAAACTGTGCATAGTAACACTTCTAACTGGCTCGTGCATAAAGTAACAATTTTCAAGGTGGTAATATAAATGCTGGAAAGCTATAAAAACCTCCAGACGACGTTTTGACATTAAAGAGACAGAACTTGGATCCTAATGGATCGTAGAGGGTGTTTTTAGCGCTTAAAGATACCACAGCAAGCGATACACGTTAACCCGAGCAGCTTATGCTTGGATTTTCCATTTGCCATTACATATTCGTCTGGTATAATTACAAGACGTCGAAGAATTGCTAAGACTGCTTCTCACGAGTTGCAAACTGTGCATATTAACACTTCTAATTGCCTCGTGTACCAAGTAACAATTTTCAAGGTGGTAATATAAATGCTAGGAAGCTTTAAAAACCTCCAGACGACGTTTTAACATTAAAGAGACAGAACTTGGATCCTAATGGTTCTTAGAGGGTGTTTTTAGCGCATAAAGACACCACAGCAAGCGATACACGTTAACCCGAGCAGCGTATGCTTGGATTTTCCATTTGCCATTACATATTCGTCTGGTATAATTACAAGACGTCGAAGAATTGCTAAGACTGCTTCCTACGAGTTGCAAATTGCATATTAACACTTCTAATTGCCTCGTGCACCATCTAACAATTTTCAAGGTGATAATATAAATGCTGCGAAGCTTTAAAAGCCTCCAGACGACGTTTTAACATTAAAGAGACAAAACTTGGATCTTAATGGTTCTTAGAGGGTGTTTTTAGCGCATAAAGACACCACAGCAAGCGATACACGTTAACCCGAGCAGCGTATGCTTGGATTTTCCATTTGCCATTACATATTAGTCTGGTATAATTACAAGACGTCGAAGAATTGTTAAGACTGCTTCCCACGAGTTGCAAACTGTGCATATTAACACTTCTAATTGCCTCGTGCACCATGTAACAATTTTCAAGGTGATAATATAAATGCTGGGAAGCTATAAAAACTTCCAGACGACGTTTTAACATTAAAGAGACAGAACTTGGATCCTAATGGATCTTAGAGGGTGTTTTTAGCGCATAAAGACACCACAGCAAGCGATACACGTTAACCTGAGCAGCTTATGCTTGGATTTTCCATTTGCCATTACATATTCGTCGTGTATAATTACAAGACGTCGAAGAATTGCTAAGACTGCTTCCCACGAGTTGTAAACTGTGCATATTAACACTTCTAATTGCCTCGTGCACCAAGTAACAATTTTCAAGGTAGTAATATAAATGCTGGGAAGCTTTAAAAACCTCCAGACGGCGTTTTAACACTTAAGAGCCAGAACTTTGCTCCTAATGGATCTTAGAGGGTGTTTTTAGCGCATAAAGACACCACAGCAAGCGATACACGTTAACCTGAGCAAACTGTGCATATTAACACTTCTAATTGCCTCGTGCACCATGTAACAATTTTCAAGGTGATAATATAAATGCTGGGAAGCTATAAAAACTTCAAGACGACGTTTTAACATTAAAGAGACAGAACTTGGATCTTAATGGTTCTTAGAGGGTGTTTTTAGCGCATAAAGACACCACAGCAAGCGATACACGTTAACCCGAGCAGCGTATGCTTGGATTTTCCATTTGCCATTACATATTCGTCTGGTATAATTACAAGACGTCGAAGAATTGCTAAGACTGCTTCCCACGAGTTGCAAACTGTGCATATTAATACTTCTAATTGCCTCGTGCACCATGTAACAATTTTCAAGGTGATAATATAAATGCTGGGAAGCTATAAAAACCTCCAGACGACGTTTTAACATTAAAGAGACAGAACTTGGATCCTAATGGATCTTAGAGGGTGTTTTTAGCGCATAAAGACACCACAGCAAGCGATACACGTTAACCTGAGCAGCTTATGCTTGGATTTTCCATTTGCCATTACATATTCGTCTTGTATAATTACAAGACTTCGAAGAATTGCTAAGACTGTTTCCCACGAGTTGCAAACTGTGCATATTCACACCTATAATTGCCTAATGCACAGAGTAACAATTTTCAAGGTAAAAATATAAATGTTGGGAGGCTATACAAACCTCGAGACGACGTTTTAACACTAAAGAGCCAGAACTTTGCTTCTAATGTGTCTTAGAAGGTGTTTTTAGCGCATAAAGACACCACAGCAAGCGACGCACGTTAACCTGAGCAGCTTATGCTTGGATTTCCATTTGCCATTACATATTCGTTGGTATAATTACAAGACGTCGAAGAATTGCTAAGACTGCTTCCCACGAGTTGCAAACTGTGCATATTAACATTTCTAATTGCCTCGTGCATCAAGTAACAATTTTCAAGGTGGTAATATAAATGCTGGGAAGCTTTAAAAACCTCCAGACGGCGTTTTGACATTAAAGAGACAGAACCTGGATCCCAATGGATCTTAGAGGGTGTTTTTAGCGCATAAAGACACCACAGCAAGCGACGCACGTTAACCTGAGCAGCTTATGCTTGGATTTCCATTTGCCATTACATATTCGTTGGTATAATTACAAGACGTCGAAGAATTGCTAAGACTGCTTCCCACGAGTTGCAAACTGTGCATATTAACATTTCTAATTGCCTCGTGCATCAAGTAACAATTTTCAAGGTGGTAATATAAATGCTGGGAAGCATTAAAAACCTCCAGACGACTTTTTAACATTAAAGAGACAGAACTTGGATCCTAATGGAACTTAGAGGGTGTTTTTAGCGCATAAAGACACCACAGCAAGCGATGCACGTTAACCTGAGCAGCTTATGCTTGGATTTTCCATTTGCCATTACATATTCGTTGGTATAATTACAAGACGTCGAAGAATTGCTAAGACTGTTTCCCACGAGTTGCAAACTGTGCATATTAACACTTCTAATTGCCTCGTGCATCAAGTAACAATTTTCAAGGTGGTAATATAAATGCTGGGAAGCTTTAAAAACCTCCAGACGGCGTTTTGACATTAAAGAGACAGAACCTGGATCCCAATGGATCTTAGAGGGTGTTTTTAGCGCATAAAGACACCACAGCAAGCGATGCACGTTAACCTAAGCAGCTTATGCTTGAATTTCCATTTGCCATTACATATTTGTTGGTATAATTACAAGACGTCGAAGAATTGCTTAGACTGCTTTCCAGGAGTTGCAAACTGTGCATATTAACATTTCTAATTGCCTCGTGCATCAAGTAACAATTTTCAAGGTGGTAATATAAATGCTGGGAAGCTTTAAAAACCTCCAGACGACGTTTTAACATTAAAGAGACAGAACTTGGATCTTAATGGTTCTTAGAGGGTGTTTTTAGCGCATAAAGACACCACAGCAAGCGGTACACGTTAACCCGAGCAGCGTATGCTTGGATTTTCTATTTGCCATTACATATTCGTCTGGTATAATTACAAGACGTCGAAGACTTGCTAAGACTGCTTCCCACGAGTTGCAAGCTGTGCATATTAACACTTCTAATTGCCTCGTGCACCATGTAACAATTTTCAAGGTGATAATATAAATGCTGGGAAGCTATAAAAACCTCCAGACGACGTTTTAACATTAAAGAGACAGAACTTGGATCCTAATGGATCTTAGAGGGTGTTTTTAGCGCATAAAGACACCACAGCAAGCGATACACGTTAACCTGAGCAGCTATGCTTGGATTTTCCATTTGCCATTACATATTCGTCTTGTATAATTACAAGACGTCGAAGAATTGCTAAGACTGTTTCCCACGAGTTGCAAACTGTGCATATTAACACCTATAATTGCCTAATGCACAGAGTAACAATTTTCAAGTTAAAAATATAAATGTTGGGAGGCTATACAAACCTCGAGACGACGTTTTAACACTAAAGAGCCAAAACTTTGCTCTTAATGTGTCTTAGAAGGTATTTTTAGCGCATAAAGGCACCACAGCAAGCGATGCACGTTAACCTGAGCAGCTTATGCTTGGATTTTCCATTTGCCATTACATACTCGTTGGTATAATTAGAAGACGTCGAAGAATTGCTAAGACTGCTTCCCACGAGTTGCAAACTGTGCATATTAACACTTCTAATTGCGTCGTGCACGATGTAACATTTTTCAAGGTAATAATATAAATGCTGGGAAGCTTTAAAAATCTCCAGACGACGTTTTAACATTAAAGAGACAGAACTTGGATCCTAATGGATCTTAGAGGGTGTTTTTAGCGCATAAAGACACCACAGCAAGCGATTTTTATTAAGTTTTGTGGAATTCAAGAGAAAATATAGAATGCATCTCCTTTCTCTGCAAAACATAAGCTGACTCCTTATTCTATTTTCGCTAGTCTGCCGAGATAACATACTCGCAATTTTTTGCAATTTTTTGTAGTAGTTGTAATTTTTATGTTTTAAATATTGCGGTAACACACGAAACTCCTTAGGCTGTAAGCCATATAATAACATTTATTTTTTCCAAGGTTAGGTGGTAGAGCAGCGTTTGCTGAACCTCGCCTTGTGATTCATTTTTGTACAAACAAAATGAATAAAGTCATTATTATTATTATTATACACGTTAACCTGAGCAGCTTATGCTTGGATTTTCCATTTGCCATTACATATTCGTCTGGTATAATTACAAGACGTCGAAGAATTGCTAAGAATGTTTCCCACGAGTTGCAACCTGTGCATATTAACACCTATAATTGCCTAATGCACAAAGTAACAATTTTCAAGGTTAAAATATAAATGTTGGGAGGCTATACAAAACTCGAGACGACGTTTTAACACTAAAGAGCCAGAACTTTGCTTCTAATGTGTCTTAGAAGGTGTTTTTAGCGCATAAAGACACCACAGCAAGCGATACACGTTGACCTGAGCAGCTTATGCTTGGATTTTCCATTTGCCATTACATATTCGTCTGGTATAATTACAAGACTTCGAAGAATTGCTAAGACTGCTTCCCACGAGTTGCAAACTGTGCATTATAACATTTCTAATTGCCTCGTGCATCAAGTAACAATTTTCAAGGTGGTAATATAAATGCTGGGAAGCTTTAAAAACCTCCAGATGCCGTTTTAACATTAAAGAGACAGAACTTGGATCCTAATGGATCTTAGAGGGTGTTTTTAGCGCATAAAGACACCACAGCAAGCGATACACGTTAACCTGAGCAGCTTATGCTTGGATTTTCCATTTGCCATTACATATTCGTCTGGTATAATTACAAGACTTCGAAGAATTGCTAAGACTGTTTCCCACGAGTTGCAAACTGTGCATATTAACGCCTATAATTGCCTAATGCACAGAGTAACAATTTTCAAATATAAATGTTGGGAGGCTATACAAACCTCGAGACGACGTTTTAACACTAAAGAGCCAAAACTTTGCTCTTAATGTGTCTTAGAAGGTATTTTTAGCGCATAAAGACACCACAGCAAGCGATGCACGTTAACCTGAGCAGCTTATGCTTGGATTTTCCATTTGCCATTACATATTCGTCTGGTATTATTACAAGACTTCGAAGAATTGCTAAGACTGTTTCCCACGAGTTGCAAACTGTGCATATTAACACCTATAATTGCCTAATGCACAGAGTAACAATTTTCAAGGTAAAAATATAAATGTTGGGAGGCTATACAAACCTCGGGAAGACGTTTTAACACTAAAGAGCCAGAACGTTGCTCCTAATGTGTCTTAGAAGGTGTTTTTAGTGCATAAAGACACCACATCAAGCGATGCACGTTAACCTGAGCAGCTTATGCTTGGATTTTCCATTTGCCATTACATACTCGTTGGTATAATTACAAGACGTCGAAGAGTTGCTAAGACTGCTTCCCACGAGTTGCAAACTGTGCATATTAACACTTCTAACTGGCTCGTGCATCAAGTAACAATATTCAAGGTGGTAATATAAATGCTGGAAAGCTATAAAAACCTCCAGACGACGTTTTGACATTAAAGAGACAGAACTTGGATCCTAATGGATCGTGGAGGGTGTTTTTAGCGCATAAAGACACCACAGCAAGCGATACACGTTAACCCGAGCAGCTTATGCTTGGATTTTCCATTTGCCATTACATATTCGTCTGGTATAATTACAAGACTTCGAAGAATTGCTAAGACTGCTTCCCACGAGTTGCAAACTGTGCATATTAACACTTCTAATTGCCTCGTGCACCAAGTAACAATTTTCAAGGTGGTAATATAAATGCTGGGAAGCTTTAAAAACCTCCAGACGACGTTTTAACACTTAAGAGCCAGAACTTTGCTCCTAATGGATCTTAGAGGGTGTTTTTAGCGCATAAAGACACCACAGCAAGCGATACACGTTAACCTGAGCAGCTTATGCTTGGATTTTTCATTTGCCATTACATATTCGTCTGGTATAATTACAAGACTTCGAAGAATTGCTAAGACTGTTTCCCACGAGTTGCAAACTGTGCATATTAACACATATAATTGCCTAATGCACAGAGTAACAATTTTCAAGGTAAAAATATAAATGTTGGGAGGCTATACAAACCTCGAGACGACGTTTTAACACTAAAGAGCCAGAACTTTGCTTCTAATGTGTCTTAGAAGGTGTTTTTAGCGCATAAAGACACCACAGCAAGCGATGCACGTTAACCTGAGCAGCTTATGCTTGGATTTTCCATTGCCATTACATATTCGTTGGTATAATTACAAGACGTCGAAGAATTGCTAAGACTGCTTCCCACGAGTTGCAAACTGTGCATATTAACATTTCTAATTGCCTCGTGCATCAAGTAACAATTTTCAAGGTGGTAATATAATGCTGGGAAGCTTTAAAAACCTCCAGATGCCGTTTTAACATTAAAGAGACAGATCTCGGATCATAATGGATCTTAGAGGGTGTTTTTAGCGCATAAAGACACCACAGCAAGCGATACACGGTAACCTGAGCAGCTTATGCTTGGATTTTCCATTTGCCATTACATATTCGTCTGGTATAATTACAAGACTTCGAAGAATTGCTAAGACTGTTTCCCACGAGTTGCAAACTGTGCATATTAACACCTATAATTGCCTAATGCACAGAGTAACAATTTTCAAGTTAAAAATATAAATGTTGGGAGGCTATACAAACCTCGAGACGACGTTTTAACACTAAAGAGACAAAACTTTGCTCTTAATGTGTCTTACAAGGTATTTTTAGCGCATAAAGACACCACAGCAAGCGATGCACGTTAACCTGAGCAGCTTATGCTTGGATTTTCCATTTGCCATTACATATTCGTCTGGTATAATTACAAGACTTCGAAGAATTGCTAAGACTGTTTCCCACGAGTTGCAAACTGTGCATATTAACACCTATAATTGCCTAATGCACAGAGTAACAGTTTTCAAGGTAAAAATATAAATGTTGGGAGGCTATACAAACCTCGGGAAGACGTTTTAAACACTAAAGAGCCAGAACTTTGCTCCTAATGTGTCTTAGAAGGTGTTTTTAGCGCATAAAGACCCCACAGCAAGCGATGCACGTTAACCTGAGCAGCTTATGCTTGGCTTTTCCATTTGCCATTACATACTCGTTGGTATAATTACAAGACGTCGAAGAATTGCTAAGACTGCTTCCCACGAGTTGCAAACTGTGCATAATAACACTTCTAACTGGCTCGTGCATCAAGTAACAATTTTCAAGGTGGTAATATAAATGCTGGAAAGCTATAAAAACCTCCAGACGACGTTTTGACATTAAAGAGACAGAACTTGGATCCTAATGGATCGTAGAGGGTGTTTTTAGCGCATAAAGACACCACAGCAAGCGATGCACGTTAACCTGAGCAGCTTATGCTTGGATTTCCATTTGCCATTACATATTCGTTGGTATAATTACAAGACGTCGAAGAATTGCTAAGACTGCTTCCCACGAGTTGCAAACTGTGCATATTAACACTTCTAATTGCCTCGTGCATCAAGTAACAATTTTCAGGGTGATAATATAAATGCTGGGAAGCTTTAAAAACCTCCAGACGACGCTTTAACATTAAAGAGATAGAACTTGGATCCTAATGGTTCTTAGAGGTTGTTTTTAGCGCATAAAGACACCACAGCAAGCGATACACGTTAACCCGAGCAGCGTCTGCTTGGATTTTCCATTTGCCATTACATATTCGTCTGGTATAATTACAAGACGTCGAAGAATTGATAAGACTGCTTCCCACGAGTTGCAAACTGTGCATATTAACACTTCTAATTGCGTCGTGCACGATGTAACAATTTTCAAGGTGATAATATAAATGCTGGGAAGCTTTAAAAATCTCCAGACGACGTTTTAACATTAAAGAGACAGAACTTGGATCCTAATGGATCTTAGAGGGTGTTTTTAGCGCATAAAGACACCACAGCAAGCGATTTTTATTAAGTTTTGTGGAATTCAAGAGAAAATATAGAATGCATCTCCTTTCTCTGCAAAACATAAGCTGACTCCTTATTCTATTTTCGCTAGTCTGCCGAGATGACATACTCGCAATTTTTGCAATTTTTTGTAGTAGTTGTAATTTTTATGTTTTAAATATTGCGGTAACACACGAAACTCCTTAGGCTGTAAGCCATATAATAACATTTATTTTTTCCAAGGTTAGGTGGTAGAGCAGCGTTTGCTGAACCTCGCCTTGTGATTCATTTTTGTACAAACAAAATGAATAAAGTCATTATTATTATTATTATTATTATTATTATTATACACGTTAACCTGAGCAGCTTATGCTTGGATTTTCCATTTGCCATTACATAATCGTCTGGTATAATTACAAGACTTCGAAGAATTGCTAAGACTGTTTCCCACGAGTTGCAAACTGTGCATATTAACGCCTATAATTGCCTAATGCACAGAGTAACAATTTTCAAATATAAATGTTGGGAGGCTATACAAACCTCGAGACGACGTTTTAACACTAAAGAGCCAAAACTTTGCTCTTAATGTGTCTTAGAAGGTATTTTTAGCGCATAAAGACACCACAGCAAGCGATGCACGTTAACTTGAGCAGCTTATGCTTGGATTTTCCATTTGCCATTACATATTCGTCTGGTATAATTACAAGACTTCGAAGAATTGCTAAGACTGTTTCCCACGAGTTGCAAACTGTGCATATTAACACCTATAATTGCCTAATGCACAGAGTAACAATTTTCAAGGTAAAAATATAAATGTTGGGAGGCTATACAAACCTCGGGAAGACGTTTTAACACTAAAGAGCCAGAACTTTGCTCCTAATGTGTCTTAGAAGGTGTTTTTAGTGCATAAAGACACCACATCAAGCGATGCACGTTAACCTGAGCAGCTTATGCTTGGATTTTCCATTTGCCATTACATACTCATTGGTATAATTACAAGACGTCGAAGAGTTGCTAAGACTGCTTCCCCACGAGTTGCAAACTGTGCATATTAACACTTCTAACTGGCTCGTGCATCAAGTAACAATTTTCAAGGTGGTAATATAAATGCTGGAAAGCTATAAAAACCTCCAGACGACGTTTTGACATTAAAGAGACAGAACTTGGATCCTAATGGATCGTAGAGGGTGTTTTTAGCGCATAAAGACACCACAGCAAGCGATACACGTTAACCCGAGCAGCTTATGCTTGGATTTTCCATTTGCCATTACATACTCGTTGGTATAATTACAAGACTTCGAAGAATTGCTAAGACTGCTTCCCACGAGTTGCAAACTGTGCATATTAACACTTCTAATTGCCTCGTGCACCAAGTAACAATTTTCAAGGTGGTAATATAAATGCTGGGAAGCTTTAAAACCTCCAGACGACGTTTTAACACTTAAGAGCCAGAACTTTGCTCCTAATGGATCTTAGAGGGTGTTTTTAGCGCATAAAGACACCACAGCAAGCGATACACGTTAACCTGAGCAGCTTATGCTTGGATTTTCCATTTGCCATTACATATTCGTCTGGTATAATTTCAAGACGTCGAAGAATTGCTAAGAATTTTTCCCACGAGTTGCAACCTGTGCATATTAACACCTATAATTGCCTAATGCACAAAGTAACAATTTTCAAGGTAAAAATATAAATGTTGGGAGGCTATACAAACCTCGAGACGACGTTTTAACACTAAAGAGCCAGAACTTTGCTCCTAATGTGTCTTAGAAGGTGTTTTTAGCGCATAAAGACACCACAGCAAGCGATACACGTTAACATGAGCAGCTTATGCTTGGATTTCCATTTGCCATTACATATTCGTCTGGTATAATTACAAGACTTCGAAGAATTGCTAAGACTGTTTCCCACGAGCTGCAAACTGTGCATATAAACACCTATAATTGCCTAATGCACAGAGTAACAATTTTCAAGGTAAAAATATAAATGTTGGGAGGCTATACAAACCTCGAGACGACGTTTTAACACTAAAGAGCCAGAACTTTGCTCCTAATGTGTCTTAGAAGGTGTTTTTAGCGCATAAAGACACCACAGCAAGCGATACACGCTAACCTGAGCAGCTTATGCTTGGATTTTCCATTTGCCATTACATATTCGTCTGGTATAATTACAAGACTTCGAAGAATTGGTAAGACTGTTTCCCACGAGTTGCAAACTGTGCATATTAACACCTATAATTGCCTAATGCACAGAGTAACAATTTTCAAGGTAAAAATATAAATGTTGGGAGGCTATACAACCTCGGGAAGACGTTTTAACACTAAAGAGTCAGAACTTTGCTCCTAATGTGTCTTAGAAGGTGTTTTTAGCGCATAAAGACACCACAGCAAGCGATGCACGTTAACCTGAGCAGCTTATGCTTGGATTTTCCATTTGCCATTACATACTCGTTTGTATAATTACAAGACGTCGAAGAATTGCTAAGACTGCTTCCCACGAGTTGCAAACTGTGCATATTAACACTTCTAACTGGCTCGTGCATCAAGTAACAATTTTCAAGGTGGTAATATAAATGCTGGAAAGCTATAAAAACCTCCAGACGACGTATTGACATTAAAGAGACAGAACTTGGATCCTAATGGATCGTAGAGGGTGGTTTTAGCGCATAAAGACACCACACCAATCGATACACGTTAACCCGAGCAGCTTATGCTTGGATTTTCCATTTGCCATTACATATTCGTCTGGTATAATTACAAGACGTCGAAGAATTGCTAAGACTGCTTCCCACGAGTTGCAAACTGTGCATATTAACACTTCTAATTGCCTCGTGCACCAAGAAACAATTTTCAAGGTGGTAATATAAATGCTGAGAAGCTTTAAAAACCTCCAGACAACGTTTTAACATTAAAGAGACAGAGCTTGGATCCTAATGGATCTTAGAGGGTGTTTTTAGCGCATCAAGACACCACAGCAAGCGATACACGTTAACCCGAGCAGCTTATGCTTGGATTTTCATTTGCCATTACATATTCGTCTGGTATAATTACTAGACTTCGAAGAATTGCTAAGACTGTTTCCCACGAGCTGCAAACTGTGCATATTAACACCTATAATTGCCTAATGCACAGAGTAACAATTTTCAAGGTAAAAATATAAATGTTGGGAGGCTATACAAACCTCGAGACGACGTTTTAACACTAAAGAGCCAGAACTTTGCTCCTAATGTGTCTTAGAAGGTGTTTTTAGCGCATAAAGACACCACAGCAAGCGATACACGCTAACCTGAGCAGCTTATGCTTGGATTTTCCATTTGCCATTACATATTCGTCTGGTATAATTACAAGACTTCGAAGAATTGCTAAGACTGTTTCCCACGAGTTGCAAACTGTGCATATTAACACCTATAATTGCCTAATTGCACAGAGTAACAATTTTCAAGGTAAAAATATAAATGTTGGCAGGCTATACAAACCACGAGACGACGTTTTAACACTAAAGAGCCAGAACTTTGCTCCTAATGTGTCTTAGAAGGTGTTTTAGCGCATAAAGACACCACAGCAAGCGATGCACGTTAACCTGAGCAGCTTATGCTTGGATTTCCATTTGCCATTACATATTCGTTGGTATAATTACAAGACGTCGAAGAATTGCTAAGACTGCTTCCCACGAGTTGCAAACTGTGCATATTAACATTTCTAATTGCCTCGTGCATCAAGTAACAATTTTCAAGGTGGTAATATAAATGCTGGGAAGCTTTAAAAACCTCCAGATTCCGTTTTAACATTAAAGAGACAGAACTTGGATCCTAATGGATCTTAGAGGGTGTTTTTAGCGCATAAAGACACCACAGCAAGCGATACACGTTAACCTGAGCAGCTTATGCTTGGATTTTCCATTTGCCATTACATATTCATCTGGTATAATTACAAGACTTCGAAGAATTGCTAAGACTGTTTCCCACGAGTTGCAAACTGTGCATATTAACGCCTATAATTGCCTAATGCACAGAGTAACAATTTTCAAATATAAATGTTGGGAGGCTATACAAACTTCGAGACGACGTTTTAACACTAAAGAGCCAAAACGTTGCTCTTAATGTGTCTTAGAAGGTATTTTTAGCGCATAAAGACACCACTGCAAGCGATACACGTTAACCTGAGCAGCTTATGCTTGGATTTCCATTTGCCATTACATATTCGTCTGGTATAATTACAAGACGTCGAAGAATTGCTAAGAATGTTTCCCACGAGTTGCAACCTGTGCATATTAACACCTATAATTGCCTAATGCACAAAGTAACAATTTTCAAGGTAAAAATATAAATGTTGGGAGGCTATACAAACCTGGAGACGACGTTTTAACACTAAAGAGCCAGAACTTTGCTTCTAATGTGTCTTAGAAGGTGTTTTTAGCGCATAAAGACACCACAGCAAGCGATACACGTTAACCTGAGCAGCTTATGCTTGGATTTTCCATTTGCCATTACATATTCTTCTGGTATAATTACAAGACTTCGAAGAATTGCTAAGACTGTTTCCCACGAGTTGCAAACTGTGCATATTAACACCTATAATTGCCTAATGCACAGAGTAACAATTTTCAAGGTAAAAATATAAATGTTGGGAGGCTATACAAACCTCGAGACGACGTTTTAACACTAAAGAGCCAGAACTTTGCTCCTAATGTGTCTTAGAAGGTTTTTTTAGCGCATAAAGACACCACAGCAAGCGATACACGTTAACATGAGCAGCTTATGCTTGGATTTTCCATTTCCCATTACATATTCGTCTGGTATAATTACAAGACTTCGAAGAATTGCTAAGACTGTTTCCCACGAGTTGCAAACTGTGCATATTAACACCTATAATTGCCTAATGCACAGAGTAACAATTTTCAAGGTAAAAATATAAATGTTGGGAGGCTATACAAACCACGAGACGACGTTTTAACACTAAAGAGCCAGAACTTTGCTCCTAATGTGTCTTAGAAGGTGTTTTTAGCGCATAAAGACACCACAGCAAGCGATACACGTTAACATGAGCAGCTTATGCTTGATTTTCCATTTGCCATTACGTATTCGTCTGGTATAATTACAAGACTTCGAAGAATTGCTAAGACTGTTTCCCACGAGTTGCAAACTGTGCATATTAACACCTATAATTGCCTAATGCACAGAGTAACAATTTTCAAGGTAAAAATATAAATGTTGGGAGGCTATACAAACCTCGAGACGACGTTTTAACACTAAAGAGCCAGAACTTTGCTCCTAATGTGTCTTACAAGGTGTTTTTAGCGCATAAAGACACCACAGCAAGCGATGCACGTTAACCTGAGCAGCTTATGCTTGGATTTTCCATTTGCCATTACATATTCGTTGGTATAATTACAAGACGTCGAAGAATTGCTAAGACTGCTTCCCACGAGTTGCAAACTGTGCATATTAACATTTCTAATTGCCTCGTGCATCAAGTAACAATTTTCAAGGTGGTAATATAAACGCTGGGAAGCTTTAAAAACCTCCAGATTCCGTTTTAACATTAAAGAGACAGAACTTGGATCCTAATGGATCTTAGAGGGTGTTTTTAGCGCATAAAGACACCACAGCAAGCGATACACGTTAACCTGAGCAGCTTATGCTTGGATTTTCCATTTGCCATTACATATTCGTCTGGTATAATTACAAGACTTCGAAGAATTGCTAAGACTGTTTCCCACGAGTTGCAAACTAAGCATATTAACGCCTATAATTGCCTAATGCACAGAGTAACAATTTTCAAATATAAATGTTGGGAGGCTATACAAACCTCGAGACGACGTTTTAACACTAAAGAGCCAAAACTTTGCTCTTAATGTGTCTTAGAAGGTATTTTTAGCGCATAAAGACACCACAGCAAGCGATGCACGTTAACCTGAGCAGCTTATGCTTGGATTTTCCATTTGCCATTACATATTCGTCTGGTATAACTACAAGACTTCGAAGAATTGCTAAGACTGTTTCCACGAGTTGCAAACTGTGCATATTAACACCTATAATTGCCTAATGCACAGAGTAACAATTTTCAAGGTAAAAATATAAATGTTGGGAGGCTATACAAACCTCGGGAAGACGTTTTAACACTAAAGAGCCAGAACTTTGCTCCTAATGTGTCTTAGAAGGTGTTTTTAGTGCATAAAGACACCACATCAAGCGATGCACGTTAACCTGAGCAGCTTATGCTTGGATTTTCCATTTGCCATTACATACTCGTTGGTATAATTACAAGACGTCGAAGAGTTGCTAAGACTGCTTCCCACGAGTTGCACACTGTGCATATTAACACTTCTAATTGCCTCGTGCACCAAGTAACAATTTTCAAGGTGGTAATATAAATGCTGGGAAGCTTTAAAAACCTCCAGACGACGTTTTGACATTAAAGAGACAAAAGATCGTAGAGGGCGTTTTTAGCGCATCAAGACACCACAGCAAGCGATACACGTTAACCCGAGCAGCTTATGCTTGGATTTTCCATTTGCCATTACATATTCGTCTGGTATAATTACAAGACTTCAAAGAATTGCTAATACTGTTTCCCACGAGTTGCAAACTGTGCATATTAACACCTATAATTGCCTAATGCACAGAGTAACAATTTTCAAGGTAAAACTATAAATGTTGGGAGGCTATACAAACCTCGAGACGACGTTTTAACACTAAAGAGCAGAACTTTGCTCCTAATGTGTCTTAGAAGGTGTTTTAGCGCATTAAAGACACCACAGCAAGCGATACACGTTAACCTGAGCAGCTATGCTTGGATTTTCCATTTGCCATTACATATTCGTCTGGTATAATTACAAGACTTCAAGAATTGCTAATACTGTTTCCCACGAGTTGCAAACTTTGCATATTAACACCTATAATTGCCTAATGCACAGAGTAACAATTTTCAAGGTAAAAATATAAATGTTGGGGGGCTATACAAACCTCGAGACGACGTTTTAACACTAAAGAGCCAAAACTTTGCTCTTAATGTGTCTTAGAAGGTATTTTTAGCGCATAAAGACACCACAGCAAGCGATGCACGTTAACCTGAGCAGCTTATGCTTGGATTTTCCATTTGCCATTACATATTCGTCTGGTATAATTACAAGACTTCGAAGAATTGCTAAGGACTGTTTTCCCACGAGTTGCAAACTGTGCATATTAACACCTATAATTGCCTAATGCACAGAGTAACAATTTTCAAGGTAAAATATAAATGTTGGGAGGCTATACAAACCTCGGGAAGACGTTTTAACACTAAAGAGTCAGAACTTTGCTCCTAATGTGTCTTAGAAGGTGTTTTAGCGCATAAAGACACCACAGCAAGCGATGCACGTTAACCTGAGCAGCTTATGCTTGGCTTTTCTATTTGCCATTACATACTCGTTGGTATAGTTACAAGACGTCGAAGAATTGCTAAGACTGCTTCCCACGAGTTGCAAACTGTGCATATTAACACTTCTAATTGCCTCGTGCACCAAATAACAATTTTCAAGGTGGTAATATAAATGCTGAGAAGCTTAAAAACCTCCAAACAACGTTTTAACATTAAAGAGACAGAGCTTGGATCCTAATGGATCTTAGAGGGTGTTTTTAGCGCATCAAGACACCACAGCAAGCGATACACGTTAACCTGAGCAGCTTATGCTTGGATTTTCCATTTGCCATTACATATTCGTCTGATATAATTACTAGACTTCGAAGAATTGCTAAGACTGTTTCCCACGAGTTGCAAACTGTGCATATTAACACCTATAATTGCCTAATGCACAGAGTAACAATTTTCAAGGTAAAAATATAAATGTTGGGAGGCTATACAAACCACGAGACGACGTTTTAACACTAAAGAGCCAGAACTTTGCTCCTAATGTGTCTTAGAAGGTGTTTTTAGCGCATAAAGACACCACAGCAAGCGATACACGTTAACCTGAGCAGCTTATGCTTGGATTTTCATTTGCCATTACATATTCGTCTGGTATAATTACAAGACTTCGAATAATTGCTAAGACTGTTTCCCACGAGTTGCAAACTGTGCATATTAACACCTATAATTGCCTAATGCACAGAGTAACAATTTTCAAGGTAAAAATATAAATGTTGGGAGGCTATACAAACCACGAGACGACGTTTTAACACTAAAGAGCCAGAACTTTGCTCCTAATGTGTCTTAGAAGGTGTTTTTAGCGCATAAAGACACCACAGCAAGCGATGCACGTTAACCTGAGCAGCTTATGCTTGGATTTCCATTTGCCATTACATATTCGTTGGTATAATTACAAGACGTCGAAGAATTGCTAAGACTGCTTCCACGAGTTGCAAACTGTGCATATTAACATTTCTAATTGCCTCGTGCATCAAGTAACAATTTTCAGGTGGTAATATAATGCTGGAAGCTTTAAAAACCTCCAGATGCCGTTTTAACATTAAAGAGACAGATCTCGGATCATAATGGATCTTAGAGGGTGTTTTTAGCGCATAAAGACACCACAGCAAGCGATACACGGTAACCTGAGCAGCTTATGCTTGGATTTTCCATTTGCCATTACATATTCGTCTGGTATAATTACAAGACTTCGAAGAATTGCTAAGACTGTTTCCCACGAGTTGCAAACTGTGCATATTAACACCTATAATTGCCTAATGCACAGAGTAACAATTTTAAATATAAATGTTGGGAGGCTATACAAACCTCGGGAAGACGTTTTAACACTAAAGAGCCAGAACTTTGCTCCTAATGTGTCTTAGAAAGTGTTTTTTAGCGCATAAAGACACCACAGCAAGCGATGCACGTTAACCTGAGCAGCTTATGCTTGGATTTCCATTTGCCATTACATACTCGTTGGTATAATTACAAGACTTCGAAGAATTGCTAAGACTGCTTCCCACGAGCTGCAAACTGTGCATATTAACACTTCTAACTGGCTCGTGCATCAAGTAACAATTTTCAAGGTAGTAATATAAATGCTGGAAAGCTATAAAAACCTCCAGACGACGTTTTGACATTAAAGAAGACAGAACTTGGATTCTAATGGATCGTAGAGGGTGTTTTTAGCGCATAAAGACACCACAGCAACCGATACACGTTAACCCGAGCAGCTTATGCCTTGGATTTTTCAATTGCCATTACATATTCGTCTGGTATAATTACAAGACTTCGAAGAATTGCTAAGACTGCTTCCCACGAGTTGCAAAACTGTGCATATTAACACTTCTAATTGCCTCGTGCACCAAGTAACAATTTTCAAGGTGGTAATATAATGCTGGGAAGCTTTAAAACCTCCAGACGACGTTTTAACACTTAAGAGCCAGAACTTTGCTCCTAATGGATCTTAGAGGGTGATTTAGCGCATAAAGACACCACAGCAAGCGATACACGTTAACCTGGGCAGCTTATGCTTGGATTTTCCATTTGCCATTACATATTCGTCTGGTATAATTACAAGACTTCGAAGAATTGCTAAGACTGTTTCCCACGAGTTGCAAACTATGCATATTAACACCTATAATTGCCTAATGCACAGAGTAACAATTTTCAAGGTAAAAATATAAATGTTGGGAGGCTATACAAACCACGAGACGACGTGTTAACACTAAAGAGCCAGAACTTTGCTCCTAATGTGTCTTAGAAGGTGTTTTTAGCGCATAAAGACACCACAGCAAGCGATACACGTTAACATGAGCAGCTTTTGCTTGGATTTTCCATTTGCCATTACATATTCGTCTGGTATACAAGACTTCGAAGAATTGCTAAGACTGTTTCCCACGAGTTGCAAACTGTGCATATTAACACCTATAATTGCCTAATGCACAGAGTAACAATTTCAAGGTAAAAATATAAATGTTGGGAGGCTATACAAACCTCGAGACGACGTTTTAACACTAAAGAGCCAGAACTTTGCTCCTAATGTGTCTTAGAAGGTGTTATTAGCGCATAAAGACACCACAGCAAGCGATGCAGCTTATGCTTGGATTTCCATTTGCCATTACATATTCGTCTGGTATACAAGACTTCGAAGAATTGCTAAGACTGTTTCCCACAGTTGCAAACTATGCATATTAACACCTATAATTGCCTAATGCACAGAGTAACAATTTTCAAGGTAAAAATATAAATGTTGGGAGGCTATACAAACCACGAGATGACGTTTTAAAATTAAAGAGCCAGAACTTTGCTCCTAATGTGTCTTAGAAGGTGTTATTAGCGCATAAAGACACCACAGCAAGCGATGCAGCTTATGCTTGGATTTCCATTTGCCATTACATATTCGTTGGTATAATTACAAGACGTCGAAGAATTGCTAAGACTGCTTCCACGAGTTGCAAACTGTGCATATTAACATTTCTAATTGCCTCGTGCATCAAGTAACAATTTTCAAGGTGGTAATATAAATGCTGGGAAGCTTTTAAAACCTCCAGATGCCGTTGTAACATTAAAGAGACCGAACTTGGATCCTAATGGATCTTAGAGGGTGTTTTTAGCGCATAAAGACACCACAGCAAGCGATACACGTTAACCTGAGCAGCTTATGCTTGGATTTTCCATTTGCCATTACATATTCGTCTGGTATAATTACAAGACTTCGAAGAATTGCTAAGACTGTTTCCCACCAGTTGCAAACTGTGCATATTAACACCTATAATTGCCTAATGCACAGAGTAACAATTTTCAAGGTAAAAATATAAATGTTGGGAGGCTATACACAACTCGAGACGACGTTTTAACACTAAAGAGCCAAAACTTAGCTCTTAATGTGTCTTAGAAGGTATTTTTAGCGCATAAAGACACCACAGCAAGCGATGCACGTTAACCTGAGCAGCTTATGCTTGGATTTTCCATTTGCCATTACATATTCGTCTGGTATAATTACAAGACTTCGAAGAATTGCTAAGACTGTTTCCCACCAGTTGCAAACTGTGCATATTAACACCTATAATTGCCTAATGCACAGAGTAACAATTTTCAAGGTAAAAATATAAATGTTGGGAGGCTATACAAACCACGAAACGACGTTTTAAAACTAAAGAGCCAGAACTTTGCTCCTAATGTGTCTTAGAAGGTGTTTTTAGCGCATAAAGACACCACAGCAAGCGATGCACGTTAACCTGAGCAGCTTATGCTTGGATTTCCATTTGCCATTACATATTCGTTGGTATAATTACAAGACGTCGAAGAATTGCTAAGACTGCTTCCCACGAGTTGCAAACTGTGCATATTAACATTTCTAATTGCCTCGTGCATCAAGTAACAATTTTCAAGATGGTAATATAAATGCTGGGAAGCTTTAAAAACCTCCAGATGCCGTTTTAACATTAAAGAGACAGAACTTGGATCCTAATGGATCTTAGAGGGTGTTTTTAGCGCATAAAGACACCACAGCAAGCGATACACGTTAACCTGAGCAGCTTATGCTTGGATTTTCCATTTGCCATTACATATTCGTCTGGTATAATTACAAGACTTCGAAGAATTGCTAAGACTGTTTCCCACGAGTTGCAAACTGTGCATATTAACACCTATAATTGCCTAATGCACAGAGTAACAATTTTCAAGGTAAAAATATAAATGTTGGGAGGCTATACAAACCTCGAGACGACGTTTTAACACTAAAGAGCCAAAACTTTGCTCTTAGTGTGACTTAGAAGGTGTTTTTAGCGCATAAAGACACCACAGCAAGCGATGCACGTTAACCTGAGCAGCTTATGCTTGGATTTTCCATTTGCCATTACATATTCGTCTGGTATAATTACAAGACTTCGAAGAATTGCTAAGACTGTTTCCCACGAGTTGCAAACTGTGCATATTAACACCTATAATTGCCTAATGCACAGAGTAACAATTTTTCAATATAAATGTTGGGAGGCTATACAAACCTCGGGAAGACGTTTTAACACTAAAGAGCCAGAACTTTGCTCCTAATGTGTCTTAGAAGGTGTTTTTAGCGCATAAAGACACCACAGCAAGCGATGCACGTTAACCTGAGCAGCTTATGCTTGGATTTTCCATTTGCCATTACATACTCGTTGGTATAATTACAAGACGTCGAAGAATTGCTAAGACTGCTTCCCACGAGTTGCAAACTGTGCATATAACACTTCTAACTGGCTCGTGCATCAAGTAACAATTATCAAGGTGGTAATATAAATGCTGGAAAGCTATAAAACCTCCAGACGGCGTTTTGACATTAAAGAGACAAAACTTGGATCCTAATGGATCGTAGAGGGCGTTTTTAGCGCATCAAGACACCACAGGAAGCGATACACGTTAACCCGAGCAGCTTATGCTTGGATTTTCCATTTGCCATTACATATTCGTCTGGTATAATTACAAGACTTCAAAGAATTGCTAATACTGTTTCCCACGAGTTGCAAACTGTGCATATTAACACCTATAATTGCCTAATGCACAGAGTAACAATTTTCAAGGTAAAACTATAAATGTTGGGAGGCTATACAAACCTCGAGACGACGTTTTAACACTAAAGAGCCAGAACTTTGCTCCTAATGTGTCTTAGAAGGTGTTTTTAGCGCATAAAGACACCACAGCAAGCGATACACGTTAACCTGAGCAGCTTATGCTTGGATTTTCCATTTGCCATTACATATTCGTCTGGTATAATTACAAGACTTCGAAGAATTGCTAAGACTGTTTCCCACGAGTTGCAAACTGTGCATATTAACACCTATAATTGCCTAATGCACAGAGTAACACTTTTCAAGGTAAAAATATAAATGTTGGGGGGCTATACAAACCTCGAGACGGCGTTTTAACACTAAAGAGCCAAAACTTTGCTCTTAATGTGTCTTAGAAGGTATTTTTAGCGCATAAAGACACCACAGCAAGCGATGCACGTTAACCTGAGCAGCTTATGCTTGGAGTTTCCATTTGCCATTACATATTCGTCTGGTATAATTACAAGACTTCGAAGAATTGCTAAGACTGTTTCCCACGAGTTGCAAACTGTGCATATTAACACCTATAATTGCCTAATGCACAGAGTAACAATTTTCAAGGTAAAAATATAAATGTTGGGAGGCTATACAAACCACGAGACGACGTTTTAACACTAAAGAGCCAGAACTTTGCTCCTAATGTGTCTTAGAAGGTGTTTTTAGCGCATAAAGACACCACAGCAAGCGATGCACGTTAACCTGAGCAGCTTATGCTTGGATTTCCATTTGCCATTACATATTCGTTGGTATAATTACAAGACGTCGAAGAATTGCTAAGACTGCTTCCCACGAGTTGCAAACTGTGCATATTAACATTTCTAATTGCCTCGTGCATCAAGTAACAATTTTCAAGGTGGTAATATAAATGCTGGGAAGCTTTAAAAACCTCCAGATGCCGTTTTAACATTAAAGAGACAGAACTTGGATCCTAATGGATCTTAGAGGGTGTTTTTAGCGCATAAAGACACCACAGCAAGCGATACACGTTAACCTGAGCAGCTTATGCTTGGATTTTCCATTTGCCATTACATATTCGTCTGGTATAATTACAAGACTTCGAAGAATTGCTAAGACTGTTTCCCACGAGTTGCAAACTGTGCATATTAACACCTATAATTGCCTAATGCACAGAGTAACAATTTTCAAATATAAATGTTGGGAGGCTATACAAACCTCGGGAAGACGTTTTAACACTAAAGAGCCAGAACTTTGCTCCTAATGTGTCTTAGAAAGTGTTTTTAGCGCATAAAGACACCACAGCAAGCGATGCACGTTAACCTGAGCAGCTTATGCTTGGCTTTTCTATTTGCCATTACATACTCGTTGGTATAATTACAAGACGTCGAAGAATTGCTAAGACTGCTTCCCACGAGTTGCAAACTGTGCATATTAACACTTCTAATTGCCTCGTGCACCAAATAACAATTTTCAAGGTGGTAATATAAATGCTGAGAAGCTTTAAAAACCTCCAAACAACGTTTTAACATTAAAGAGACAGAGCTTGGATCCTAATGGATCTTAGAGGGTGTTTTTAGCGCATCAAGACACCACAGCAAGCGATACACGTTAACCTGAGCAGCTTATGCTTGGATTTTCCATTTGCCATTACATATTCGTCTGATATAATTCCTAGACTTCGAAGAATTGCTAAGACTGTTTCCCACGAGTTGCAAACTGTGCATATTAACACCTATAATTGCCTAATGCACAGAGTAACAATTTTCAAGGTAAAAATATAAATGTTGGGAGGCTATACAAACCACGAGACGACGTTTTAACACTAAAGAGCCAGAACTTTGCTCCTAATGTGTCTTAGAAGGTGTTTTTAGCGCATAAAGACACCACAGCAAGCGATACACGTTAACCTGAGCAGCTTATGCTTGGATTTTCCATTTGCCATTACATATTCGTCTGGTATAATTACAAGATTTCGAATAATTGCTAAGACTGTTTCCCACGAGTTGCAAACTGTGCATATTAACACCTATAATTGCCTAATGCACAGAGTAACAATTTTCAAGGTAAAAATATAAATGTTGGGAGGCTATACAAACCACGAGACGACGTTTTAACACTAAAGAGCCAGAACTTTGCTCCTAATGTGTCTTAGAAGGTGTTTTTAGCGCATAAAGACACCACAGCAAGCGATGCACGTTAACCTGAGCAGCTTATGCTTGGATTTCCATTTGCCATTACATATTCGTTGGTATAATTACAAGACGTCGAAGAATTGCTAAGACTGCTTCCCACGAGTTGCAAACTGTGCATATTAACACCTATAATTGCCTAATGCACAGAGTAACAATTTTCAAATATAAATGTTGGGAGGCTATACAAACCTCGGGAAGACGTTTTAACACTAAAGAGCCAGAACTTTGCTCATAATGTGTCTTAGAAAGTGTTTTTAGCGCATAAAGACACCACAGCAAGCGATGCACGTTAACCTGAGCAGCTTATGCTTGGATTTTCCATTTGCCATTACATACTCGTTGGTATAATTACAAGACGTCGAAGAATTGCTAAGACTGCTTTCCACGAGCTGCAAACTGTGCATATTAACACTTCTAACTGGCTCGTGCATCAAGTAACAATTGTCAAGGTAGTAATATAAATGCTGGAAAGCTATAAAAACCTCCAGACGACGTTTTGACATTAAAGAGACAGAACTTGGATCCTAATGGATCGTAGAGGGTGTTTTTAGCGCATAAAGACACCACAGCAAGCGATACACGTTAACCCGAGCAGCTTATGCTTGGATTTTCCATTTGCCATTACATATTCGTCTGGTATAATTACAAGACTTCGAAGAATTGCTAAGACTGCTTCCCACGAGTTGCAAACTGTGCATATTAACACTTCTAATTGCCTCGTGCACCAAGTAACAATTTTCAAGGTGGTAATATAAAGCTGGGAAGCTTTAAAAACCTCCAGACGACGTTTTAACACTTAAGAGCCAGAACTTTGCTCCTAATGGATCTTAGAGGGTGATTTTAGCGCATAAAGACACCACAGCAAGCGATACACGTTAACCTGGGCAGCTTATGCTTGGATTTTCCATTTGCCATTACATATTCGTCTGGTATAATTACAAGACTTCGAAGAATTGCTAAGACTGTTTCCCACGAGTTGCAAACTGTGCATATTAACACCTATAATTGCCTAATGCACAGAGTAACAATTTTCAAATATAAATGTTGGGAGGCTATACAAACCTCGGGAAGACGTTTTAACACTAAAGAGCCAGAACCTTGCTCCTAATGTGTCTTAGAAAGTGTTTTTAGCGCATAAAGACACCACAGCAAGCGATGCACGTTAACCTGAGCAGCTTATGCTTGGATTTTCCATTTGCCATTACATACTCGTTGGTATAATTACAAGACGTCGAAGAATTGCTAAGACTGCTTTCCACGAGCTGCAAACTGTGCATATTAACACTTCTAACTGGCTCGTGCATCAAGTAACAATTTTCAAGGTAGTAATATAAATGCTGGAAAGCTATAAAAACCTCCAGACGACGTTTTGACATTAAAGAGACAGAACTTGGATCCTAATGGATCGTAGAGGGTGTTTTTAGCGCATAAAGACACCACAGCAAGCGATACACGTTAACCCGAGCAGTTTATGCTTGGATTTTCCATTTGCCATTACATATTCGTCTGGTATAATTACAAGACTTCGAAGAATTGCTAAGACTGCTTCCCACGAGTTGCAAACTGTGCATATTAACACTTCTAATTGCCTCGTGCACCAAGTAACAATTTTCAAGGTGGTAATATAAAGCTGGGAAGCTTTAAAAACCTCCAGACGACGTTTTAACACTTAAGAGCCAGAACTTTGCTCCTAATGGATCTTAGAGGGTGATTTTAGCGCATAAAGACACCACAGCAAGCGATACACGTTAACCTGGGCAGCTTATGCTTGGATTTTCCATTTGCCATTACATATTCGTCTGGTATACAAGACTTCGAAGAATTGCTAAGACTGTTTCCCACGAGTTGCAAACTGTGCATATTAACACCTATAATTGCCTAATGCACAGAGTAACAATTTTCAAGGTAAAAATATAAATGTTGGGAGGCTATACAAACCACGAGACGACGTGTTAACACTAAAGAGCCAGAACTTTGCTCCTAATGTGTCTTAGAAGGTGTTTTTAGCGCATAAAGACACCACAGCAAGCGATACACGTTAACATGAGCAGCTTATGCTTGGATTTTCCATTTGCCATTACATATTCGTCTGGTATACAAGACTTCGAAGAATTGCT
Source organism: Agriotes lineatus (assembly GCA_940337035.1). Lineage (NCBI taxonomy): Eukaryota > Metazoa > Arthropoda > Insecta > Coleoptera > Elateridae > Agriotes > Agriotes lineatus. The sequence goes on along the minus strand of CALNHX010000261.1, from coordinate 354,238 downwards.
AAGACTGTTTCCCACGAGTTGCAAACTGTGCATATTAACACCTATAATTGCCTAATGCACAGAGTAACAATTTTCAAGGTAAAAATATAAATGTTGGGAGGCTATACAAACCTCGAGACGACGTTTTAACACTAAAGAGCCAAAACTTTGCTCTTAATGAGTCTTAGAAGGTATTTTTAGCGCATAAAGACACCACAGCAAGCGATGTACGTTAACCTGAGCAGCTTATGCTTGGATTTTCCATTTGCCATTACATATTCGTCTGGTATAATTACAAGACTTCGAAGAATTGCTAAGACTGTTTTCCACGAGTTGCAAACTGTGCATATTAACACCTATAATTGCCTAATGCACAGAGTAACAATTTTCAAGGTAAAAATATAAATGTTGGGAGGCAATACAAACCTCGGGAAGACGTTTTAACACTAAAGAGTCAGAACTTTGCTCCTAATGTGTCTTAGAAGGTGTTTTTAGCGCATAAAGACACCACAGCAAGCGATGCACGTTAACCTGAGCAGCTTATTCTTGGCTTTTCCATTTGCCATTACATACTCGTTGGTATAATTACAAGACGTCGAAGAATTGCTAAGACTGCTTCCCACGAGTTGCAAACTGTGCATATTAACACTTCTAATTGCCTCGTGCACCAAATAACAATTTTCAAGGTGGTAATATAAATGCTGAGAAGCTTTAAAAACATCCAGACAACGTTTTAACATTAAAGAGACAGAGCTTGGATCCTAATGGATCTTAGAGGGTGTTTTTAGCGCATCAAGACACCACAGCAAGCGATACACGTTAACCTGAGCAGCTTATGCTTGGATTTTCCATTTGCCATTACATATTCGTCTGGTATAATTACTAGACTTCGAAGAATTGCTAAGACTGCTTCCCACGAGTTGCAAACTGTGCATATTAACACTTCTAATTGCCGCGTGCACCAAGTAACAATTTTCAAGGTGGTAATATAAATGCTGGGAAGCTTTAAAAACCTCCAGACGACGTTTTAACACTTAAGAGCCAGAACTTTGCTCCTAATGGATCTTAGAGGGTGATTTTAGCGCATAAAGACACCACAGCAAGCGATACACGTTAACCTGGGCAGCTTATGCTTGGATTTTCCATTTGCCATTACATATTCGTCTGGTATAATTACAAGACTTCGAAGAATTGCTAAGACTGTTTCCCACGAGTTGCAAACTGTGCATATTAACACCTATAATTGCCTAATGCACAGAGTAACAATTTTCAAGGTAAAAATATAAATGTTGGGAGGCTATACAAACCACGAGACGACGTTTTAACACTAAAGAGCCAGAACTTTGCTCCTAATTTGTCTTAGAAGGTGTTTTTAGCGCATAAAGACACCACAGCAAGCGATACACGTTAACCTGAGCAGCTTATGCTTGGATTTTCCATTTGCCATTACATATTCGTCTGGTATAATTACAAGACTTCGAAGAATTGCTAAGACTGTTTCCCACGAGTTGCAAACTGTGCATATTAACACCTATAATTGCCTAATGTACAGAGTAACAATTTTCAAGGTAAAAATATAAATGTTGGGAGGCTATACAAACCTCGAGACGACGTTTTAACACTAAAGAGCCAAAACTTTGCTCTTAATGTGTCTTAGAAGGTATTTTTAGAGCATAAAGACACCACAGCAAGCGATGTACGTTAACCTGAGCAGCTTATGCTTGGATTTTCCATTTGCCATTACATATTCGTCTGGTATAATTACAAGACTTCGAAGAATTGCTAAGACTGTTTCCCACGAGTTGCAAACTGTGCATATTAACACCTATAATTGCCTAATGCACAGAGTAACAATTTTCAAGGTAAAAATATAAATGTTGGGAGGCTATACAAACCTCGGGAAGACGTTTTAACACTAAAGAGTCAGAACTTTGCTCCTAATGTGTCTTAGAAGGTGTTTTTAGCGCATAAAGACACCACAGCAAGCGATGCACGTTAACCTGAGCAGCGTATGCTTGGCTTTTCCATTTGCCATTACATATTCTTTGGTATAATTACAAGACGTCGAAGAATTGCTAAGACTGTTTCCCACGAGTTGCAAACTGTGCATATTAACACCTATAATTGCCTAATGCACAGAGTAACAATTTTCAAGGTAAAAATATAAATGTTGGGAGGCTATACAAACCACGAGACGACGTGTTAACACTAAAGAGCCAGAATTTTGTTCCTAATGTGTCGTAGAAGGTGTTTTTAGCGCATAAAGACACCACAGCAAGCGATGCACGTTAACCTGAGCAGCTTATGCTTGGCTTTTCCATTTGCCATTACATACTCGTTGGTATAATTACAAGACGTCGAAGAATTGCTAAGACTGCTTCCCACGAGTTGCAAACTGTGCATATTAACACTTCTAATTGCCTCGTGCACCAAATAACAATTTTCAAGGTGGTAATATAAATGCTGAGAAGCTTTAAAAACCTCCAGACAACGTTTTAACATTAAAGAGACAGAGCTTGGATCCTAATGGATCTTAGAGGGTGTTTTTAGCGCATCAAGACACCACAGCAAGCGATACACGTTAACCTGAGCAGCTTATGCTTGGATTTTCCATTTGCTATTACATATTCGTCTGATATAATTACTAGACTTCGAAGAATTGCTAAGACTGTTTCCCACGAGTTGCAAACTGTGCATATTAACACCTATAATTGCCTAATGCACAGAGTAACAATTTTCAAGGTAAAAATATAAATGTTGGGAGGCTATACAAACCACGAGACGACGTTTTAACACTAAAGAGCCAGAACTTTGCTCCTAATGTGTCTTAGAAGGTGTTTTTAGCGCATAAAGACACCACAGCAAGCGATACACTTTAACCTGAGCAGCTTATGCTTGGATTTTCCATTTGCCATTACATATTCGTCTGGTATAATTACAAGACTTCGAATAATTGCTAAGACTGTTTCCCACGAGTTGCAAACTGTGCATATTAACACCTATAATTGCCTAATGCACAGAGTAACAATTTTCAAGGTAAAAATATAAATGTTGGGAGGCTATACAAACCACGAGACGACGTTTTAACACTAAAGAGCCAGAACTTTGCTCCTAATGTGTCTTAGAAGGTGTTTTTAGCGCATAAAGACACCACAGCAAGCGATGCAGGTTAACCTGAGCAGCTTATGCTTGGATTTCCATTTGCCATTACATATTCGTCTGGTATAATTACAAGACGTCGAAGAATTGCTAAGACTGCTTCCCACGAGTTGCAAACTGTGCATATTAACATTTCTAATTGCCTCGTGCATCAAGTAACAATTTTCAAGGTGGTAATATAAATGCTGGGAAGCTTTAAAAACCTCCAGATGCCGTTTTAACATTAAAGTGACAGAACTTGGATCCTAATGGATCTTAGAGGGTGTTTTTAGCGCATAAAGACACCACAGCAAGCGATACACGTTAACCTGAGCAGCTTATGCTTGGATTTTCCATTTGCCATTACATATTCGTCTGGTATAATTACAAGACTTCGAAGAATTGCTAAGACTGTTTCCCACGAGTTGCAAACTGTGCATATTAACACCTATAATTGCCTAATGCACAGAGTAACAATTTTCAAATATAAATGTTGGGAGGCTATACAAACCTCGGGAAGACGTTTTAACACTAAAGAGCCAGAACTTTGCTCCTAATGTGTCTTAGAAAGTGTTTTTAGCGCATAAAGACACCACAGCAAGCGATGCACGTTAACCTGAGCAGCTTATGCTTGGATTTTCCATTTGCCATTACATACTCGTTGGTATAATTACAAGACGTCGAAGAATTGCTAAGACTGCTTCCCACGAGCTGCAAACTGTGCATATTAACACTTCTAACTGGCTCGTGCATCTAGTAACAATTTTCAAGGTAGTAATATAAATGCTGGAAAGCTATAAAAACCTCCAGACGACGTTTTGACATTAAAGAGACAGAACTTGGATCCTAATGGATCGTAGAGGGTGTTTTTAGCGCATAAAGACACCACAGCAAGCGATACACGTTAACCCGAGCAGCTTATGCTTGGATTTTCCATTTGCCATTACATATTCGTCTGGTATAATTACAAGACTTCGAAGAATTGCTAAGACTGCTTCCCACGAGTTGCAAACTGTGCATATTAACACTTCTAATTGCCTCGTGCACCAAGTAACAATTTTCAAGGTGGTAATATAAAGCTGGGAAGCTTTAAAAACCTCCAGACGACGTTTTAACACTTAAGAGCCAGAACTTTGCTCCTAATGGATCTTAGAGGGTGATTTTAGCGCATAAAGACACCACAGCAAGCGATACACGTTAACCTGGGCAGCTTATGCTTGGATTTTCCATTTGCCATTACATATTCGTCTGGTATACAAGACTTCGAAGAATTGCTAAGACTGTTTCCCACGAGTTGCAAACTGTGCATATTAACACCTATAATTGCCTAATGCACAGAGTAACAATTTTCAAGGTAAAAATATAAATGTTGGGAGGCTATACAAACCACGAGACGACGTGTTAACACTAAAGAGCCAGAACTTTGCTCCTAATGTGTCTTAGAAGGTGTTTTTAGCGCATAAAGACACCACAGCAAGCGATACACGTTAACATGAGCAGCTTATGCTTGGATTTTCCATTTGCCATTACATATTCGTCTGGTATACAAGACTTCGAAGAATTGCTAAGACTGTTTCCCACGAGTTGCAAACTGTGCATATTAACACCTATAATTGCCTAATGCACAGAGTAACAATTTTCAAGGTAAAAATATAAATGTTGGGAGGCTATACAAACCTCGAGACGACGTTTTAACACTAAAGAGCCAAAACTTTGCTCTTAATGGGTCTTAGAAGGTATTTTTAGCGCATAAAGACACCACAGCAAGCGATGTACGTTAACCTGAGCAGCTTATGCTTGGATTTTCCATTTGCCATTACATATTCGTCTGGTATAATTACAAGACTTCGAAGAATTGCTAAGACTGTTTCCCACGAGTTGCAAACTGTGCATATTAACACCTATAATTGCCTAATGCACAGAGTAACAATTTTCAAGGTAAAAATATAAATGTTGGGAGGCTATACAAACCTCGGGAAGACGTTTTAACACTAAAGAGTCAGAACTTTGCTCCTAATGTGTCTTAGAAGGTGTTTTTAGCGCATAAAGACACCACAGCAAGCGATGCACGTTAACCTGAGCAGCTTATGCTTGGCTTTTCCATTTGCCATTACATACTCGTTGGTATAATTACAAGACGTCGAAGAATTGCTAAGACTGCTTCCCACGAGTTGCAAACTGTGCATATTAACACTTCTAATTGCCTCGTGCACCAAATAACAATTTTCAAGGTGGTAATATAAATGCTGAGAAGCTTTAAAAACATCCAGACAACGTTTTAACATTAAAGAGACAGAGCTTGGATCCTAATGGATCTTAGAGGGTGTTTTTAGCGCATCAAGACACCACAGCAAGCGATACACGTTAACCTGAGCAGCTTATGCTTGGATTTTCCATTTGCCATTACATATTCGTCTGGTATAATTACTAGACTTCGAAGAATTGCTAAGACTGCTTCCCACGAGTTGCAAACTGTGCATATTAACACTTCTAATTGCCGCGTGCACCAAGTAACAATTTTCAAGGTGGTAATATAAATGCTGGGAAGCTTTAAAAACCTCCAGACGACGTTTTAACACTTAAGAGCCAGAACTTTGCTCCTAATGGATCTTAGAGGGTGATTTTAGCGCATAAAGACACCACAGCAAGCGATACACGTTAACCTGGGCAGCTTATGCTTGGATTTTCCATTTGCCATTACATATTCGTCTGGTATAATTACAAGACTTCGAAGAATTGCTAAGACTGTTTCCCACGAGTTGCAAACTGTGCATATTAACACCTATAATTGCCTAATGCACAGAGTAACAATTTTCAAGGTAAAAATATAAATGTTGGGAGGCTATACAAACCACGAGACGACGTGTTAACACTAAAGAGCCAGAACTTTGCTCCTAATTTGTCTTAGAAGGTGTTTTTAGCGCATAAAGACACCACAGCAAGCGATACACGTTAACCTGAGCAGCTTATGCTTGGATTTTCCATTTGCCATTACATATTCGTCTGGTATAATTACAAGACTTCGAAGAATTGCTAAGACTGTTTCCCACGAGTTGCAAACTGTGCATATTAACACCTATAATTGCCTAATGTACAGAGTAACAATTTTCAAGGTAAAAATATAAATGTTGGGAGGCTATACAAACCTCGAGACGACGTTTTAACACTAAAGAGCCAAAACTTTGCTCTTAATGTGTCTTAGAAGGTATTTTTAGAGCATAAAGACACCACAGCAAGCGATGTACGTTAACCTGAGCAGCTTATGCTTGGATTTTCCATTTGCCATTACATATTCGTCTGGTATAATTACAAGACTTCGAAGAATTGCTAAGACTGTTTCCCACGAGTTGCAAACTGTGCATATTAACACCTATAATTGCCTAATGCACAGAGTAACAATTTTCAAGGTAAAAATATAAATGTTGGGAGGCTATACAAACCTCGGGAAGACGTTTTAACACTAAAGAGTCAGAACTTTGCTCCTAATGTGTCTTAGAAGGTGTTTTTAGCGCATAAAGACACCACAGCAAGCGATGCACGTTAACCTGAGCAGCGTATGCTTGGCTTTTCCATTTGCCATTACATATTCTTTGGTATAATTACAAGACGTCGAAGAATTGCTAAGACTGTTTCCCACGAGTTGCAAACTGTGCATATTAACACCTATAATTGCCTAATGCACAGAGTAACAATTTTCAAGGTAAAAATATAAATGTTGGGAGGCTATACAAACCACGAGACGACGTGTTAACACTAAAGAGCCAGAACTTTGTTCCTAATGTGTCGTAGAAGGTGTTTTTAGCGCATAAAGACACCACAGCAAGCGATGCACGTTAACCTGAGCAGCTTATGCTTGGCTTTTCCATTTGCCATTACATACTCGTTGGTATAATTACAAGACGTCGAAGAATTGCTAAGACTGCTTCCCACGAGTTGCAAACTGTGCATATTAACACTTCTAATTGCCTCGTGCACCAAATAACAATTTTCAAGGTGGTAATATAAATGCTGAGAAGCTTTAAAAACCTCCAGACAACGTTTTAACATTAAAGAGACAGAGCTTGGATCCTAATGGATCTTAGAGGGTGTTTTTAGCGCATCAAGACACCACAGCAAGCGATACACGTTAACCTGAGCAGCTTATGCTTGGATTTTCCATTTGCCATTACATATTCGTCTGATATAATTACTAGACTTCGAAGAATTGCTAAGACTGTTTCCCACGAGTTGCAAACTGTGCATATTAACACCTATAATTGCCTAATGCACAGAGTAACAATTTTCAAGGTAAAAATATAAATGTTGGGAGGCTATACAAACCACGAGACGACGTTTTAACACTAAAGAGCCAGAACTTTGCTCCTAATGTGTCTTAGAAGGTGTTTTTAGCGCATAAAGACACCACAGCAAGCGATACACTTTAACCTGAGCAGCTTATGCTTGGATTTTCCATTTGCCATTACATATTCGTCTGGTATAATTACAAGACTTCGAATAATTGCTAAGACTGTTTCCCACGAGTTGCAAACTGTGCATATTAACACCTATAATTGCCTAATGCACAGAGTAACAATTTTCAAGGTAAAAATATAAATGTTGGGAGGCTATACAAACCACGAGACGACGTTTTAACACTAAAGAGCCAGAACTTTGCTCCTAATGTGTCTTAGAAGGTGTTTTTAGCGCATAAAGACACCACAGCAAGCGATGCACGTTAACCTGAGCAGCTTATGCTTGGATTTCCATTTGCCATTACATATTCGTCTGGTATAATTACAAGACGTCGAAGAATTGCTAAGACTGCTTCCCACGAGTTGCAAACTGTGCATATTAACATTTCTAATTGCCTCGTGCATCAAGTAACAATTTTCAAGGTGGTAATATAAATGCTGGGAAGCTTTAAAAACCTCCAGATGCCGTTTTAACATTAAAGTGACAGAACTTGGATCCTAATGGATCTTAGAGGGTGTTTTTAGCGCATAAAGACACCACAGCAAGCGATACACGTTAACCTGAGCAGCTTATGCTTGGATTTTCCATTTGCCATTACATATTCGTCTGGTATAATTACAAGACTTCGAAGAATTGCTAAGACTGTTTCCCACGAGTTGCAAACTGTGCATATTAACACCTATAATTGCCTAATGCACAGAGTAACAATTTTCAAATATAAATGTTGGGAGGCTATACAAACCTCGGGAAGACGTTTTAACACTAAAGAGCCAGAACTTTGCTCCTAATGTGTCTTAGAAAGTGTTTTTAGCGCATAAAGACACCACAGCAAGCGATGCACGTTAACCTGAGCAGCTTATGCTTGGATTTTCCATTTGCCATTACATACTCGTTGGTATAATTACAAGACGTCGAAGAATTGCTAAGACTGCTTCCCACGAGCTGCAAACTGTGCATATTAACACTTCTAACTGGCTCGTGCATCTAGTAACAATTTTCAAGGTAGTAATATAAATGCTGGAAAGCTATAAAAACCTCCAGACGACGTTTTGACATTAAAGAGACAGAACTTGGATCCTAATGGATCGTAGAGGGTGTTTTTAGCGCATAAAGACACCACAGCAAGCGATACACGTTAACCCGAGCAGCTTATGCTTGGATTTTCCATTTGCCATTACATATTCGTCTGGTATAATTACAAGACTTCGAAGAATTGCTAAGACTGCTTCCCACGAGTTGCAAACTGTGCATATTAACACTTCTAATTGCCTCGTGCACCAAGTAACAATTTTCAAGGTGGTAATATAAAGCTGGGAAGCTTTAAAACCTCCAGACGACGTTTTAACACTTAAGAGCCAGAACTTTGCTCCTAATGGATCTTAGAGGGTGATTTTAGCGCATAAAGACACCACAGCAAGCGATACACGTTAACCTGGGCAGCTTATGCTTGGATTTTCCATTTGCCATTACATATTCGTCTGGTATACAAGACTTCGAAGAATTGCTAAGACTGTTTCCCACGAGTTGCAAACTGTGCATATTAACACCTATAATTGCCTAATGCACAGAGTAACAATTTTCAAGGTAAAAATATAAATGTTGGGAGGCTATACAAACCACGAGACGACGTGTTAACACTAAAGAGCCAGAACTTTGCTCCTAATGTGTCTTAGAAGGTGTTTTTAGCGCATAAAGACACCACAGCAAGCGATACACGTTAACATGAGCAGCTTATGCTTGGATTTTCCATTTGCCATTACATATTCGTCTGGTATACAAGACTTCGAAGAATTGCTAAGACTGTTTCCCACGAGTTGCAAACTGTGCATATTAACACCTATAATTGCCTAATGCACAGAGTAACAATTTTCAAGGTAAAAATATAAATGTTGGGAGGCTATACAAACCTCGAGACGACGTTTTAACACTAAAGAGCCAAAACTTTGCTCTTAATGGGTCTTAGAAGGTATTTTTAGCGCATAAAGACACCACAGCAAGCGATGTACGTTAACCTGAGCAGCTTATGCTTGGATTTTCCATTTGCCATTACATATTCGTCTGGTATAATTACAAGACTTCGAAGAATTGCTAAGACTGTTTCCCACGAGTTGCAAACTGTGCATATTAACACCTATAATTGCCTAATGCACAGAGTAACAATTTTCAAGGTAAAAATATAAATGTTGGGAGGCTATACAAACCTCGGGAAGACGTTTTAACACTAAAGAGTCAGAACTTTGCTCCTAATGTGTCTTAGAAGGTGTTTTTAGCGCATAAAGACACCACAGCAAGCGATGCACGTTAACCTGAGCAGCTTATGCTTGGCTTTTCCATTTGCCATTACATACTCGTTGGTATAATTACAAGACGTCGAAGAATTGCTAAGACTGCTTCCCACGAGTTGCAAACTGTGCATATTAACACTTCTAATTGCCTCGTGCACCAAATAACAATTTTCAAGGTGGTAATATAAATGCTGAGAAGCTTTAAAAACATCCAGACAACGTTTTAACATTAAAGAGACAGAGCTTGGATCCTAATGGATCTTAGAGGGTGTTTTTAGCGCATCAAGACACCACAGCAAGCGATACACGTTAACCTGAGCAGCTTATGCTTGGATTTTCCATTTGCCATTACATATTCGTCTGGTATAATTACTAGACTTCGAAGAATTGCTAAGACTGCTTCCCACGAGTTGCAAACTGTGCATATTAACACTTCTAATTGCCGCGTGCACCAAGTAACAATTTTCAAGGTGGTAATATAAATGCTGGGAAGCTTTAAAACCTCCAGACGACGTTTTAACACTTAAGAGCCAGAACTTTGCTCCTAATGGATCTTAGAGGGTGATTTTAGCGCATAAAGACACTACAGCAAGCGATACACGTTAACCTGGGCAGCTTATGCTTGGATTTTCCATTTGCCATTACATATTCGTCTGGTATAATTACAAGACTTCGAAGAATTGCTAAGACTGTTTCCCACGAGTTGCAAACTGTGCATATTAACACCTATAATTGCCTAATGCACAGAGTAACAATTTTCAAGGTAAAAATATAAATGTTGGGAGGCTATACAAACCACGAGACGACGTGTTAACACTAAAGAGCCAGAACTTTGCTCCTAATTTGTCTTAGAAGGTGTTTTTAGCGCATAAAGACACCACAGCAAGCGATACACGTTAACCTGAGCAGCTTATGCTTGGATTTTCCATTTGCCATTACATATTCGTCTGGTATAATTACAAGACTTCGAAGAATTGCTAAGACTGTTTCCCACGAGTTGCAAACTGTGCATATTAACACCTATAATTGCCTAATGTACAGAGTAACAATTTTCAAGGTAAAAATATAAATGTTGGGAGGCTATACAAACCTCGAGACGACGTTTTAACACTAAAGAGCCAAAACTTTGCTCTTAATGTGTCTTAGAAGGTATTTTTAGAGCATAAAGACACCACAGCAAGCGATGTACGTTAACCTGAGCAGCTTATTCTTGGATTTTCCATTTGCCATTACATATTCGTCTGGTATAATTACAAGACTTCGAAGAATTGCTAAGACTGTTTCCCACGAGTTGCAAACTGTGCATATTAACACCTATAATTGCCTAATGCACAGAGTAACAATTTTCAAGGTAAAAATATAAATGTTGGGAGGCTATACAAACCTCGGGAAGACGTTTTAACACTAAAGAGTCAGAACTTTGCTCCTAATGTGTCTTAGAAGGTGTTTTTAGCGCATAAAGACACCACAGCAAGCGATGCACGTTAACCTGAGCAGCGTATGCTTGGCTTTTCCATTTGCCATTACATATTCTTTGGTATAATTACAAGACGTCGAAGAATTGCTAAGACTGTTTCCCACGAGTTGCAAACTGTGCATATTAACACCTATAATTGCCTAATGCACAGAGTAACAATTTTCAAGGTAAAAATATAAATGTTGGGAGGCTATACAAACCACGAGACGACGTGTTAACACTAAAGAGCCAGAACTTTGTTCCTAATGTGTCTTAGAAGGTGTTTTTAGCGCATAAAGACACCACAGCAAGCGATGCACGTTAACCTGAGCAGCTTATGCTTGGCTTTTCCATTTGCCATTACATACTCGTTGGTATAATTACAAGACGTCGAAGAATTGCTAAGACTGCTTCCCACGAGTTGCAAACTGTGCATATTAACACTTCTAATTGCCTCGTGCACCAAATAACAATTTTCAAGGTGGTAATATAAATGCTGAGAAGCTTTAAAAACCTCCAGACAACGTTTTAACATTAAAGAGACAGAGCTTGGATCCTAATGGATCTTAGAGGGTGTTTTTAGCGCATCAAGACACCACAGCAAGCGATACACGTTAACCTGAGCAGCTTATGCTTGGATTTTCCATTTGCCATTACATATTCGTCTGGTATAATTACTAGACTTCGAAGAATTACTAAGACTGCTTCGCACGAGTTGCAAACTGTGCATATTAACACTTCTAATTGCCGCGTGCACCAAGTAACAATTTTCAAGGTGGTAATATAAATGCTGGGAAGCTTTAAAAACCTCCAGACGACGTTTTAACACTTAACCCGAGAACGCTCGCATCTAGGTCGTTTTGCCGCTAGCGTCATATTTTCCCCCTCCTTTCTATATTTCCGCTGCAAATTTACCCCAATTTTACAAGTCTTCTCAGATCGGATTTAGTGGTTAGTCAGAGGTGAAACTGGGTAAGAGATTGTTGTTAGACGCAAAATATACGTTAGTGGTCTTTTTGACCGAATCGCGAGTCTTAAGGAACACAACTGTTAATGATGATATTCTTAGAAAAGTATCAGTGATAACTTTAGATGAATTCAACTAAGTAATCGCGCCTTCTGAATACCATAGTAATTTGATAATAGTGATAAGCAGCTTGTGAAATTAAAATAAAATACTCTTACAAGATTATGTTTTTTTCAGTAGCTTTGTAATTTTTCTATATGTATTTCCTTGTATTAGAATAACTTTTTGTTAGTAATAAAACGATTGCCTATGTGTGTATATTATTGTAATAAATTAACAGAACGAAAAAAATTATTATATCGTACAGAGGATTACATTTTCCAAAGTTGGTCAAAACGACCGAGTGTGAGCGCTAATGCAACTTTTTAGGCGCGAGCGTTCTCGGGTTAAGAGCCAGAACTTTACTCCTAATGGATCTTAGAGGGTGATTTTAGCGCATAAAGACACCACAGCAAGCGATACACGTTAACCTGGGCAGCTTATGCTTGGATTTTCCATTTGCCATTACATATTCGTCTGGTATAATTACAAGACTTCGAAGAATTGCTAAGACTGTTTCCCACGAGTTGCAAACTGTGCATATTAACACCTATAATTGCCTAATGCACAGAGTAACAATTTTCAAGGTAAAAATATAAATGTTGGGAGGCTATACAAACCACGAGACGACGTGTTAACACTAAAGAGCCAGAACTTTGCTCCTAATGTGTCTTAGAAGGTGTTTTTAGCGCATAAAGACACCACAGCAAGCGATGCACGTTAACCTGAGCAGCTTATGCTTGGCTTTTCCATTTGCCATTACATACTCGTTGGTGTAATTACAAGACGTCGAAGAATTGCTAAGACTGCTTCCCACGAGTTGCAAACTGTGCATATTAACACTTCTAATTGCCTCGTGCACCAAATAACAATTTTCAAGGTGGTAATATAAATGCTGAGAAGCTTTAAAAACCTCCAGACAACGTTTTAACATTAAAGAGACAGAGCTTGGATCCTAATGGATCTTAGAGGGTGTTTTTAGCGCATCAAGACACCACAGCAAGCGATACACGTTAACCTGAGCAGCTTATGCTTGGATTTTCCATTTGCCATTACATATTCGTCTGGTATAATTACTAGACTTCGAAGAATTGCTAAGACTGCTTCCCACGAGTTGCAAACTGTGCATATTAACACTTCTAATTGCCGCGTGCACCAAGTAACAATTTTCAAGGTGGTAATATAAATGCTGGGAAGCCTTAAAATTCTCCAGACGACGTTTTAACACTTAGGAGCCAGAACTTTGCTCCTAATGGATCTTAGAGGGTGATTTTAGCGCATAAAGACACCACAGCAAGCGATACACGTTAACCTGGGCAGCTTATGCTTGGATTTTCCATTTGCCATTACATATTCGTCTGGTATAATTACAAGACTTCGAAGAATTGCTAAGACTGTTTCCCACGAGTTGCAGACTGTGCATATTAACACCTATAATTGCCTAATGCACAGAGTAACAATTTTCAAGGTAAAAATATAAATGTTGGGAGGCTATACAAACCACGAGACGACGTGTTAACACTAAAGAGCCAGAACTTTGCTCCTAATGTGTCTTAGAAGGTGTTTTTAGCGCATAAAGACACCACAGCAAGCGATACACGTTAACATGAGCAGCTTATGCTTGGATTTTCCATTTGCCATTACATATTCGTCTGGTATAATTACAAGACTTCGAAGAATTGCTAAGACTGTTTCCCACGAGTTGCAAACTGTGCATATTAACACTTATAATTGCCTAATGCACAGAGTAACAATTTTCAAGGTAAAAATATAAATGTTGGGAGGCTATACAAACCTCGAGACGACGTTTTAACACTAAAGAGCCAGAACTTTGCTCCTAATTTGTCTTAGAAGGTGTTTTTAGCGCATAAAGACACCACAGCAAGCGATACACGTTAACCTGAGCAGCTTATGCTTGGATTTTCCATTTGCCATTACATATTCGTCTGGTATAATTACAAGACTTCGAAGAATTGCTAAGACTGTTTCCCACGAGTTGCAAACTGTGCATATTAACACCCATAATTGCCTAATGCACAGAGTAACAATTTTCAAGGTAAAAATATAAATGTTGGGAGGCTATACAAACCTCGAGACGACGTTTTAACACTAAAGAGCCAAAACTTTGCTCTTAATGTGTCTTAGAAGGTATTTTTAGCGCATAAAGACACCACAGCAAGCGATGTACGTTAACCTGAGCAGCTTATGCTTGGATTTTCCATTTGCCATTACATATTCGTCTGGTATAATTACAAGACTTCGAAGAATTGCTAAGACTGTTTCCCACGAGTTGCAAACTGTGCATATTAACACCTATAATTGCCTAATGCACAGAGTAACAATTTTCAAGGTAAAAATATAAATGTTGGGAGGCTATACAAACCACGAGACGACGTGTTAACACTAAAGAGCCAGAACTTTGTTCCTAATGTGTCTTAGAAGGTGTTTTTAGCGCATAAAGACACCGCAGCAAGCGATGCACGTTAACCTGAGCAGCTTATGCTTGGCTTTTCCATTTGCCATTACATACTCGTTGGTATAATTACAAGACGTCGAAGAATTGCTAAGACTGCTTCCCACGAGTTGCAAACTGTGCATATTAACACTTCTAATTGCCTCGTGCACCAAATAACAATTTTCAAGGTGGTAATATAAATGCTGAGAAGCTTTAAAAACCTCCAGACAACGTTTTAACATTAAAGAGACAGAGCTTGGATCCTAATGGATCTTAGAGGGTGTTTTTAGCGCATCAAGACACCACAGCAAGCGATACACGTTAACCTGAGCAGCTTATGCTTGGATTTTCCATTTGCCATTACATATTCGTCTGGTATAATTACTAGACTTCGAAGAATTACTAAGACTGCTTCCCACGAGTTGCAAACTGTGCATATTAACACTTCTAATTGCCGCGTGCACCAAGTAACAATTTTCAAGGTGGTAATATAAATGCTGGGAAGCTTTAAAAACCTCCAGACGACGTTTTAACACTTAACCCGAGAACGCTCGCATCTAGGTCGTTTTGCCGCTAGCGTCATATTTTCCCCCTCCTTTCTATATTTCCGCTGCAAATTTACCCCAATTTTACAAGTCTTCTCAGATCGGATTTAGTGGTTAGTCAGAGGTGAAACTGGGTAAGAGATTGTTGTTAGACGCAAAATATACGTTAGTGGTCTTTTTGACCGAATCGCGAGTCTTAAGGAACACAACTGTTAATGATGATATTCTTAGAAAAGTATCAGTGATAACTTTAGATGAATTCAACTAAGTAATCGCGCCTTCTGAATACCATAGTAATTTGATAATAGTGATAAGCAGCTTGTGAAATTAAAATAAAATACTCTTACAAGATTATGTTTTTTTCAGTAGCTTTGTAATTTTTCTATATGTATTTCCTTGTATTAGAATAACTTTTTGTTAGTAATAAAACGATTGCCTATGTGTGTATATTATTGTAATAAATTAACAGAACGAAAAAAATTATTATATCGTACAGAGGATTACATTTTCCAAAGTTGGTCAAAACGACCGAGTGTGAGCGCTAATGCAACTTTTTAGGCGCGAGCGTTCTCGGGTTAAGAGCCAGAACTTTACTCCTAATGGATCTTAGAGGGTGATTTTAGCGCATAAAGACACCACAGCAAGCGATACACGTTAACCTGGGCAGCTTATGCTTGGATTTTCCATTTGCCATTACATATTCGTCTGGTATAATTACAAGACTTCGAAGAATTGCTAAGACTGTTTCCCACGAGTTGCAAACTGTGCATATTAACACCTATAATTGCCTAATGCACAGAGTAACAATTTTCAAGGTAAAAATATAAATGTTGGGAGGCTATACAAACCACGAGACGACGTGTTAACACTAAAGAGCCAGAACTTTGCTCCTAATGTGTCTTAGAAGGTGTTTTTAGCGCATAAAGACACCACAGCAAGCGATGCACGTTAACCTGAGCAGCTTATGCTTGGCTTTTCCATTTGCCATTACATACTCGTTGGTGTAATTACAAGACGTCGAAGAATTGCTAAGACTGCTTCCCACGAGTTGCAAACTGTGCATATTAACACTTCTAATTGCCTCGTGCACCAAATAACAATTTTCAAGGTGGTAATATAAATGCTGAGAAGCTTTAAAAACCTCCAGACAACGTTTTAACATTAAAGAGACAGAGCTTGGATCCTAATGGATCTTAGAGGGTGTTTTTAGCGCATCAAGACACCACAGCAAGCGATACACGTTAACCTGAGCAGCTTATGCTTGGATTTTCCATTTGCCATTACATATTCGTCTGGTATAATTACTAGACTTCGAAGAATTGCTAAGACTGCTTCCCACGAGTTGCAAACTGTGCATATTAACACTTCTAATTGCCGCGTGCACCAAGTAACAATTTTCAAGGTGGTAATATAAATGCTGGGAAGCCTTAAAATTCTCCAGACGACGTTTTAACACTTAGGAGCCAGAACTTTGCTCCTAATGGATCTTAGAGGGTGATTTTAGCGCATAAAGACACCACAGCAAGCGATACACGTTAACCTGGGCAGCTTATGCTTGGATTTTCCATTTGCCATTACATATTCGTCTGGTATAATTACAAGACTTCGAAGAATTGCTAAGACTGTTTCCCACGAGTTGCAGACTGTGCATATTAACACCTATAATTGCCTAATGCACAGAGTAACAATTTTCAAGGTAAAAATATAAATGTTGGGAGGCTATACAAACCACGAGACGACGTGTTAACACTAAAGAGCCAGAACTTTGCTCCTAATGTGTCTTAGAAGGTGTTTTTAGCGCATAAAGACACCACAGCAAGCGATACACGTTAACATGAGCAGCTTATGCTTGGATTTTCCATTTGCCATTACATATTCGTCTGGTATAATTACAAGACTTCGAAGAATTGCTAAGACTGTTTCCCACGAGTTGCAAACTGTGCATATTAACACTTATAATTGCCTAATGCACAGAGTAACAATTTTCAAGGTAAAAATATAAATGTTGGGAGGCTATACAAACCTCGAGACGACGTTTTAACACTAAAGAGCCAGAACTTTGCTCCTAATTTGTCTTAGAAGGTGTTTTTAGCGCATAAAGACACCACAGCAAGCGATACACGTTAACCTGAGCAGCTTATGCTTGGATTTTCCATTTGCCATTACATATTCGTCTGGTATAATTACAAGACTTCGAAGAATTGCTAAGACTGTTTCCCACGAGTTGCAAACTGTGCATATTAACACCCATAATTGCCTAATGCACAGAGTAACAATTTTCAAGGTAAAAATATAAATGTTGGGAGGCTATACAAACCTCGAGACGACGTTTTAACACTAAAGAGCCAAAACTTTGCTCTTAATGTGTCTTAGAAGGTATTTTTAGCGCATAAAGACACCACAGCAAGCGATGTACGTTAACCTGAGCAGCTTATGCTTGGATTTTCCATTTGCCATTACATATTCGTCTGGTATAATTACAAGACTTCGAAGAATTGCTAAGACTGTTTCCCACGAGTTGCAAACTGTGCATATTAACACCTATAATTGCCTAATGCACAGAGTAACAATTTTCAAGGTAAAAATATAAATGTTGGGAGGCTATACAAACCTCGGGAAGACGTTTTAACACTAAAGAGTCAGAACTTTGCTCCTAATGTGTCTTAGAAGGTGTTTTTAGCGCATAAAGACACCACAGCAAGCGATGCACGTTAACCTGAGCAGCTTATGCTTGGCTTTTCCATTTGCCATTACATATTCGTTGGTATAATTACAAGACGTCGAAGAATTGCTAAGACTGCTTCCCACGAGTTGCAAACTGTGCATATTAACACTTCTAATTGCCTCGTGCACCAAATAACAATTTTCAAGGTGGTAATATAAATGCTGAGAAGCTTTAAAAACCTCCAGACAACGTTTTAACATTAAAGAGACAGAGCTTGGATCCTAATGGATCTTAGAGGGTGTTTTTAGCGCATCAAGACACCACAGCAAGCGATACACGTTAACCTGAGCAGCTTATGCTTGGATTTTCCATTTGCCATTACATATTCGTCTGGTATAATTACTAGACTTCGAAGAATTGCTAAGACTGTTTCCCACGAGTTGCAAACTGTGCATATTAACACCTATAATTGCCTAATGCACAGAGTAACAATTTTCAAGGTAAAAATATAAATGTTGGGAGGCTATACAAACCACGAGACGACGTTTTAACACTAAAGAGCCAGAACTTTGCTCCTAATGTGTCTTAGAAGGTGTTTTTAGCGCATAAAGACACCACAGCAAGCGATACACGTTAACCTGAGCAGCTTATGCTTGGATTTTCCATTTGCCATTACATATTCGTCTGGTATAATTACAAGACTTCGAAGAATTGCTAAGACTGTTTCCCACGAGTTGCAAACTGTGCATATTAACACCTATAATTGCCTAATGCACAGAGTAACAATTTTCAAGGTAAAAATATAAATGTTGGGAGGCTATACAAACCTCGAGACGACGTTTTAACACTAAAGAGCCAGAACTTTGCTCCTAATGTGTCTTAGAAGGTGTTTTTAGCGCATAAAGACACCACAGCAAGCGATACACGTTAACCTGAGCAGCTTATGCTTGGATTTTCCATTTGCCATTACATATTCGTCTGGTATAATTACAAGACTTCGAAGAATTGCTAAGACTCTTTCCCACGAGTTGCAAACTGTGCATATTAACACCTATAATTGCCTAATGCACAGAGTAACAATTTTCAAGGTAAAAATATAAATGTTGGGAGGCTATACAAACCTCGAGACGACGTTTTAACACTAAAGAGCCAAAACTTTGCTCTTAATGTGTCGTAGAAGGTATTTTTAGCGCATAAAGACACCACAGCAAGCGATGTACGTTAACCTGAGCAGCTTATGCTTGGATTTTCCATTTGCCATTACATATTCGTCTGGTATAATTACAAGACTTCGAAGAATTGCTAAGACTGTTTCCCACGAGTTGCAAACTGTGCATATTAACACCTATAATTGCCTAATGCACAGAGTAACAATTTTCAAGGTAAAAATATAAATGTTGGAGGCTATACAAACCTCGGAAGAACGTTTTAACACTAAAGAGTCAGAACTTTGCTCCTAATGTGTCTTAGAAGGTGTTTTTAGCGCATAAAGACACACAGCAAGCGATGCACGTTAACCTGAGCAGCTTATGCTTGCTTTTCCATTTGCCATTACAATTCGTTGTATAATTACAAGACGTCGAAGAATTGCTAAGACTGCTTCCCACGAGTTGCAAACTGTGCATATTAACACTTCTAATTGCCTCGTGCACCAAATAACCAATTTTCAAGGTGGTAATATAAATGCTGAGAAGCTTTAAAAACCTCCAGACAACGTTTTAACATTAAAGAGACAGAGCTTGGATCCTAATGGATCTTAGAGGGTGTTTTTAGCGCATCAAGACACACAGCAAGCGATACACGTTAACCTGAGCAGCTTATGCTTGGATTTTCCATTTGCCATTACATATTCGTCTGGTATAATTACTAGACTTCGAAGAATTGCTAAGACTGTTTCCCACGAGTTGCAAACTGTGCATATTAACACCTATAATTGCCTAATGCACAGAGTAACAATTTTCAAGGTAAAAATATAAATGTTGGGAGGCTATACAAAGCACGAGACGACGTTTTAACACTAAAGAGCCAGAACTTTGCTCCTAATGTGTCTTAGAAGGTGTTTTTAGCGCATAAAGACACCACAGCAAGCGATACACGTTAACATGAGCAGCTTATGCTTGGATTTTCCATTTGCCATTACATATTCGTCTGGTATAATTACAAGACTTCGAAGAATTGCTAAGACTGTTTCCCACGAGTTGCAAACTGTGCATATTAACACCTATAATTGCCTAATGCACAGAGTAACAATTTTCAAGGTAAAAATATAAATGTTTGGAGGCTATACAAACCTCGAGACGACGTTTTAACACTAAAGAGCCAAAACTTAGCTCTTAATGTGTCTTAGAAGGTATTTTTAGCGCATAAAGACACCACAGCAAGCGATGCACGTTAACCTGAGCAGCTTATGCTTGGATTTTCCATTTGCCATTACATATTCGTCTGGTATAATTACAAGACTTCGAAGAATTGCTAAGACTGTTTCCCACCAGTTGCAAACTGTGCATATTAACACCTATAATTGCCTAATGCACAGAGTAACAATTTTGAAGGTAAAAATATAAATGTTGGGAGGCTATACAAACCACGAAACGACGTTTTAAAACTAAAGAGCCAGAACTTTGCTCCTAATGTGTCTTAGAAGGTGTTTTTAGCGCATAAAGACACCACAGCAAGCGATGCACGTTAACCTGAGCAGTTTATGCTTGGATTTCCATTTGCCATTACATATTCGTTGGTATAATTACAAGACGTCGAAGAATTGCTAAGACTGCTTCCCACGAGTTGCAAACTGTGCATATTAACATTTCTAATTGCCTCGTGCATCAAGTAACAATTTTCAAGATGGTAATATAAATGCTGGGAAGCTTTAAAAACCTCCAGATGCCGTTTTAACATTAAAGAGACAGAACTTGGATCCTAATGGATCTTAGAGGGTGTTTTTAGCGCATAAAGACACCACAGCAAGCGATACACGTTAACCTGAGCAGCTTATGCTTGGATTTTCCATTTGCCATTACATATTCGTCTGGTATAATTACAAGACTTCGAAGAATTGCTAAGACTGTTTCCCACGAGTTGCAAACTGTGCATATTAACACCTATAATTACCTAATGCACAGAGTAACAATTTTCAAGGTAAAAATATAAATGTTGGGAGGCTATACAAACCTCGAGACGACGTTTTAACACTAAAGAGCCAAAACTTTGCTCTTAGTGTGACTTAGAAGGTGTTTTTAGCGCATAAAGACACCACAGCAAGCGATGCACGTTAACCTGAGCAGCTTATGCTTGGATTTTCCATTTGCCATTACATATTCGTCTGGTATAATTACAAGACTTCGAAGAATTGCTAAGACTGTTTCCCACGAGTTGCAAACTGTGCATATTAACACCTATAATTGCCTAATGCACAGAGTAACAATTTTCAAGGTAAAAATATAAATGTTGGGAGACTATACAAACCTCGGGAAGCCGTTTTAACACTAACGAGCCAGAACTTTGCTCCTAATGTGTCTTAGAAGGTGTTTTTAGCGCATAAAGACACCACAGCAAGCGATGCACGTTAACCTGAGCAGCTTATGCTTGGATTTTTCATTTGCCATTACATACTCGTTGGTATAATTACAAGACGTCGAAGAATTGCTAAGACTGCTTCCTACGAGTTGCAAACTGTGCATATTAACACTTCTAACTGGCTCGTGCATCAAGTAACAATTTTCAAGGTGGTAATATAAATGCTGGAAAGCTATAAAAACCTCCAGACGACGTTTTGACATTAAAGAGACAAAACTTGGATCCTAATGGATCGTAGAGGGCGTTTTTAGCGCATCAAGACACCACAGCAAGCGATACACGTTAACCCGAGCAGCTTATGCTTGGATTTTCCATTTGCCATTACATATTCGTCTGGTATAATTACAAGACTTCAAAGAATTGCTAATACTGTTTCCCACGAGTTGCAAACTGTGCATATTAACACCTATAATTGCCTAATGCACAGAGTAACAATTTTCAAGGTAAAAATATAAATGTTGGGAGGCTATACAAACCTCGGGAAGCCGTTTTAACACTAAAGAGCCAGAACTTTGCTCCTAATGTGTCTTAGAAGGTGTTTTTAGCGCATAAAGACACCACAGCAAGCGATGCACGTTAACCTGAGCAGCTTATGCTTGGCTTTTCCATTTGCCATTACATATTCGTTGGTATAATTACAAGACGTCGAAGAATTGCTAAGACTGCTTCCCACGAGTTGCAAACTGTGCATATTAACACTTCTAATTGCCTCGTGCACCAAATAACAATTTTCAAGGTGGTAATATAAATGCTGAGAAGCTTTAAAAACCTCCAGACAACGTTTTAACATTAAAGAGACAGAGCTTGGATCCTAATGGATCTTAGAGGGTGTTTTTAGCGCATCAAGACACCACAGCAAGCGATACACGTTAACCTGAGCAGCTTATGCTTGGATTTTCCATTTGCCATTACATATTCGTCTGGTATAATTACTAGACTTCGAAGAATTGCTAAGACTGTTTCCCACGAGTTGCAAACTGTGCATATTAACACCTATAATTGCCTAATGCACAGAGTAACAATTTTCAAGGTAAAAATATAAATGTTGGGAGGCTATACAAACCACGAGACGACGTTTTAACACTAAAGAGCCAGAACTTTGCTCCTAATGTGTCTTAGAAGGTGTTTTTAGCGCATAAAGACACCACAGCAAGCGATACACGTTAACATGAGCAGCTTATGCTTGGATTTTCCATTTGCCATTACATATTCGTCTGGTATAATTACAAGACTTCGAAGAATTGCTAAGACTGTTTCCCACGAGTTGCAAACTGTGCATATTAACACCTATAATTGCCTAATGCACAGAGTAACAATTTTCAAGGTAAAAATATAAATGTTGGGAGGCTATACAAACCTCGAGACGACGTTTTAACACTAAAGAGCCAGAACTTTGCTCCTAATGTGTCTTAGAAGGTGTTTTTAGCGCATAAAGACACCACAGCAAGCGATACACGTTAACCTGAGCAGCTTATGCTTGGATTTTCCATTTGCCATTACATATTCGTCTGGTATAATTACAAGACTTCGAAGAATTGCTAAGACTGTTTCCCACGAGTTGCAAACTGTGCATATTAACACCTATAATTGCCTAATGCACAGAGTAACAATTTTCAAGGTAAAAATATAAATGTTGGGAGGCTATACAAACCTCGAGACGACGTTTTAACACTAAAGAGCCAAAACTTTGCTCTTAATGTGTCGTAGAAGGTATTTTTAGCGCATAAAGACACCACAGCAAGCGATGTACGTTAACCTGAGCAGCTTATGCTTGGATTTTCCATTTGCCATTACATATTCGTCTGGTATAATTACAAGACTTCGAAGAATTGCTAAGACTGTTTCCCACGAGTTGCAAACTGTGCATATTAACACCTATAATTGCCTAATGCACAGAGTAACAATTTTCAAGGTAAAAATATAAATGTTGGGAGGCTATACAAACCTCGGGAAGACGTTTTAACACTAAAGAGTCAGAACTTTGCTCCTAATGTGTCTTAGAAGGTGTTTTTAGCGCATAAAGACACCACAGCAAGCGATGCACGTTAACCTGAGCAGCTTATGCTTGGCTTTTCCATTTGCCATTACATATTCGTTGGTATAATTACAAGACGTCGAAGAATTGCTAAGACTGCTTCCCACGAGTTGCAAACTGTGCATATTAACACTTCTAATTGCCTCGTGCACCAAATAACAATTTTCAAGGTGGTAATATAAATGCTGAGAAGCTTTAAAAACCTCCAGACAACGTTTTAACATTAAAGAGACAGAGCTTGGATCCTAATGGATCTTAGAGGGTGTTTTTAGCGCATCAAGACACCACAGCAAGCGATACACGTTTACCTGAGCAGCTTATGCTTGGATTTTCCATTTGCCATTACATATTCGTCTGGTATAATTACTAGACTTCGAAGAATTGCTAAGACTGTTTCCCACGAGTTGCAAACTGTGCATATTAACACCTATAATTGCCTAATGCACAGAGTAACAATTTTCAAGGTAAAAATATAAATGTTGGGAGGCTATACAAACCACGAGACGACGTTTTAACACTAAAGAGCCAGAACTTTGGTCCTAATGTGTCATAGAAGGTGTTTTTAGCGCATAAAGACACCACAGCAAGCGATACACGTTAACATGAGCAGCTTATGCTTGGATTTTCCATTTGCCATTACATATTCGTCTGGTATAATTACAAGACTTCGAAGAATTGCTAAGACTGTTTCCCACGAGTTGCAAACTGTGCATATTAACACCTATAATTGCCTAATGCACAGAGTAACAATTTTCAAGGTAAAAATATAAATGTTGGGAGGCTATACAAACCTCGAGACGACGTTTTAACACTAAAGAGCCAAAACTTAGCTCTTAATGTGTCTTAGAAGGTATTTTTAGCGCATAAAGACACCACAGCAAGCGATGCACGTTAACCTGAGCAGCTTATGCTTGGATTTTCCATTTGCCATTACATATTCGTCTGGTATAATTACAAGACTTCGAAGAATTGCTAAGACTGTTTCCCACCAGTTGCAAACTGTGCATATTAACACCTATAATTGCCTAATGCACAGAGTAACAATTTTGAAGGTAAAAATATAAATGTTGGGAGGCTATACAAACCACGAAACGACGTTTTAAAACTAAAGAGCCAGAACTTTGCTCCTAATGTGTCTTAGAAGGTGTTTTTAGCGCATAAAGACACCACAGCAAGCGATGCACGTTAACCTGAGCAGTTTATGCTTGGATTTCCATTTGCCATTACATATTCGTTGGTATAATTACAAGACGTCGAAGAATTGCTAAGACTGCTTCCCACGAGTTGCAAACTGTGCATATTAACATTTCTAATTGCCTCGTGCATCAAGTAACAATTTTCAAGATGGTAATATAAATGCTGGGAAGCTTTAAAACCTCCAGATGCCGTTTTAACATTAAAGAGACAGAACTTGGATCCTAATGGATCTTAGAGGGTGTTTTTAGCGCATAAAGACACCACAGCAAGCGATACACGTTAACCTGAGCAGCTTATGCTTGGATTTTCCATTTGCCATTACATATTCGTCTGGTATAATTACAAGACTTCGAAGAATTGCTAAGACTGTTTCCCACGAGTTGCAAACTGTGCATATTAACACCTAGAATTGCCTAATGCACAGAGTAACAATTTTCAAGGTAAAAATATAAATGTTGGGAGGCTATACAAACCACGAGACGACGTTTTAACACTAAAGAGCCAGAACTTTGCTCCTAATGTGTCATAGAAGGTGTTTTTAGTGCATAAAGACACCACAGCAAGCGATACACGTTAACATGAGCAGCTTATGCTTGGATTTTCCATTTGCCATTACATATTCGTCTGGTATAATTACAAGACTTCGAAGAATTGCTAAGACTGTTTCCCACGAGTTGCAAACTGTGCATATTAACACCTATAATTGCCTAATGCACAGAGTAACAATTTTCAAGGTAAAAATATAAATGTTGGGAGGCTATACAAACCTCGAGACGACGTTTTAACACTAAAGAGCCAAAACTTAGCTCTTAATGTGTCTTAGAAGGTATTTTTAGCGCATAAAGACACCACAGCAAGCGATGCACGTTAACCTGAGCAGCTTATGCTTGGATTTTCCATTTGCCATTACATATTCGTCTGGTATAATTACAAGACTTCGAAGAATTGCTAAGACTGTTTCCCACCAGTTGCAAACTGTGCATATTAACACCTATAATTGCCTAATGCACAGAGTAACAATTTTGAAGGTAAAAATATAAATGTTGGGAGGCTATACAAACCACGAAACGACGTTTTAAAACTAAAGAGCCAGAACTTTGCTCCTAATGTGTCTTAGAAGGTGTTTTTAGCGCATAAAGACACCACAGCAAGCGATGCACGTTAACCTGAGCAGTTTATGCTTGGATTTCCATTTGCCATTACATATTCGTTGGTATAATTACAAGACGTCGAAGAATTGCTAAGACTGCTCCCACGAGTTGCAAACTGTGCATATTAACATTTCTAATTGCCTCGTGCATCAAGTAACAATTTTCAAGATGGTAATATAAATGCTGGGAAGCTTTAAAACCTCCAGATGCCGTTTTAACATTAAAGAGACAGAACTTGGATCCTAATGGATCTTAGAGGGTGTTTTTAGCGCATAAAGACACCACAGCAAGCGATACACGTTAACCTGAGCAGCTTATGCTTGGATTTTCCATTTGCCATTACATATTCGTCTGGTATAATTACAAGACTTCGAAGAATTGCTAAGACTGTTTCCCACGAGTTGCAAACGGTGCATATTAACACCTAGAATTGCCTAATGCACAGAGTAACAATTTTCAAGGTAAAAATATAAATGTTGGGAGGCTATACAAACCTCGAGACGACGTTTTAACACTAAAGAGCCAAAACTTTGCTCTTAGTGTGACTTAGAAGGTGTTTTTAGCGCATAAAGACACCACAGCAAGCGATGCACGTTAACCTGAGCAGCTTATGCTTGGATTTTCCATTTGCCATTACATATTCGTCTGGTATAATTACAAGACTTCGAAGAATTGCTAAGACTGTTTCCCACGAGTTGCAAACTGTGCATATTAACACCTATAATTGCCTAATGCACAGAGTAACAATTTTCAAGGTAAAAATATAAATGTTGGGAGACTATACAAACCTCGGGAAGCCGTTTTAACACTAAAGAGCCAGAACTTTGCTCCTAATGTGTCTTAGAAGGTGTTTTTAGCGCATAAAGACACCACAGCAAGCGATGCACGTTAACCTGAGCAGCTTATGCTTGGATTTTCCATTTGCCATTACATACTCGTTGGTATAATTACAAGACGTCGAAGAATTGCTAAGACTGCTTCCCACGAGTTGCAAACTGTGCATATTAACACTTCTAACTGGCTCGTGCATCAAGTAACAATTTTCAAGGTGGTAATATAAATGCTGGAAAGCTATAAAAACCTCCAGACGACGTTTTGACATTAAAGAGACAAAACTTGGATCCTAATGGATCGTAGAGGGCGTTTTTAGCGCATCAAGACACCACAGCAAGCGATACACGTTAACCCGAGCAGCTTATGCTTGGATTTTCCATTTGCCATTACATATTCGTCTGGTATAATTACAAGACTTCGAAGAATTGCTAATACTGTTTCCCACGAGTTGCAAACTGTGCATATTAACACCTATAATTGCCTAATGCACAGAGTAAAAATTTTCAAGGTAAAACTATAAATGTTGGGAGGCTATACAAACCTCGAGACGACGTTTTAACACTAAAGAGCCAGAACTTTGCTCCTAATGTGTCTTAGAAGGTGTTTTTAGCGCATAAAGACACCACAGCAAGCGATACACGTTAACCTGAGCAGCTTATGCTTGGATTTTCCATTTGCCATTACATATTCGTCTGGTATAATTACAAGACTTCAAAGAATTGCTAATACTGTTTCCCATGAGTTGCAAACTTTGCATATTAACACCTATAATTGCCTAATGCACAGAGTAACAATTTTCAAGGTAAAAATATAAATGTTGGGGGGCTATACAAACCTCGAGACGACGTTTTAACACTAAAGAGCCAAAACTTTGCTCTTAATGTGTCTTAGAAGGTATTTTTAGCGCATAAAGACACCACAGCAAGCGATGCACGTTAACCTGAGCAGCTTATGCTTGGATTTTCCATTTGCCATTACATATTCGTCTGGTATAATTACAAGACTTCGAAGAATTGCTAAGACTGTTTCCCACGAGTTGCAAACTGTGCATATTAACACCTATAATTGCCTAATGCACAGAGTAACAATTTTCAAGGTAAAAATATAAATGTTGGGAGGCTATACAAACCTCGGGAAGACGTTTTAACACTAAAGAGTCAGAACTTTGCTCCTAATGTGTCTTAGAAGGTGTTTTTAGCGCATAAAGACACCACAGCAAGCGATGCACGTTAACCTGAGCAGCTTATGCTTGGCTTTTCTATTTGCCATTACATACTCGTTGGTATAATTACAAGACGTCGAAGAATTGCTAAGACTGCTTCCCATGAGTTGCAAACTGTGCATATTAACACTTCTAATTGCCTCGTGCACCAAATAACAATTTTCAAGGTGGTAATATAAATGCTGAGAAGCTTTAAAAACCTCCAAACAACGTTTTAACATTAAAGAGACAGAGCTTGGATCCTAATGGATCTTAGAGGGTGTTTTTAGCGCATCAAGACACCACAGCAAGCGATACACGTTAACCTGAGCAGCTTATGCTTGGATTTTCCATTTGCCATTACATATTCGTCTGATATAATTACTAGACTTCGAAGAATTGCTAAGACTGTTTCCCACGAGTTGCAAACTGTGCATATTAACACCTATAATTGCCTAATGCACAGAGTAACAATTTTCAAGGTAAAAATATAAATGTTGGGAGGCTATACAAACCACGAGACGACGTTTTAACACTAAAGAGCCAGAACTTTGCTCCTAATGTGTCTTAGAAGGTGTTTTTAGCGCATAAAGACACCACAGCAAGCGATACACGTTAACCTGAGCAGCTTATGCTTGGATTTTCCATTTCATCATCATCATCATCACGCAGCCCTTAATTGCGTCCACTGCTGGACATAGGCCTCCCCTAATCTTTTCCAATTATGTCTGTCTTGTGCCTCCCGTATCCAGTTTCCTGCTATTCTTTTCAGGTCATCAGTCCATCTGGTCGGTGGTCTTCCCTGACTTCTTTTGGTCTCCCTGGGCCTCCATTCCATAATCTGTTTGGTCCACCGATCGTCTCGTATTCTTGCTAGATGACCTGCCCAGTTCCATTTCAGTGTTACGATTTTTTCAATGACGTCCTGAACTCCTGACCTTCTTCGGATTTCCTCGTTT
Source organism: Agriotes lineatus (assembly GCA_940337035.1). NCBI lineage: Eukaryota > Metazoa > Arthropoda > Insecta > Coleoptera > Elateridae > Agriotes > Agriotes lineatus. The sequence continues at coordinate 325,244 of CALNHX010000261.1, read as the reverse complement.
GTTAAATGTTCTCGGAGGCTTACGCCCAACATTGCACGCTCCATGGCTCGTTGAGTTGTTCTTAACCTGTTCGCTGATCTTTTTGTTAACGTCAAGGTTTCCGCTCCATAAGTTTGCACCGGCAGGACACATTGATCATAAACTTTTCTTTTCAAACACATTGGAACATTAATCCTTAAAATATGACTCAGCCTGCCAAAAGCTGCCCAGGTCAGACCAATTCGTCTGTTTATTTCATGTGTTTGGTTGTCTTTTCCAATTTTAATTTCGTGACCTAGATATTTATATGTATGTACTTGTTGTATGATGTTGTTGTCGATACTTATGTTGTCGCTCATTACCAAGTTTGTCATGATATTTGTTTTTTCGAAGTTTATTTTCAGTCCTACTTTTTCTGAGGAGTCTTTTAGTGTCTTAAGCATAAAGTTTGCATCTTGTAGATTATCCGAGATCAATACAATGTCGTCGGCGAATCTTAGGTGATTTAACCTCTGTCCATTAATGTTAATACCGACATTGTGCCATTGTGTTTTCTTGAATACAAGTTCTAAAGCAGCTGTAAATAATTTGGGTGAGATGTTATCCCCTTGCCTTACACCGCGTTCTATGTTAAATTTTTCGGTGTCTTCATATAATCGTACGTTTGATGTAGCGTTTTTATAAATATTTCTAATTAATGACGTGTATCTATAATCTATTCGGCTTTGATTTAGTGCTTCTAGTATTGCTTGTAGTTCTACTGAGTCGAAAGCCTTCTCATAGTCTATGAACACCAACACCAGCGGCATGTTATATTCAATACACTTTTCAATCAAGGTCTTTACAGTTTGTAAGTGATCGTTTGTGCTATATCCCGCTCTGAACCCTGCTTGTTCTTTGGGTTGTTCGAAATCTAATTTAGGTGTTAATCTTCTCGTTAGAATTTTCATAAACAGCTTATACATATGTGTCAAAAGGCTGATAGGCCTGTAATTTTCTAACTTTGTAATATCTCCTTTCTTGTATGACAGTATTATTACTGCATTATTCCAGCCACTAGGTATCAATCCTTGTTCCAAGCATTTATTGAACAATTCTTTTAGTGAGTTTATGAGAGGTTCTCCTCCTGCTTTTATCGCCTCTATAACTATTCCATCATCTCCAGGTGCTCGATGGTTTTTCATTTCGCTTAGAGCTGTTCTAATTTCCGATAGCGTAATAGGCAGAAGTATTTCTGACCCTTGATTTATGAGTTCTTTTACTACTGGTTTCTCATGTTGCAATTTTCGACTAGTATAAAGATCTTTGTAGAATGTTTCGGCCACTCTAAGTATATCTTGTCTATTTGTTTTTACCATACCATGCTCATCCTTTAATTTACATATTTCTTTTTTTTTTTTTTTTTGCCTCCTGCGAGTTTATTTCTCATTACCTTCAGGCTTTTATTTTCTTCTATTGTATTCGTTATTATGTTAGTATTGTATGTCCTTAAATCTTTTCTAATTTCTTTTGAGATTCGCTTGTTTAAACTTCTATACTCTTTTTTATTTGCCTTGTCGTTTCCTTTCAAGTTTCTCCTTTCCTTCATTAATATTTTTGTATTCTCGCTAATTTTTTCACTTTTGATAGCATTTCTTTTGCAAAAGTTGGATTTTGCTGTTTCGATTGCATTTACTATCTTTTTGTTATGGTCATTTATGTCTAAGTTTTTAAGGCAGTAGTTTTCTAGAGATTTACTGATGCTATTGGCGTATGCTTCAAGTTGTTCTGGTGGACTCCAGATAATGGGCTTCTCTTTTTTGATCATCTTTGTTCTTTCTTTCCGCAAATTAATTATTACTTTAGCTCTAACTGCTCTATGATCACTTCCGACTGATAATTTGCTTAGAACGTTTACGTCTTTGATTATCTGTTTTCTGTCTGAAATGATAAAATCTATCTCATTTTTAGTTACTCCATCAGGGCTTGCCCATGTCCACTTCCTATGTTCCTTTTTCCTGAAAAATGTGTTCATTGCATACATTTTGTGTTGTAGCATGAAGTTTACCAGCATTTCACCCCTTTCGTTCCTTTCACCAATTCCGAAATTTCCAATTACTAACTCGTGTTCATCCTTCTTCTTTCCGAGTTTGGCATTGAAATCTCCAATTAGCATATTGTAGTAAGCTGGTTCTTGATTCTTGGCTTTTTCTATGTCTTCATAAAAGTTTTGTATTTCTTCGTCATCATAGTCGCTTGTTGGAGCGTATACCTGAATTATCTTTAGGGCATATCTCTTGTTTAACCTCATATTCATATACATTACTCTTGGTGTGACGCAGGCAATACTCTGAATGTTGTTGACTTGTCTTTTGTCAATGAGTAAACCTATTCCTCCTACTGTACTTTCTTCTTCGCCTTTGTAATGGAATATGTTACCTGACTTCAACTTAATTTGATCTTCTGCCTTTCTTCTCACTTCTCCAATTCCTACAATATCCTATTTGACGTGTCTCAGTTCTTCTTCTAGTTCCATTATTTTCTGTTCCGTTGATAAAGTTCTTACATTGTATGTAACTATGTGCAATGTTTGGGGGGTTTGTTTTAATTTAGGATGTTTCTGTGTTTTTTTTTCTGCGAGTAGTTGCCTCCCCCAGAATCCTTGAGGCAGACCTTGTTTAAGGTGTGGGATTCGGAAATTTTCCTACCCACCTGGGGTCTTGTTCCGTTTGTTTTGGTACTCGCCATGAAAATGAAAATAGGGGGTTTTTGGCCATAATCTTCCACGCTGGCCAAACGGGTTGGAAGATGGTTAGGATGTTGAAGGGATATTATAAGAGGGGGTTGGATGGGACTTAGGTTTGGGACTTGATTCTCCTTGGTTCTGGGATGTCAGAAGAAATCAAGAGCTTACGTGGGCAGGATCGCTATTCCTGTAGTAGATCTATTTTCCATCGGGATCATGGAGAAGTATCTACCCGCTACCCGCGGATTTTCCATTTGCCATTACATATTCGTCTGGTATAATTACAAGACTTCGAATAATTGCTAAGACTGTTTCCCACGAGTTGCAAACTGTGCATATTAACACCTATAATTGCCTAATGCACAGAGTAACAATTTTCAAGGTAAAAATATAAATGTTGGGAGGCTATACAAACCACGAGACGACGTTTTAACACTAAAGAGCCAGAACTTTGCTCCTAATGTGTCTTAGAAGGTGTTTTTAGCGCATAAAGACACCACAGCAAGCGATGCACGTTAACCTGAGCAGCTTATGCTTGGATTTCCATTTGCCATTACATATTCGTTGGTATAATTACAAGACGTCGAAGAATTGCTAAGACTGCTTCCCACGAGTTGCAAACTGTGCATATTAACATTTCTAATTGCCTCGTGCATCAAGTAACAATTTTCAAGGTGGTAATATAAATGCTGGGAAGCTTTAAAAACCTCCAGATGCCGTTTTAACATTAAAGAGACAGAACTTGGATCCTAATGGATCTTAGAGGGTGTTTTTAGCGCATAAAGACACCACAGCAAGCGATACACGTTAACCTGAGCAGCTTATGCTTGGATTTTCCATTTGCCATTACATATTCGTCTGGTATAATTACAAGACTTCGAAGAATTGCTAAGACTGTTTCCCACGAGTTGCAAACTGTGCATATTAACACCTATAATTGCCTAATGCACAGAGTAACAATTTTCAAATATAAATGTTGGGAGGCTATACAAACCTCGGGAAGACGTTTTAACACTAAAGAGCCAGAACTTTGCTCCTAATGTGTCTTAGAAAGTGTTTTTAGCGCATAAAGACACCACAGCAAGCGATGCACGTTAACCTGAGCAGCTTATGCTTGGATTTTCCATTTGCCATTACATACTCGTTGGTATAATTACAAGACGTCGAAGAATTGCTAAGACTGCTTCCCACGAGCTGCAAACTGTGCATATTAACACTTCTAACTGGCTCGTGCATCAAGTAACAATTTTCAAGGTAGTAATATAAATGCTGGAAAGCTATAAAAACCTCCAGACGACGTTTTGACATTAAAGAGACAGAACTTGGATACTAATGGATCGTAGAGGGTGTTTTTAGCGCATAAAGACACCACAGCAAGCGATACACGTTAACCCGAGCAGCTTATGCTTGGATTTTCCATTTGCCATTACATATTCGTCTGGTATAATTACAAGACTTCGAAGAATTGCTAAGACTGCTTCCCACGAGTTGCAAACTGTGCATATTAACACTTCTAATTGCCTCGTGCACCAAGTAACAATTTTCAAGGTGGTAATATAAAGCTGGGAAGCTTTAAAAACCTTTAGACGACGTTTTAACACTTAAGAGCCAGAACTTTGCTCCTAATGGATCTTAGAGGGTGATTTTAGCGCGTAAAGACACCACAGCAAGCGATACACGTTAACCTGGGCAGCTTATGCTTGGATTTTCCATTTTCCATTACATATTCGTCTGGTATAATTACAAGACTTTGAAGAATTGCTAAGACTGTTTCCCACGAGTTGCAAACTGTGCATATTAACACCTATAATTGCCTAATGCACAGAGTAACAATTTTCAAGGTAAAAATATAAATGTTGGGAGGCTATACAAACCACTAGACGACGTGTTAACACTAAAGAGCCAGAACTTTGCTCCTAATGTGTCTTAGAAGGTGTTTTTAGCGCATAAAGACACCACAGCAAGCGATACACGTTAACATGAGCAGCTTATGCTTGGATTTTCCATTTGCCATTACATATTCGTCTGGTATACAAGACTTCGAAGAATTGCTAAGACTGTTTCCCACGAGTTGCAAACTGTGCATATTAACACCTATAATTGCCTAATGCACAGAGTAACAATTTTCAAGGTAAAAATATAAATGTTGGGAGGCTATACAAACCTCGAGACGACGTTTTAACACTAAAGAGCCAGAACTTTGCTCCTAATGTGTCTTAGAAGGTGTTTTTAGCGCATAAAGACACCACAGCAAGCGATACACGTTAACCTGAGCAGCTTATGCTTGGATTTTCCATTTGCCATTACATATTCGTCTGGTATAATTACAAGACTTCGAAGAATTGCTAAGACTGTTTCCCACGAGTTGCAAACTGTGCATATTAACACCTATAATTGCCTAATGCACAGAGTAACAATTTTCAAGGTAAAAATATAAATGTTGGGAGGCTATACAAACCTCGAGACGACGTTTTAACACTAAAGAGCCAAAACTTTGCTCTTAATGGGTCTTAGAAGGTATTTTTAGCGCATAAAGACACCACAGCAAGCGATGTACGTTAACCTGAGCAGCTTATGCTTGGATTTTCCATTTGCCATTACATATTCGTCTGGTATAATTACAAGACTTCGAAGAATTGCTAAGACTGTTTCCCACGAGTTGCAAACTGTGCATATTAACACCTATAATTGCCTAATGCACAGAGTAACAATTTTCAAGGTAAAAATATAAATGTTGGGAGGCTATACAAACCTCGGGAAGACGTTTTAACACTAAAGAGTCAGAACTTTGCTCCTAATGTGTCTTAGAAGGTGTTTTTAGCGCATAAAGACACCACAGCAAGCGATGCACGTTAACCTGAGCAGCTTATGCTTGGCTTTTCCATTTGCCATTACATACTCGTTGGTATAATTACAAGACGTCGAAGAATTGCTAAGACTGCTTCCCACGAGTTGCAAACTGTGCATATTAACACTTCTAATTGCCTCGTGCACCAAATAACAATTTTCAAGGTGGTAATATAAATGCTGAGAAGCTTTAAAAACCTCCAGACAACGTTTTAACATTAAAGAGACAGAGCTTGGATCCTAATGGATCTTAGAGGGTGTTTTTAGCGCATCAAGACACCACAGCAAGCGATACACGTTAACCTGAGCAGCTTATGATTGGATTTTCCATTTGCCATTACATATTCGTCTGGTATAATTACTAGACTTCGAAGAATTGCTAAGACTGCTTCCCACGAGTTGCAAACTGTGCATATTAACACTTCTAATTGCCGCGTGCACCAAGTAACAATTTTCAAGGTGGTAATATAAATGCTGAGAAGCTTTAAAAACCTCCAGACAACGTTTTAACATTAAAGAGACAGAGCTTGGATCCTAATGGATCTTAGAGGGTGTTTTTAGCGCATCAAGACACCACAGCAAGCGATACACGTTAACCTGAGCAGCTTATGATTGGATTTTCCATTTGCCATTACATATTCGTCTGGTATAATTACTAGACTTCGAAGAATTGCTAAGACTGCTTCCCACGAGTTGCAAACTGTGCATATTAACACTTCTAATTGCCGCGTGCACCAAGTAACAATTTTCAAGGTGGTAATATAAATGCTGAGAAGCTTTAAAAACCTCCAGACGACGGTTTAACACTTAAGAGCCAGAACTTTGCTCCTAATGGATCTTAGAAGGTGATTTTAGCGCATAAAGACACCACAGCAAGCGATACACGTTAACCTGGGCAGCTTATGCTTGGATTTTCCATTTGCCATTACATATTCGTCTGGTATAATTACAAGACTTCGAAGAATTGCTAAGACTGTTTCCCACGAGTTGCAAACTGTGCATATTAACACCTATAATTGCCTAATGCACAGAGTAACAATTTTCAAGGTAAAAATATAAATGTTGGGAGGCTATACAAACCACGAGACGACGTGTTAACACTAAAGAGCCAGAACTTTGCTCCTAATGTGTCTTAGAAGGTGTTTTTAGCGCATAAAGACACCACAGCAAGCGATGCACGTTAACCTGAGCAGCTTATGCTTGGCTTTTCCATTTGCCATTACATACTCGTTCGTATAATTACAAGACGTCGAAGAATTGCTAAGACTGCTTCCCACGAGTTGCAAACTGTGCATATTAACACTTCTAATTGCCTCGTGCACCAAATAACAATTTTCAAGGTGGTAATATAAATGCTGAGAAGCTTTAAAAACCTCCAGACAACGTTTTAACATTAAAGAGACAGAGCTTGGATCCTAATGGATCTTAGAGGGTGTTTTTAGCGCATCAAGACACCACAGCAAGCGATACACGTTAACCTGAGCAGCTTATGCTTGGATTTTCCATTTGCCATTACATATTCGTCTGGTATAATTACTAGACTTCGAAGAATTGCTAAGACTGCTTCCCACGAGTTGCAAACTGTGCATATTAACACTTCTAATTGCCGCGTGCACCAAGTAACAATTTTCAAGGTGGTAATATAAATGCTGGGAAGCTTTAAAAACCTCCAGACGACGTTTTAACACTTAAGAGCCAGAACTTTGCTCCTAATGGATCTTAGAGGGTGATTTTAGCGCATAAAGACACCACAGCAAGCGATACACGTTAACCTGGGCAGCTTATGCTTGGATTTTCCATTTGCCATTACATATTCGTCTGGTATAATTACAAGACTTCGAAGAATTGCTAAGACTGTTTCCCACGAGTTGCAAACTGTGCATATTAACACCTATAATTGCCTAATGCACAGAGTAACAATTTTCAAGGTAAAAATATAAATGTTGGGAGGCTATACAAACCACGAGACGACGTGTTAACACTAAAGAGCCAGAACTTTGCTCCTAATGTGTCTTAGAAGGTGTTTTTAGCGCATAAAGACACCACAGCAAGCGATACACGTTAACATGAGCAGCTTATGCTTGGATTTTCCATTTGCCATTACATATTCGTCTGGTATAATTACAAGACTTCGAAGAATTGCTAAGACTGTTTCCCACGAGTTGCAAACTGTGCATATTAACACCTATAATTGCCTAATGCACCGAGTAACAATTTTCAAGGTAAAAATATAAATGTTGGGAGGCTATACAAACCTCGAGACGACGTTTTAACACTAAAGAGCCAGAACTTTGCTCCTAATGTGTCTTAGAAGGTGTTTTTAGCGCATAAAGACACCACAGCAAGCGATACACGTTAACCTGAGCAGCTTATGCTTGGATTTTCCATTTGCCATTACATATTCGTCTGGTATAATTACAAGACTTCGAAGAATTGCTAAGACTGTTTCCCACGAGTTGCAAACTGTGCATATTAACACCTATAATTGCCTAATGCACAGAGTAACAATTTTCAAGGTAAAAATATAAATGTTGGGAGGCTATACAAACCTCGAGACGACGTTTTAACACTAAAGAGCCAAAACTTTGCTCTTAATGTGTCTTAGAAAATATTTTTAGCGCATAAAGACACCACAGCAAGCGATGTACGTTAACCTGAGCAGCTTATGCTTGGATTTTCCATTTGCCATTACATATTCGTCTGGTATAATTACAAGACTTCGAAGAATTGCTAAGACTGTTTCCCACGAGTTGCAAACTGTGCATATTAACACCTATAATTGCCTAATGCACAGAGTAACAATTTTCAAGGTAAAAATATAAATGTTGGGAGGCTATACAAACCTCGGGAAGACGTTTTAACACTAAAGAGTCAGAACTTTGCTCCTAATGTGTCTTAGAAGGTGTTTTTAGCGCATAAAGACACCACAGCAAGCGATGCACGTTAACCTGAGCAGCTTATGCTTGGCTTTTCCATTTGCCATTACATATTCGTTGGTATAATTACAAGACGTCGAAGAATTGCTAAGACTGCTTCCCACGAGTTGCAAACTGTGCATATTAACACTTCTAATTGCCTCGTGCACCAAATAACAATTTTCAAGGTGGTAATATAAATGCTGAGAAGCTTTAAAAACCTCCAGACAACGTTTTAACATTAAAGAGACAGAGCTTGGATCCTAATGGATCTTAGAGGGTGTTTTTAGCGCATCAAGACACCACAGCAAGCGATACACGTTAACCTGAGCAGCTTATGCTTGGATTTTCCATTTGCCATTACATATTCGTCTGGTATAATTACTAGACTTCGAAGAATTGCTAAGACTGTTTCCCACGAGTTGCAAACTGTGCATATTAACACCTATAATTGCCTAATGCACAGAGTAACAATTTTCAAGGTAAAAATATAAATGTTGGGAGGCTATACAAACCATGAGACGACGTTTAAACACTAAAGAGCCAGAACTTTGCTCCTAATGTGTCTTAGAAGGTGTTTTTAGCGCATAAAGACACCACAGCAAGCGATACACGTTAACATGAGCAGCTTATGCTTGGATTTTCCATTTGCCATTACATATTCGTCTGGTATAATTACAAGACTTCGAAGAATTGCTAAGACTGTTTCCCACGAGTTGCAAAGTGAGCATATTAACACCTATAATTGCCTAATGCACAGAGTAACAATTTTCAAGGTAAAAATATAAATGTTGGGAGGCTATACAAACCACGAGACGACGTTTTAACACTAAAGAGCCAGAACTTTGCTCCTAATGTGTCTTAGACGGTGTTTTTAGCGCATAAAGACACCACAGCAAGCGATACACGTTAACATGAGCAGCTTATGCTTGGATTTTCCATTTGCCATTACATATTCGTCTGGTATAATTACAAGACTTCGAAGAATTGCTAAGACTGTTTCCCACGAGTTGCAAACTGTGCATATTAACACCTATAATTGCCTAATGCACAGTGTACCAATTTTCAAGGTAAAAATATAAATGTTGGGAGGCTATACAAACCTCGAGACGACGTTTTAACACTAAAGAGCCAGAACTTTGCTCCTAATGTGTCTTAGAAGGTGTTTTTAGCGAATAAAGACACCACAGCAAGCGATACACGTTAACCTGAGCAGCTTATGCTTGGATTTTCCATTTGCCATTACATATTCGTCTGGTATAATTACAAGACTTCGAAGAATTGCTAAGACTGTTTCCCACGAGTTGCAAACTGTGCATATTAACACCTATAATTGCCTAATGCACAGAGTAACAATTTTCAAGGTAAAAATATAAATGTTGGGAGGCTATACAAACCACGAGACGACGTTTTAACACTAAAGAGCCAGAACTTTGCTCCTAATGTGTCTTAGACGGTGTTTTTAGCGCATAAAGACACCACAGCAAGCGATACACGTTAACATGAGCAGCTTATGCTTGGATTTTCCATTTGCCATTACATATTCGTCTGGTATAATTACAAGACTTCGAAGAATTGCTAAGACTGTTTCCCACGAGTTGCAAACTGTGCATATTAACACCTATAATTGCCTAATGCACAGAGTAACAATTTTCAAGGTAAAAATATAAACGTTGGGAGGCTATACAAACCTCGAGACGACGTTTTAACACTAAAGAGCCAGAACTTTGCTCCTAATGTGTCTTAGAAGGTGTTTTTAGCGCATAAAGACACCACAGCAAGCGATACACGTTAACCTGAGCAGCTTATGCTTGGATTTTCCATTTGCCATTACATATTCGTCTGGTATAATTACAAGACTTCGAAGAATTGCTAAGACTGTTTCCCACGAGTTGCAAACTGTGCATATTAACACCTATAATTGCCTAATGCACAGAGTAACAATTTTCAAGGTAAAAATATAAATGTTGGGAGGCTATACAAACCTCGAGACGACGTTTTAACACTAAAGAGCCAAAACTTTGCTCTTAATGTGTCTTAGAAGGAATTTTTAGCGCATAAAGACACCACAGCAAGCGATGCACGTTAACCTGAGCAGCTTATGCTTGGCTTTTCCATTTGCCATTACATATTCGTTGGTATAATTACAAGACGTCGAAGAATTGCTAAGACTGCTTCCCACGAGTTGCAAACTGTGCATATTAACACTTCTAATTGCCTCGTGCACCAAATAACAATTTTCAAGGTGGTAATATAAATGCTGAGAAGCTTTAAAAACCTCCAGACAACGTTTTAACATTAAAGAGACAGAGCTTGGATCCTAATGGATCTTAGAGGGTGTTTTTAGCGCATCAAGACACCACAGCAAGCGATACACGTTAACCTGAGCAGCTTATGCTTGGATTTTCCATTTGCCATTACATATTCGTCTGGTATAATTACTAGACTTCGAAGAATTGCTAAGACTGTTTCCCACGAGTTGCAAACTGTGCATATTAACACCTATAATTGCCTAATGCACAGAGTAACAATTTTCAAGGTAAAAATATAAATGTTGGGAGGCTATACAAACCACGAGACGACGTTTAAACACTAAAGAGCCAGAACTTTGCTCCTAATGTGTCTTAGAAGGTGTTTTTAGCGCATAAAGACACCACAGCAAGCGATACACGTTAACATGAGCAGCTTATGCTTGGATTTTCCATTTGCCATTACATATTCGTCTGGTATAATTACAAGACTTCGAAGAATTGCTAAGACTGTTTCCCACGAGTTGCAAAGTGAGCATATTAACACCTATAATTGCCTAATGCACAGAGTAACAATTTTCAAGGTAAAAATATAAATGTTGGGAGGCTATACAAACCACGAGACGACGTTTTAACACTAAAGAGCCAGAACTTTGCTCCTAATGTGTCTTAGACGGTGTTTTTAGCGCATAAAGACACCACAGCAAACGATACACGTTAACATGAGCAGCTTATGCTTGGATTTTCCATTTGCCATTACATATTCGTCTGGTATAATTACAAGACTTCGAAGAATTGCTAAGACTGTTTCCCACGAGTTGCAAACTGTGCATATTAACACCTATAATTGCCTAATGCACAGTGTACCAATTTTCAAGGTAAAAATATAAATGTTGGGAGGCTATACAAACCTCGAGACGACGTTTTAACACTAAAGAGCCAGAACTTTGCTCCTAATGTGTCTTAGAAGGTGTTTTTAGCGCATAAAGACACCACAGCAAGCGATACACGTTAACCTGAGCAGCTTATGCTTGGATTTTCCATTTGCCATTACATATTCGTCTGGTATAATTACAAGACTTCGAAGAATTGCTAAGACTGTTTCCCACGAGTTGCAAACTGTGCATATTAACACCTATAATTGCCTAATGCACAGAGTAACAATTTTCAAGGTAAAAATATAAATGTTGGGAGGCTATACAAACCACGAGACGACGTTTTAACACTAAAGAGCCAGAACTTTGCTCCTAATGTGTCTTAGACGGTGTTTTTAGCGCATAAAGACACCACAGCAAGCGATACACGTTAACATGAGCAGCTTATGCTTGGATTTTCCATTTGCCATTACATATTCGTCTGGTATAATTACAAGACTTCGAAGAATTGCTAAGACTGTTTCCCACGAGTTGCAAACTGTGCATATTAACACCTATAATTGCCTAATGCACAGAGTAACAATTTTCAAGGTAAAAATATAAACGTTGGGAGGCTATACAAACCTCGAGACGACGTTTTAACACTAAAGAGCCAGAACTTTGCTCCTAATGTGTCTTAGAAGGTGTTTTTAGCGCATAAAGACACCACAGCAAGCGATACACGTTAACCTGAGCAGCTTATGCTTGGATTTTCCATTTGCCATTACATATTCGTCTGGTATAATTACAAGACTTCGAAGAATTGCTAAGACTGTTTCCCACGAGTTGCAAACTGTGCATATTAACACCTATAATTGCCTAATGCACAGAGTAACAATTTTCAAGGTAAAAATATAAATGTTGGGAGGCTATACAAACCTCGAGACGACGTTTTAACACTAAAGAGCCAAAACTTTGCTCTTAATGTGTCTTAGAAGGTATTTTTAGCGCATAAAGACACCACAGCAAGCGATGCACGTTAACCTGAGCAGCTTATGCTTGGATTTTCCATTTGCCATTACATATTCGTCTGGTATAATTACAAGACTTCGAAGAATTGCTAAGACTGTTTCCCACGAGTTGCAAAATGTGCATATTAACACCTATAATTGCCTAATGCACAGAGTAACAATTTTCAAGGTAAAAATATAAACGTTGGGAGGCTATACAAACCTCGGGAAGACGTTTTAACACTAAAGAGTCAGAACTTTGCTCCTAATGTGTCTTAGAAGGTGTTTTTAGCGCATAAAAACACCACAGCAAGCGATGCACGTTAACCTGAGCAGCTTATGCTTGGATTTTCCATTTGCCATTACATACTCGTTGTTATAATTACAAGACGTCGAAGAATTGCTAAGACTGCTTCCCACGAGTTGCAAACTGTGCATATTAACACTTCTAATTGCCTCGTGCACCAAATAACAATTTTCAAGGTGGTAATATAAATGCTGAGAAGCTTTAAAAACCTCCAGACAACGTTTTAACATTAAAGAGACAGAGCTTGGATCCTAATGGATCTTAGAGGGTGTTTTTAGCGCATCAAGACACCACAGCAAGCGATACACGTTAACCTGAGCAGCTTATGCTTGGATTTTCCATTTGCCATTACATATTCGTCTGGTATAATTACTAGACTTCGAAGAATTGCTAAGACTGTTTCCCACGAGTTGCAAACTGTGCATATTAACACCTATAATTGCCTAATGCACAGAGTAACAATTTTCAAGGTAAAAATATAAATGTTGGGAGGCTATACAAACCACGAGACGACGTTTTAACACTAAAGAGCCAGAACTTTGCTCCTAATGTGTCTTAGAAGGTGTTTTTAGCGCATAAAGACACCACAGCAAGCGATACACGTTAACATGAGCAGCTTATGCTTGGATTTTCCATTTGCCATTACATATTCGTCTGGTATAATTACAAGACTTCGAAGAATTGCTAAGACTGTTTCCCACGAGTTGCAAACTGAGCATATTAACACCTATAATTGCCTAATGCACAGAGTAACAATTTTCAAGGTAAAAATATAAATGTTGGGAGGCTATACAAACCACGAGACGACGTTTTAACACTAAAGAGCCAGAACTTTGCTCCTAATGTGTCTTAGACGGTGTTTTTAGCGCATAAAGACACCACAGCAAGCGATACACGTTAACATGAGCAGCTTATGCTTGGATTTTCCATTTGCCATTACATATTCGTCTGGTATAATTACAAGACTTCGAAGAATTGCTAAGACTGTTTCCCACGAGTTGCAAACTGTGCATATTAACACCTATAATTGCCTAATGCACAGAGTAACAATTTTCAAGGTAAAAATATAAATGTTGGGAGGCTATACAAACCTCGAGACGACGTTTTAACACTAAAGAGCCAGAACTTTGCTCCTAATGTGTCTTAGAAGGTGTTTTTAGCGCATAAAGACACCACAGCAAGCGATACACGTTAACCTGAGCAGCTTATGCTTGGATTTTCCATTTGCCATTACATATTCGTCTGGTATAATTACAAGACTTCGAAGAATTGCTAAGACTGTTTCCCACGAGTTGCAAACTGTGCATATTAACACCTATAATTGCCTAATGCACAGAGTAACAATTTTCAAGGTAAAAATATAAATGTTGGGAGGCTATACAAACCACGAGACGACGTTTTAACACTAAAGAGCCAGAACTTTGCTCCTAATGTGTCTTAGACGGTGTTTTTAGCGCATAAAGACACCACAGCAAGCGATACACGTTAACATGAGCAGCTTATGCTTGGATTTTCCATTTGCCATTACATATTCGTCTGGTATAATTACAAGACTTCGAAGAATTGCTAAGACTGTTTCCCACGAGTTGCAAACTGTGCATATTAACACCTATAATTGCCTAATGCACAGAGTAACAATTTTCAAGGTAAAAATATAAATGTTGGGAGGCTATACAAACCTCGAGACGACGTTTTAACACTAAAGAGCCAGAACTTTGCTCCTAATGTGTCTTAGAAGGTGTTTTTAGCGCATAAAGACACCACAGCAAGCGATACACGTTAACCTGAGCAGCTTATGCTTGGATTTTCCATTTGCCATTACATATTCGTCTGGTATAATTACAAGACTTCGAAGAATTGCTAAGACTGTTTCCCACGAGTTGCAAACTGTGCATATTAACACCTATAATTGCCTAATGCACAGAGTAACAATTTTCAAGGTAAAAATATAAATGTTGGGAGGCTATACAAACCTCGAGACGACGTTTTAACACTAAAGAGCCAAAACTTTGCTCTTAATGTGTCTTAGAAGGTATTTTTAGCACATAAAGACACCACAGCAAGCGATGCACGTTAACCTGAGCAGCTTATGCTTGGATTTTCCATTTGCCATTACATATTCGTCTGGTATAATTACAAGACTTCGAAGAATTGCTAAGACTGTTTCCCACGAGTTGCAAAATGTGCATATTAACACCTATAATTGCCTAATGCACAGAGTAACAATTTTCAAGGTAAAAATATAAACGTTGGGAGGCTATACAAACCTCGGGAAGACGTTTTAACACTAAAGAGTCAGAACTTTGCTATTAATGTGTCTTAGAAGGTGTTTTTAGCGCATAACGACACCACAGCAAGCGATGCACGTTAACCTGAGCAGCTTATGCTTGGATTTTCCATTTGCCATTACATACTCGTTGGTATAATTACAAGACGTCGAAGAATTGCTAAGACTGCTTTCCACGAGTTGCAAACTGTGCATATTAACACCTATAATTGCCTAATGCACAGAGTAACAATTTTCAACGTAAAAATATAAATGTTGGGAGGCTATACAAACCTCGGGAAGACGTTTTAACACTAAAGAGCCAGAAATTTGCTCCTAATGTGTCTTAGAAGGTGTTTTTAACGCATAAAGACACCACAGCAAGCGATGCACGTTAACCTGAGCAGCTTATGCTTGGATTTTCCATTTGCCATTACATACTCGTTAGTATAATTACAAGACGTCGAAGAATTGCTAAGACTGCTTCCCACGAGTTGCAAACTGTGCATATTAACACTTCTAACTGGCTCGTGCATCAAGTAACAATTTTCAAGGTGGTAATATAAATGCTGGAAAGCTATAAACACCTCCAGACGACGTTTTAACACTAAAGAGCCAGAACTTTGCTTCTAATGTGTCTTAGAAGGTGTTTTTAGCGCATAAAGACACCACAGCAAGCGATACACGTTAACCTGAGCAGCTTATGCTTGGATTTTCCATTTGCCATTACATATTCGTCTGGTATAATTACAAGACTTCGAAGAATTGCTAAGACTGTTTCCCACGAGTTGCAAACTGTGCATATTAACACCTATAATTGCCTAATGCACAGAGTAACAATTTTCAAGATAAAAATATAAATGTTGGGAGGCTATACAAACCTCGAGACGACGTTTTAACACTAAAGAGCCAAAACTTTGCTCTTAATGTGTCTTAGAAGGTATTTTTAGCGCATAAAGACACCACAGCAAGCGATGCACGTTAACCTGAGCAGCTTATGCTTGGATTTTCCATTTGCCATTACATATTCGTCTGGTATAATTACAAGACTTCGAAGAATTGCTAAGACTGTTTCCCATGAGTTGCAAACTGTGCATATTAACACATATAATTGCCTAATGCACAGAGTAACAATTTTCAAGGTAAAAATATAAATGTTGGGAGGCTATACAAACCTCGGGAAGACGTTTTAACACTAAAGAGCCAGAACTTTGCTCCTAATGTGTCTTAGAAGGTGTTTTTAGCGCATAAAGACACCACAGCAAGCGATGCACGTTAACCTGAACAGCTTATGCTTGGATTTTCCATTTGCCATTACATACTCGTTGGTATAATTACAAGACGTTGAAGAATTGCTAAGACTGCTTCCCACGAGTTGCAAACTGTGCATATTAACACTTCTAACTGGCTCGTGCATCAAGTAACAATTTTCAAGGTGGTAATATAAATGCTGGAAAGCTATAAAAACCTCCAGACGACGTTTTGACATTAAAGAGACAGAACTTGGATCCTAATGGATCTTAGAGGGTGTTTTTAGCGCATAAAGACACCACAGCAGCGATACACGTTAACCTGAGCAGCTTATGCTTGGATTTTCCATTTGCCATTACATATTCGTCTGGTATAATTACAAGACGTCGAAGAATTGCTAAGACGGCTTCCCACGAGTTGCAAACTGTGCATATTAACACTTCTAATTGCATCGTGCACCAAGTAACAATTTTCAAGGTGGTAATATAAATGCTGGGAAGCTTTAAAAACCTCCAGACGACGTTTTAACATTAAAGAGACAGAACTTGGATTTTAATGGATCTTAGAGGGGTTTTTAGCGCATAAAGACACCACAGCAAGCGATGCACGTTAACATGAGCAGCTTATGCTTGGATTTTCCATTTGCCATTACATATTCGTCTGGTATAATTACAAGCCGTCGAAGAATTGCTAAGACTGCTTCCCACGAGTTGCAAACTGTGCATATTAACACCTATAATTGCCTAATGCACAGAGTAACAATTTTCAAGGTAAAAATATAAATGTTGGGAGGCTATACAAACCTCGAGACGACGTTTTAACACTAAAGAGCCAGAACTTTGCTTCTAATGTGTCTTAGAAGGTGTTTTTAGCGCATAAAGACACCACAGCAAGCGATGCACGTTAACCTGAGCAGCTTATGTTTGGATTTCCATTTGCCATTACATATTCGTTGGTATAATTACAAGACGTCGAAGAATTGCTAAGACTGCTTCCCACGAGTTGCAAACTGTGCATATTAACATTTCTAAATGCCTCGTGCACCAAGTAACAATTTTCAAGGTGGTAATATAAATGCTGGAAAGCTATAAAAACCTCCAGACGACGTTTTGACATTAAAGAGACAGAACTTGGATCGTAATGGATCGTAGAGGGTGTTTTTATCGCATAAAGACACCACAGCAAGCGATACACGTTAACCCGAGCAGCTTATGGTTGGATTTTCCATTTGCCATTACATATTCGTCTGGTATAATTACAAGACGTCGAAGAATTGCTAAGACTGCTTCCCACGAGTTGCAAACTGTGCATATTAACACTTCTAATTGCCTCGTGCACCAAGTAACAATTTTCAAGGTGGTAATATAAATGCTGAGAAGCTTTAAAAACCTCCAGACAACGTTTTAACATTAAAGAGACAGAGCTTGGATCCTAATAAATCTTAGAGGGTGTTTTTAGCGAATAAAGACACCACAGCAAGCGATGCACGTTAACCTGAGCAGCTTATGCTTGGATTTTCCATTTGCCATTACATATTCGTCTGGTATAATTACAAGACGTCGAAGAATTGATAAGACTGCTTCCCACGAGTTGCAAACTGTGCATATTAACACTTCTAATTGCCTCGTGCACCATGTAACAATTTTCAAGGTGATAATATAAATGCTGGGAAGCTTTAAAAACCTCCAGACGACGTTTTAACATTAAAGAGGCAGAACTTGGATCCTAATGGATCTTAGAGGGTGTTTTTAGCGCATAAAGACACCACAGCAAGCGATGCACGTTAACCTGAGCAGCTTCTGTTTGGATTTCCATTTGCCATTACATATTCGTTGGTATAATTACAAGACGTCGAAGAATTGCTAAGACTGTTTCCCACGAGTTGCAAACTGTGCATATTAACACCTATAATTGCCTAATGCACAGAGTAACAATTTTCAACGTACAAATATAAATGTTGGGAGGCTATACAAACCTCGAGACGACGTTTTAACACTAAAGAGCCAGAACTTTGCTTCTAATGTGTCTTAGAAGGTGTTTTTAGCGCATAAAGACACCACAGCAAGCGATGCACGTTAACCTGAGCAGCTTATGCTTGGATTTCCATTTGCCATTACATATTCGTTGGTATAATTACAAGACGTCGAAGAATTGCTAAGACTGCTTCCCACGCGTTGAAAACTGTGCATATTAACACCTATAATTGCCTAATGCACAGAGTAACAATTTTCAAGGTGAAAATATAAATGTTGGAAGGCTATACAAACTTCGAGACGACGTTTTAACACTAAAGAGCCAGAACTTTGCACCTAATGTGTCTTAGAAGGTGTTTTTAGCGCATAAAGACAGCACAGCAAGCGATGCACGTTAACCTGAGCAGCTTATGCTTGGATTTCCATTTGCCATTACATATTCGTCTGGTATAATTACAAGACGTCGAAGAATTGCTAAGAATGTTTCCCACGAGTTGCAACCTGTGCATATTAACACCTATAATTGCCTAATGCACAGAGTAACAATTTTCAAGGTGAAAATATAAATGTTGGGAGGCTATACAAACCTCGAGACGACGTTTTAACACTAAAGAGCCAGAACTTTGCATCTAATGTGTCTTAGAAGGTGTTTTTAGCGCATAAAGACACCACAGCAAGCGATGCACGTTAACCTGAGCAGCTTATGCTTGGATTTCCATTTGCCATTACATATTCGTTGGTATAATTACAAGACGTCGAAGAATTGATAAGACTGCTTCCCACGAGTTGCAAACTGTGCATATTAACACTTCTAATTGCCTCGTGCACCATGTAACAATTTTCAAGGTGATAATATAAATGCTGGGAAGCTTTAAAAACCTCCAGACAACGTTTTAACATTAAAGAGACAGAACTTGGATCCTAATGGATCTTAGAGGGTGTTTTTAGCGCATAAAGACACCACAGCAAGCGATACACGTTAACCCGAGCAGCGTCTGCTTGGATTTTCCATTTGCCATTACATATTCGTCTGGTATAATTACAAGACGTCGAAGAATTGATAAGACTGCTTCCCACGAGTTGCAAACTGTGCATATTAACACTTCTAATTGCCTCGTGCACCAAGTAACAATTTTCAAGGTGGTAATATAAATGCTGGGAAGCTTTAAAAACCTCCAGACAACGTTTTAACATTAAAGAGACAGAACTTGGATCCTAATGGTTCTTAGAGGGTGTTTTTAGCGCATAAAGACACCACAGCAAGCGATACACGTTAACCTGAGCAGCTTATGCTTGGATTTCCATTTGCCATTACATATTCGTCTGGTATAATTACAAGACGTCGAAGAATTGCTAAGAATGTTTCCCACGAGTTGCAACCTGTGCATATTAACACCTATAATTGCCTAATGCACAGAGTAACAATTTTCAAGGTGAAAATATAAATGTTGGGAGGCTATACAAACCTCGAGACGACGTTTTAACACTAAAGAGCCACAACTTTGCATCTAATGTGTCTTAGAAGGTGTTTTTAGCGCATAAAGACACCACAGCAAGCGATGCACGTTAACCTGAGCAGCTTATGCTTGGATTTTCATTTGCCATTACATATTCTTTGGTATAATTACAAGACTTCGAAGAATTGCTAAGACTGTTTCCCACGAGTTGCAAAATGTGCATATTAACACCTATAATTGCCTAATGCACAGAGTAACAATTTTCAAGGTAAAAATATAAACGTTGGGAGGCTATACAAACCTCGGGAAGACGTTTTAACACTAAAGAGTCAGAACTTTGCTATTAATGTGTCTTAGAAGGTGTTTTTAGCGCATAACGACACCACAGCAAGCGATGCACGTTAACCTGAGCAGCTTATGCTTGGATTTTCCATTTGCCATTACATACTCGTTGGTATAATTACAAGACGTCGAAGAATTGCTAAGACTGCTTTCCACGAGTTGCAAACTGTGCATATTAACACCTATAATTGCCTAATGCACAGAGTAACAATTTTCAACGTAAAAATATAAATGTTGGGAGGCTATACAAACCTCGGGAAGACGTTTTAACACTAAAGAGCCAGAAATTTGCTCCTAATGTGTCTTAGAAGGTGTTTTTAACGCATAAAGACACCACAGCAAGCGATGCACGTTAACCTGAGCAGCTTATGCTTGGATTTTCCATTTGCCATTACATACTCGTTAGTATAATTACAAGACGTCGAAGAATTGCTAAGACTGCTTCCCACGAGTTGCAAACTGTGCATATTAACACTTCTAACTGGCTCGTGCATCAAGTAACAATTTTCAAGGTGGTAATATAAATGCTGGAAAGCTATAAACACCTCCAGACGACGTTTTAACACTAAAGAGCCAGAACTTTGCTTCTAATGTGTCTTAGAAGGTGTTTTTAGCGCATAAAGACACCACAGCAAGCGATACACGTTAACCTGAGCAGCTTATGCTTGGATTTTCCATTTGCCATTACATATTCGTCTGGTATAATTACAAGACTTCGAAGAATTGCTAAGACTGTTTCCCACGAGTTGCAAACTGTGCATATTAACACCTATAATTGCCTAATGCACAGAGTAACAATTTTCAAGATAAAAATATAAATGTTGGGAGGCTATACAAACCTCGAGACGACGTTTTAACACTAAAGAGCCAAAACTTTGCTCTTAATGTGTCTTAGAAGGTATTTTTAGCGCATAAAGACACCACAGCAAGCGATGCACGTTAACCTGAGCAGCTTATGCTTGGATTTTCCATTTGCCATTACATATTCGTCTGGTATAATTACAAGACTTCGAAGAATTGCTAAGACTGTTTCCCATGAGTTGCAAACTGTGCATATTAACACATATAATTGCCTAATGCACAGAGTAACAATTTTCAAGGTAAAAATATAAATGTTGGGAGGCTATACAAACCTCGGGAAGACGTTTTAACACTAAAGAGCCAGAACTTTGCTCCTAATGTGTCTTAGAAGGTGTTTTTAGCGCATAAAGACACCACAGCAAGCGATGCACGTTAACCTGAACAGCTTATGCTTGGATTTTCCATTTGCCATTACATACTCGTTGGTATAATTACAAGACGTTGAAGAATTGCTAAGACTGCTTCCCACGAGTTGCAAACTGTGCATATTAACACTTCTAACTGGCTCGTGCATCAAGTAACAATTTTCAAGGTGGTAATATAAATGCTGGAAAGCTATAAAAACCTCCAGACGACGTTTTGACATTAAAGAGACAGAACTTGGATCCTAATGGATCTTAGAGGGTGTTTTTAGCGCATAAAGACACCACAGCAGCGATACACGTTAACCTGAGCAGCTTATGCTTGGATTTTCCATTTGCCATTACATATTCGTCTGGTATAATTACAAGACGTCGAAGAATTGCTAAGACGGCTTCCCACGAGTTGCAAACTGTGCATATTAACACTTCTAATTGCATCGTGCACCAAGTAACAATTTTCAAGGTGGTAATATAAATGCTGGGAAGCTTTAAAAACCTCCAGACGACGTTTTAACATTAAAGAGACAGAACTTGGATTTTAATGGATCTTAGAGGGGTTTTTAGCGCATAAAGACACCACAGCAAGCGATGCACGTTAACATGAGCAGCTTATGCTTGGATTTTCCATTTGCCATTACATATTCGTCTGGTATAATTACAAGCCGTCGAAGAATTGCTAAGACTGCTTCCCACGAGTTGCAAACTGTGCATATTAACACCTATAATTGCCTAATGCACAGAGTAACAATTTTCAAGGTAAAAATATAAATGTTGGGAGGCTATACAAACCTCGAGACGACGTTTTAACACTAAAGAGCCAGAACTTTGCTTCTAATGTGTCTTAGAAGGTGTTTTTAGCGCATAAAGACACCACAGCAAGCGATGCACGTTAACCTGAGCAGCTTATGTTTGGATTTCCATTTGCCATTACATATTCGTTGGTATAATTACAAGACGTCGAAGAATTGCTAAGACTGCTTCCCACGAGTTGCAAACTGTGCATATTAACATTTCTAAATGCCTCGTGCACCAAGTAACAATTTTCAAGGTGGTAATATAAATGCTGGAAAGCTATAAAAACCTCCAGACGACGTTTTGACATTAAAGAGACAGAACTTGCATCGTAATGGATCGTAGAGGGTGTTTTTATCGCATAAAGACACCACAGCAAGCGATACACGTTAACCCGAGCAGCTTATGCTTGGATTTTCCATTTGCCATTACATATTCGTCTGGTATAATTACAAGACGTCGAAGAATTGCTAAGACTGCTTCCCACGAGTTGCAAACTGTGCATATTAACACTTCTAATTGCCTCGTGCACCAAGTAACAATTTTCAAGGTGGTAATATAAATGCTGAGAAGCTTTAAAAACCTCCAGACAACGTTTTAACATTAAAGAGACAGAGCTTGGATCCTAATAAATCTTAGAGGGTGTTTTTAGCGAATAAAGACACCACAGCAAGCGATGCACGTTAACCTGAGCAGCTTATGCTTGGATTTTCCATTTGCCATTACATATTCGTCTGGTATAATTACAAGACGTCGAAGAATTGATAAGACTGCTTCCCACGAGTTGCAAACTGTGCATATTAACACTTCTAATTGCCTCGTGCACCATGTAACAATTTTCAAGGTGATAATATAAATGCTGGGAAGCTTTAAAAACCTCCAGACGACGTTTTAACATTAAAGAGGCAGAACTTGGATCCTAATGGATCTTAGAGGGTGTTTTTAGCGCATAAAGACACCACAGCAAGCGGTACACGTTAACCTGAGCAGCTTATGCTTGGATTTTCCATTTGCCATTACATATTCGTCTGGTATAATTACAAGACGTCGAAGAATTCCTAAGAATGTTTCCCACGAGTTGCAACCAGTGCATATTAACACCTATAATTGCCTAATGCACAAAGTAACAATTTTCAAGGTAAAAATATAAATGTTGGGAGGCTATACAAACCTCGAGACGACGTTTTAACACTAAAGAGCCAGAACTTTGCTTCTAATGTGTCTTAGAAGGTGTTTTTAGCGCATAAAGACACCACAGCAAGCGATGCACGTTAACCTGAGCAGCTTCTGTTTGGATTTCCATTTGCCATTACATATTCGTTGGTATAATTACAAGACGTCGAAGAATTGCTAAGACTGTTTCCCACGAGTTGCAAACTGTGCATATTAACACCTATAATTGCCTAATGCACAGAGTAACAATTTTCAACGTACAAATATAAATGTTGGGAGGCTATACAAACCTCGAGACGACGTTTTAACACTAAAGAGCCAGAACTTTGCTTCTAATGTGTCTTAGAAGGTGTTTTTAGCGCATAAAGACACCACAGCAAGCGATGCACGTTAACCTGAGCAGCTTATGCTTGGATTTCCATTTGCCATTACATATTCGTTGGTATAATTACAAGACGTCGAAGAATTGCTAAGACTGCTTCCCACGCGTTGAAAACTGTGCATATTAACACCTATAATTGCCTAATGCACAGAGTAACAATTTTCAAGGTGAAAATATAAATGTTGGAAGGCTATACAAACTTCGAGACGACGTTTTAACACTAAAGAGCCAGAACTTTGCACCTAATGTGTCTTAGAAGGTGTTTTTAGCGCATAAAGACAGCACAGCAAGCGATGCACGTTAACCTGAGCAGCTTATGCTTGGATTTCCATTTGCCATTACATATTCGTCTGGTATAATTACAAGACGTCGAAGAATTGCTAAGAATGTTTCCCACGAGTTGCAACCTGTGCATATTAACACCTATAATTGCCTAATGCACAGAGTAACAATTTTCAAGGTGAAAATATAAATGTTGGGAGGCTATACAAACCTCGAGACGACGTTTTAACACTAAAGAGCCAGAACTTTGCATCTAATGTGTCTTAGAAGGTGTTTTTAGCGCATAAAGACACCACAGCAAGCGATGCACGTTAACCTGAGCAGCTTATGCTTGGATTTCCATTTGCCATTACATATTCGTTGGTATAATTACAAGACGTCGAAGAATTGATAAGACTGCTTCCCACGAGTTGCAAACTGTGCATATTAACACTTCTAATTGCCTCGTGCACCATGTAACAATTGTCAAGGTGATAATATAAATGCTGGGAAGCTTTAAAAACCTCCAGACAACGTTTTAACATTAAAGAGACAGAACTTGGATCCTAATGGATCTTAGAGGGTGTTTTTAGCGCATAAAGACACCACAGCAAGCGATACACGTTAACCCGAGCAGCGTCTGCTTGGATTTTCCATTTGCCATTACATATTCGTCTGGTATAATTACAAGACGTCGAAGAATTGATAAGACTGTTTCCCACGAGTTGCAAACTGTGCATATTAACACTTCTAATTGCCTCGTGCACCAAGTAACAATTTTCAAGGTGGTAATATAAATGCTGGGAAGCTTTAAAAACCTCCAGACAACGTTTTAACATTAAAGAGACAGAACTTGGATCCTAATGGTTCTTAGAGGGTGTTTTTAGCGCATAAAGACACCACAGCAAGCGATACACGTTAACCTGAGCAGCTTATGCTTGGATTTTCCATTTGCCATTACATATTCGTCTGGTATAATTACAAGACGTCGAAGAATTGCTAAGAATGTTTCCCACGAGTTGCAACCTGTGCATATTAACACCTATAATTGCCTAATGCACAGAGTAACAATTTTCAAGGTGAAAATATAAATGTTGGGAGGCTATACAAACCTCGAGACGACGTTTTAACACTAAAGAGCCACAACTTTGCATCTAATGTGTCTTAGAAGGTGTTTTTAGCGCATAAAGACACCACAGCAAGCGATGCACGTTAACCTGAGCAGCTTATGCTTGGATTTTCATTTGCCATTACATATTCTTTGGTATAATTACATGACGTCGAAGAATTGCTAAGACTGCTTCCCACGAGTTGCAAACTGTGCATATTAACATTTCTAAATGCCTCGTGCACCAAGTAACAATTTTCAAGGTGGTAATATAAATGCTGGGAAGCTTTAAAAACCTCCAGACGACGTTTTGACATTAAAGAGACAGAACTTGGATCCTAATGGATCTTAGAGGGTGTTTTTAGCGCATAAAGACACCACAGCAGCGATACACGTTAACCTGAGCAGCTTATGCTTGGATTTTCCATTTGCCATTACATATTCGTCTGGTATAATTACAAGACGTCGAAGAATTGCTAAGACGGCTTCCCACGAGTTGCAAACTGTGCATATTAACACTTCTAATTGCATCGTGCACCAAGTAACAATTTTCAAGGTGGTAATATAAATGCTGGGAAGCTTTAAAAACCTCCAGACGACGTTTTAACATTAAAGAGACAGAACTTGGATTTTAATGGATCTTAGAGGGGTTTTTAGCGCATAAAGACACCACAGCAAGCGATGCACGTTAACATGAGCAGCTTATGCTTGGATTTTCCATTTGCCATTACATATTCGTCTGGTATAATTACAAGCCGTCGAAGAATTGCTAAGACTGCTTCCCACGAGTTGCAAACTGTGCATATTAACACCTATAATTGCCTAATGCACAGAGTAACAATTTTCAAGGTAAAAATATAAATGTTGGGAGGCTATACAAACCTCGAGACGACGTTTTAACACTAAAGAGCCAGAACTTTGCTTCTAATGTGTCTTAGAAGGTGTTTTTAGCGCATAAAGACACCACAGCAAGCGATGCACGTTAACCTGAGCAGCTTATGTTTGGATTTCCATTTGCCATTACATATTCGTTGGTATAATTACAAGACGTCGAAGAATTGCTAAGACTGCTTCCCACGAGTTGCAAACTGTGCATATTAACATTTCTAAATGCCTCGTGCACCAAGTAACAATTTTCAAGGTGGTAATATAAATGCTAGGAAGCTTTAAAAACCTCCAGACAACGTTTTAACATTAAAGAGACAGAACTTGGATCCTAATGGATCTTAGAGGGTGTTTTTAGCGCATAAAGACACCACAGCAAGCGATACACGTTAACCTGAGCAGCTTATGCTTGGATTTTCCATTTGCCATTACATATTCGTTTGGTATAATTACAAGACGTCGAAGAGTTGCTAAGAATGTTTCTCACGAGTTGCAAACTGTACATATTAACACCATTAATTGCCTAATGCACAGAGTAACAATTTTCAAGGTAAAAATATAAATGTTGGGAGGCTATACAAACTTCGAGACGACGTTTTAACACTAAAGAGCCAGAACTTTGCTTCTAATGTGTCTGAGAAGGTGTTTTTAGCGCATAAAGACACCACAGTAAGCGATGCACGTTAACCTCAGCAGCTTATGCTTGGATTTCCATTTGCCATTACATATTCGTTGGTATAATTACAAGACGTCGAAGAATTGCTAAGACTGTTTTCCACGAGTTGCAAACTGTGCATATTAACATTTCTAATTGCCTCGTGCATCAAGTAACAAGTTTCAAGGTGGTAATATAAATGCTGGGAAGCTTTGAAAACCTCCAGACGACGTTTTAACATTAAAGAGACAGAACGTGGATTCTAATGGATCTTAGAGGGTGTTTTTAGCGCATAAAGACACCACAGCAAGCGATACACGTTAACCTGAGCAGCTTATGCTTGGATTTTCCATTTGCCATTACATATTCGTCTGGTATAATTACAAGACTTCGAAGAATTGCTAAGACTGTTTTCCACGATTTGCAAACTGTGCATATTAACACCTATAATTGCCTAATGCACAGATTAACAATTTTCAAGGTAAAAATATAAATGTTGGGAGGCTATACAAACTTCGAGACGACGTTTTAACACTAAAGAGCCAGAACTTTGCTCCTAATGTGTCTTAGAAGGTGTTTTTAGCGCATAAAGACACCACAGCAAGCGATACACGTTAACCATATCAGCTTATGTTTGGATTTCCATTTGCCATTACATATTCGTCTGGTATAATTACAAGACGTCGAAGAATTGCTAAGGCTGCTTTCCGAGAGTTGCAAACTGTGCATATTATCACGCATAATTACTTAATGCACCGAGAAACAATTTTCAAGATAAAAATATAAATGTTGGGACACCACAGCAAGCGATGCACGTTAACCTGAGCAGCTTATGCTTGGATTTCCATTTGCCATTACATATTCGTCTGGTATAATTACTAGACGTCGAAGAATTGATAAGACTGCTTCCCACGAGTTGCAAACTGTGCATATTAACACTTCTAATTGCCTCGTGCATCAAGTAACAATTTTCAAGGTGGTAATATAAATGCTGGGAAGCTTTAAAAACCTCCAGACGACGTTTTAACATTAAAGAGACAGAACTTGGATTCTAATGGATCTTAGAGGGTGTTTTTAGCGCATAAAGACACCATAGCAAGCGATGCACGTTAACCTGAGCAGCTTATGCTTGGATTTCCATTTGCCATTACATATTCGTCTGGTATATTTACTAGACGTCGAAGAATTGCTAAGACTGCTTCCCACGAGTTGCAAACTGTGCATATTAACACCTCTAATTGCCACGTACACCAAGTAACAATTTTCAAGGTGGTAATATAAATGCTGGGAAGCTTTAAAAACCTCCAGACGACGTTTTAACATTAAAGAGACAGAACTTGGATCCTAATGGATCTTAGAGGGTGTTTTTAGCGCATAAAGACACCACAGCAAGCGATGCACGTTAACCTGAGCAGCTTATGCTTGGATTTTCCATTTTCCATTAAATATTCGTCTGGTATAATTACAAGCCGTCGAAGAATTGCTAAGACTGCTTCCCACGAGTGGCAAACTGTGCATATTAACACTTCTAATTTCCTCGTGCACCAAGTAACAATTTTCAAGGGGGTAATATAAATGCTGGGAAGCTTTAAAAACCTCCAGACGACGTTTTAACATTAAAGAGACAGAACTTGGATCCTAATTTGTCTTAGACGGTGTATTTAGCGTTAACCTGAGCAGCTTATGCTTGGATTTTCCATTTGCCATTACATATTCGTCTGGTATAATTACAAGACGTCGAAGAATTGCTAAGACGGCTTCCCACGAGTTGCAAACTGTGCATATTAACACTTCTAATTTCCTCGTGCACCAAGTAACAATTTTCAAGGTGGTAATATAAATGCTGGGAAGCTGTAAAAACCTCCAGACGACGTTTTAACATTAAGGAGACAGTACTTGGATCCTAATTTGTCTTAGACGGTGTTTTTAGCGCTTAAAGACACCACAGCAAGCGATACACGTCAACCTGAGCAGCTTATGCTTGGATTTTCCATTTGCCATTACATATTCGTCTGGTATAATTACAAGACGTCGAAGGATTGCTAAGACTGCTTCCCACGAGTTGCAAACTGTGCATATTAACACTTCTAATTGCCTCGTGCACCAAGTAACAATTTTCAAGGTGGTAATATAAATGCTAGGAAGCTTTAAAAACCTCCAGACGACGTTTTAACATTAAAGAGACAGAACTTGGATCCTAATGGATCTTAGAGGGTGTTTTTAGCGCATAAAGACACCTCAGCAAGCGATGCACGTTAACCTGAGCAGCTTATGCTTGGATTTTCCATTTGCCATTACATATTCGTCTGGTATAATTACAAGACGTCGAAGAATTGCTAAGACTGTTTCCCACGAGTTGCAAACTGTGCATATTAACACTTCTAATTGCCTCGTGCACCAAGTAACAATTTTCAAGGTGGTAATATAAATGCTGGGAAGCTTTAAAAACCTCCAGACGACGTTTTAACATTAAAGAGACAGAACTTGGATCCTAATGGATCTTAGAGGGTGTTTTTAGCGCATAAAGACACCACAGCAAGCGATGCACGTTAACCTGAGCAGCTTATGCTTGGATTTTCCATTTGCCATTACATATTCGTCTGGTATAATTACAAGACGTCGAAGAATTGCTAAGACTGCTTCCCACGAGTTGCAAACTGTGCATATTAACACCTCTAATTGCCTCGTACACCAAGTAACAATTTTCAAGGTGGTAATATAAATGCTGGGAAGCTTTAAAAACCTCCAGACGACGTTTTAACATTAAAGAGACAGAACTTGGATCCTAATGGATCTTAGAAGGTGTTTTTAGCGCATAAAGACACCACAGCAAGCGATGCACGTTAACCTGAGCAGCTTATGCTTGGATTTTCCATTTGCCATTACATATTCGTCTGGTATAATTACTAGACGTCGAAGAATTACTAAGACTGCTTCCCACGAGTGGCAAACTGTGCAAATTAACACATGCACCAAGTAACGATTTTCAACATAATAATACAAATGCTGGGACGCTATAATAACATACATACGACGTTTTAACACTATATAGACAGAATAACGAATCTAATGTGTCTTAGAGAGTGTTTTTAGCGCATAACTATGCCACAGAAAGCAATACACGTTAACCTGAGCAGCTTATGCTTGGATTCTCCATTTGCCATTACATATTCGTCTGGTATAATTACAAGACGTCGAAGAATCGCTAAGACGGCTTCCCACAAGTTGCAAACTGTGCATATTAACACTTCTAATTTCCTCGTGCACCAAGTAACAATTTTCAAGGTGGTAATATAAATGCTGGGAAGCTGTAAAAACCTCCAGACGACGTTTTAACATTAAGGAGACAGTACTTGGATCCTAATTTGTCTTAGACGGTGTTTTTAGAGCATAAAGACACCACAGCAAGCGATACACGTTAACCTGAGGAGCTTATGCTTGGATTTTCCATTTGCCATTACATATTCGTCTGGTATAATTACAAGACGTCGAAGAATTGCTAAGACGGCTTTCCACGAGTTGCAAACTGTGCATATTAACACTTCTAATTTCCTCGTGCACCAAGTAACAATTTTCAAGGTGGTAATATAAATGCTGGGAAGCTTTAAAAACCTCCAGACGACGTTTCAACTTTAAAGAAACAGTACTTGGATCCTAATTTGTCTTAGACGGTGTTTTTAGCGCATAAAGACACCACAGCAAGCGATACACGTTAACCTGAGCAGCTTATGCTTGGATTTTCCATTTGCCATTACATATTCGTCTGGTATAATTACAAGACGTCGAAGAATTGCTAAGACTGCTTCCCACGAGTTGCAAACTGTGCATATTAACACTTCTAATTGCCTCGTGCAGCAAGTAACAATTTTCAAGGTGATAATATAAATGCTGGGAAGCTTTAAAAACCTCCAGACGACGTTTTAACATTAAAGAGGCAGAACTTGGATCCTAATGGATCTTAGAGGGTGTTTTTAGCGCATAAAGACACCACAGCAAGCGGTACACGTTAACCTGAGCAGCTTATGCTTGGATTTTCCATTTGCCATTACATATTCGTCTGGTATAATTACAAGACGTCGAAGAATTCCTAAGAATGTTTCCCACGAGTTGCAACCAGTGCATATTAACACCTATAATTGCCTAATGCACAAAGTAACAATTTTCAAGGTAAAAATATAAATGTTGGGAGGCTATACAAACCTCGAGACGACGTTTTAACACTAAAGAGCCAGAACTTTGCTTCTAATGTGTCTTAGAAGGTGTTTTTAGCGCATAAAGACACCACAGCAAGCGATGCACGTTAACCTGAGCAGCTTCTGTTTGGATTTCCATTTGCCATTACATATTCGTTGGTATAATTACAAGACGTCGAAGAATTGCTAAGACTGTTTCCCACGAGTTGCAAACTGTGCATATTAACACCTATAATTGCCTAATGCACAGAGTAACAATTTTCAACGTACAAATATAAATGTTGGGAGGCTATACAAACCTCGAGACGACGTTTTAACACTAAAGAGCCAGAACTTTGCTTCTAATGTGTCTTAGAAGGTGTTTTTAGCGCATAAAGACACCACAGCAAGCGATGCACGTTAACCTGAGCAGCTTATGCTTGGATTTCCATTTGCCATTACATATTCGTTGGTATAATTACAAGACGTCGAAGAATTGCTAAGACTGCTTCCCACGCGTTGAAAACTGTGCATATTAACACCTATAATTGCCTAATGCACAGAGTAACAATTTTCAAGGTGAAAATATAAATGTTGGAAGGCTATACAAACTTCGAGACGACGTTTTAACACTAAAGAGCCAGAACTTTGCACCTAATGTGTCTTAGAAGGTGTTTTTAGCGCATAAAGACAGCACAGCAAGCGATGCACGTTAACCTGAGCAGCTTATGCTTGGATTTCCATTTGCCATTACATATTCGTCTGGTATAATTACAAGACGTCGAAGAATTGCTAAGAATGTTTCCCACGAGTTGCAACCTGTGCATATTAACACCTATAATTGCCTAATGCACAGAGTAACAATTTTCAAGGTGAAAATATAAATGTTGGGAGGCTATACAAACCTCGAGACGACGTTTTAACACTAAAGAGCCAGAACTTTGCATCTAATGTGTCTTAGAAGGTGTTTTTAGCGCATAAAGACACCACAGCAAGCGATGCACGTTAACCTGAGCAGCTTATGCTTGGATTTCCATTTGCCATTACATATTCGTTGGTATAATTACAAGACGTCGAAGAATTGATAAGACTGCTTCCCACGAGTTGCAAACTGTGCATATTAACACTTCTAATTGCCTCGTGCACCATGTAACAATTTTCAAGGTGATAATATAAATGCTGGGAAGCTTTAAAAACCTCCAGACAACGTTTTAACATTAAAGAGACAGAACTTGGATCCTAATGGATCTTAGAGGGTGTTTTTAGCGCATAAAGACACCACAGCAAGCGATACACGTTAACCCGAGCAGCGTCTGCTTGGATTTTCCATTTGCCATTACATATTCGTCTGGTATAATTACAAGACGTCGAAGAATTGATAAGACTGCTTCCCACGAGTTGCAAACTGTGCATATTAACACTTCTAATTGCCTCGTGCACCAAGTAACAATTTTCAAGGTGGTAATATAAATGCTGGGAAGCTTTAAAAACCTCCAGACAACGTTTTAACATTAAAGAGACAGAACTTGGATCCTAATGGTTCTTAGAGGGTGTTTTTAGCGCATAAAGACACCACAGCAAGCGATACACGTTAACCTGAGCAGCTTATGCTTGGATTTTCCATTTGCCATTACATATTCGTCTGGTATAATTACAAGACGTCGAAGAATTGCTAAGAATGTTTCCCACGAGTTGCAACCTGTGCATATTAACACCTATAATTGCCTAATGCACAGAGTAACAATTTTCAAGGTGAAAATATAAATGTTGGGAGGCTATACAAACCTCGAGACGACGTTTTAACACTAAAGAGCCACAACTTTGCATCTAATGTGTCTTAGAAGGTGTTTTTAGCGCATAAAGACACCACAGCAAGCGATGCACGTTAACCTGAGCAGCTTATGCTTGGATTTTCATTTGCCATTACATATTCTTTGGTATAATTACATGACGTCGAAGAATTGCTAAGACTGCTTCCCACGAGTTGCAAACTGTGCATATTAACATTTCTAAATGCCTCGTGCACCAAGTAACAATTTTCAAGGTGGTAATATAAATGCTGGGAAGCTTTAAAAACCTCCAGACGACGTTTTGACATTAAAGAGACAGAACTTGGATCCTAATGGATCTTAGAGGGTGTTTTTAGCGCATAAAGACACCACAGCAGCGATACACGTTAACCTGAGCAGCTTATGCTTGGATTTTCCATTTGCCATTACATATTCGTCTGGTATAATTACAAGACGTCGAAGAATTGCTAAGACGGCTTCCCACGAGTTGCAAACTGTGCATATTAACACTTCTAATTGCATCGTGCACCAAGTAACAATTTTCAAGGTGGTAATATAAATGCTGGGAAGCTTTAAAAACCTCCAGACGACGTTTTAACATTAAAGAGACAGAACTTGGATTTTAATGGATCTTAGAGGGGTTTTTAGCGCATAAAGACACCACAGCAAGCGATGCACGTTAACATGAGCAGCTTATGCTTGGATTTTCCATTTGCCATTACATATTCGTCTGGTATAATTACAAGCCGTCGAAGAATTGCTAAGACTGCTTCCCACGAGTTGCAAACTGTGCATATTAACACCTATAATTGCCTAATGCACAGAGTAACAATTTTCAAGGTAAAAATATAAATGTTGGGAGGCTATACAAACCTCGAGACGACGTTTTAACACTAAAGAGCCAGAACTTTGCTTCTAATGTGTCTTAGAAGGTGTTTTTAGCGCATAAAGACACCACAGCAAGCGATGCACGTTAACCTGAGCAGCTTATGTTTGGATTTCCATTTGCCATTACATATTCGTTGGTATAATTACAAGACGTCGAAGAATTGCTAAGACTGCTTCCCACGAGTTGCAAACTGTGCATATTAACATTTCTAAATGCCTCGTGCACCAAGTAACAATTTTCAAGGTGGTAATATAAATGCTAGGAAGCTTTAAAAACCTCCAGACAACGTTTTAACATTAAAGAGACAGAACTTGGATCCTAATGGATCTTAGAGGGTGTTTTTAGCGCATAAAGACACCACAGCAAGCGATACACGTTAACCTGAGCAGCTTATGCTTGGATTTTCCATTTGCCATTACATATTCGTTTGGTATAATTACAAGACGTCGAAGAGTTGCTAAGAATGTTTCTCACGAGTTGCAAACTGTACATATTAACACCATTAATTGCCTAATGCACAGAGTAACAATTTTCAAGGTAAAAATATAAATGTTGGGAGGCTATACAAACTTCGAGACGACGTTTTAACACTAAAGAGCCAGAACTTTGCTTCTAATGTGTCTGAGAAGGTGTTTTTAGCGCATAAAGACACCACAGTAAGCGATGCACGTTAACCTCAGCAGCTTATGCTTGGATTTCCATTTGCCATTACATATTCGTTGGTATAATTACAAGACGTCGAAGAATTGCTAAGACTGTTTTCCACGAGTTGCAAACTGTGCATATTAACATTTCTAATTGCCTCGTGCATCAAGTAACAAGTTTCAAGGTGGTAATATAAATGCTGGGAAGCTTTAAAAACCTCCAGACGACGTTTTAACATTAAAGAGACAGAACGTGGATTCTAATGGATCTTAGAGGGTGTTTTTAGCGCATAAAGACACCACAGCAAGCGATACACGTTAACCTGAGCAGCTTATGCTTGGATTTTCCATTTGCCATTACATATTCGTCTGGTATAATTACAAGACTTCGAAGAATTGCTAAGACTGTTTTCCACGATTTGCAAACTGTGCATATTAACACCTATAATTGCCTAATGCACAGATTAACAATTTTCAAGGTAAAAATATAAATGTTGGGAGGCTATACAAACCTCGAGACGACGTTTTAACACTAAAGAGCCAGAACTTTGCTCCTAATGTGTCTTAGAAGGTGTTTTTAGCGCATAAAGACACCACAGCAAGCGATACACGTTAACCATATCAGCTTATGTTTGGATTTCCATTTGCCATTACATATTCGTCTGGTATAATTACAAGACGTCGAAGAATTGCTAAGGCTGCTTTCCGAGAGTTGCAAACTGTGCATATTATCACGCATAATTACTTAATGCACCGAGAAACAATTTTCAAGATAAAAATATAAATGTTGGGACACCACAGCAAGCGATGCACGTTAACCTGAGCAGCTTATGCTTGGATTTCCATTTGCCATTACATATTCGTCTGGTATAATTACTAGACGTCGATGAATTGATAAGACTGCTTCCCACGAGTTGCAAACTGTGCATATTAACACTTCTAATTGCCTCGTGCATCAAGTAACAATTTTCAAGGTGGTAATATAAATGCTGGGAAGCTTTAAAAACCTCCAGACGACGTTTTAACATTAAAGAGACAGAACTTGGATTCTAATGGATCTTAGAGGGTGTTTTTAGCGCATAAAGACACCATAGCAAGCGATGCACGTTAACCTGAGCAGCTTATGCTTGGATTTCCATTTGCCATTACATATTCGTCTGGTATATTTACTAGACGTCGAAGAATTGCTAAGACTGCTTCCCACGAGTTGCAAACTGTGCATATTAACACCTCTAATTGCCACGTACACCATGTAACAATTTTCAAGGTGGTAATATAAATGCTGGGAAGCTTTAAAAACCTCCAGACGACGTTTTAACATTAAAGAGACAGAACTTGGATCCTAATGGATCTTAGAGGGTGTTTTTAGCGCATAAAGACACCACAGCAAGCGATGCACGTTAACCTGAGCAGCTTATGCTTGGATTTTCCATTTTCCATTAAATATTCGTCTGGTATAATTACAAGACGTCGAAGAATTGCTAAGACTGCTTCCCACGAGTGGCAAACTGTGCATATTAACACTTCTAATTTCCTCGTGCACCAAGTAACAATTTTCAAGGGGGTAATATAAATGCTGGGAAGCTTTAAAAACCTCCAGACGACGTTTTAACATTAAAGAGACAGAACTTGGATCCTAATTTGTCTTAGACGGTGTATTTAGCGTTAACCTGAGCAGCTTATGCTTGGATTTTCCATTTGCCATTACATATTCGTCTGGTATAATTACAAGACGTCGAAGAATTGCTAAGACGGCTTCCCACGAGTTGCAAACTGTGCATATTAACACTTCTAATTTCCTCGTGCACCAAGTAACAATTTTCAAGGTGGTAATATAAATGCTGGGAAGCTGTAAAAACCTCCAGACGACGTTTTAACATTAAAGAGACAGTACTTGGATCCTAATTTGTCTTAGACGGTGTTTTTAGCGCTTAAAGACACCACAGCAAGCGATACACGTCAACCTGAGCAGCTTATGCTTGGATTTTCCATTTGCCATTACATATTCGTCTGGTATAATTACAAGACGTCGAAGGATTGCTAAGACTGCTTCCCACGAGTTGCAAACTGTGCATATTAACACTTCTAATTGCCTCGTGCACCAAGTAACAATTTTCAAGGTGGTAATATAAATGCTAGGAAGCTTTAAAAACCTCCAGACGACGTTTTAACATTAAAGAGACAGAACTTGGATCCTAATGGATCTTAGAGGGTGTTTTTAGCGCATAAAGACACCTCAGCAAGCGATGCACGTTAACCTGAGCAGCTTATGCTTGGATTTTCCATTTGCCATTACATATTCGTCTGGTATAATTACAAGACGTCGAAGAATTGCTAAGACTGTTTCCCACGAGTTGCAAACTGTGCATATTAACACTTCTAATTGCCTCGTGCACCAAGTAACAATTTTCAAGGTGGTAATATAAATGCTGGGAAGCTTTAAAAACCTCCAGACGACGTTTTAACATTAAAGAGACAGAACTTGGATCCTAATGGATCTTAGAGGGTGTTTTTAGCGCATAAAGACACCACAGCAAGCGATGCACGTTAACCTGAGCAGCTTATGCTTGGATTTTCCATTTGCCATTACATATTCGTCTGGTATAATTACTAGACGTCGAAGAATTACTAAGACTGCTTCCCACGAGTGGCAAACTGTGCAAATTAACACATGCACCAAGTAACGATTTTCAACTTAATAATACAAATGCTGGGACGCCATAATAACATACATACGACGTTTTAACACTATATAGACAGAATAACGAATCTAATGTGTCTTAGAGAGTGTTTTTAGCGCATAACTATGCCACAGAAAGCAATACACGTTAACCTGAGCAGCTTATGCTTGGATTCTCCATTTGCCATTACATATTCGTCTGGTATAATTACAAGACGTCGAAGAATCGCTAAGACGGCTTCCCACAAGTTGCAAACTGTGCATATTAACACTTCTAATTTCCTCGTGCACCAAGTAACAATTTTCAAGGTGGTAATATAAATGCTGGGAAGCTGTAAAAACCTCCAGACGACGTTTTAACATTAAGGAGACAGTACTTGGATCCTAATTTGTCTTAGACGGTGTTTTTAGAGCATAAAGACACCACAGCAAGCGATACACGTTAACCTGAGGAGCTTATGCTTGGATTTTCCATTTGCCATTACATATTCGTCTGGTATAATTACAAGACGTCGAAGAATTGCTAAGACGGCTTTCCACGAGTTGCAAACTGTGCATATTAACACTTCTAATTTCCTCGTGCACCAAGTAACAATTTTCAAGGTGGTAATATAAATGCTGGGAAGCTTTAAAAACCTCCAGACGACGTTTCAACTTTAAAGAAACAGTACTTGGATCCTAATTTGTCTTAGACGGTGTTTTTAGCGCATAAAGACACCACAGCAAGCGATACACGTTAACCTGAGCAGCTTATGCTTGGATTTTCCATTTGCCATTACATATTCGTCTGGTATAATTACAAGACGTCGAAGAATTGCTAAGACTGCTTCCCACGAGTTGCAAACTGTGCATATTAACAGTTCTAATTGCCTCGTGCACCAAGTAACAATTTTCAAGGTGGTAATATAAATGCTGGGAAGCTTTAAAAACCTCCAGACGACGTTTTAACATTAAAGAGACAGAACTTGGATCCTAATGGATCTTAGAGGGTGTTTTTAGCGCATAAAGACACCACAGCAAGCGATGCACGTTAACCTGAGCAGCTTATGCTTGGATTTTCCATTTGCCATTACATATTCGTCTGGTATAATTACAAGACGTCGAAGAATTGCTAAGACTGCTTCCCACGAGTTGCAAACTGTGCATATTAACACCTCTAATTGCCTCGTACACCAAGTAACAATTTTCAAGGTGGTAATATAAATGCTGGGAAGCTTTAAAAACCTCCAGACGACGTTTTAACATTAAAGAGACAGAACTTGGATCCTAATGGATCTTAGAGGGTGTTTTTAGCGCATAAAGACACCACAGCAAGCGATGCACGTTAACCTGAGCAGCTTATGCTTGGATTTTCCATTTGCCATTACATATTCGTCTGGTATAATTACAAGACGTCGAAGAATTGCTAAGACTGCTTCCCACGAGTGGCAAACTGTGCAAATTAGCACATGCACCAAGTAACGATTTTCAACTTAATAATACAAATGCTGGGACGCCATAATAACATACATACGACGTTTTAACACTATATAGACAGAATAACGAATCTAATGTGTCTTAGAGAGTGTTTTTAGCGCATAACTATGCCACAGAAAGCAATACACGTTAACCTGAGCAGCTTATGCTTGGATTCTCCATTTGCCATTACATATTCGTCTGGTATAATTACAAGAGGTCGAAGAATCGCTAAGACGGCTTCCCACAAGTTGCAAACTGTGCATATTAACACTTCTAATTTCCTCGTGCACCAAGTAACAATTTTCAAGGTGGTAATATAAATGCTGGGAAGCTGTAAAAACCTCCAGACGACGTTTTAACATTAAGGAGACAGTACTTGGATCCTAATTTGTCTTACACGGTGTTTTTAGAGCATAAAGACACCACAGCAAGCGATACACGTTAACCTGAGCAGCTTATGCTTGGATTTTCCATTTGCCATTACATATTCGTCTGGTATAATTACAAGACGTCGAAGAATTGCTAAGACGGCTTTCCACGAGTTGCAAACTGTGCATATTAACACTTCTAATTTCCTCGTGCACCAAGTAACAATTTTCAAGGTGGTAATATAAATGCTGGGAAGCTTTAAAAACCTCCAGACGACGTTTCAATATTAAAGAAACAGTACTTGGATCCTAATTTGTCTTAGACGGTGTTTTTAGCGCATAAAGACACCACAGCAAGCGATACACGTTAACCTGAGCAGCTTATGCTTGGATTTTCCATTTGCCATTACATATTCGTCTGGTATAATTACAAGACGTCGAAGAATTGCTAAGACTGCTTCCCACGAGTTGCAAACTGTGCATATTAACAGTTCTAATTGCCTCGTGCACCAAGTAACAATTTTCAAGGTGGTAATATAAATGCTGGGAAGCTGTAAAAACCTCCAGACGACGTTTTAACATTAAAGAGACAGTACTTGGATCCTAATTTGTCTTAGACGGTGTTTTTAGCGCTTAAAGACACCACAGCAAGCGATACACGTCAACTTGAGCAGCTTATGCTTGGATTTTCCATTTGCCATTACATATTCGTCTGGTATAATTACTAGACGTCGAAGAATTGATAAGACTGCTTCCCATGAATTGCAAACTGTGCATATTAACACTTCTAATTGCCTCGTGCATCAAGTAACAATTTTCAAGGTGGTAATATAAATGCTGGGAAGCTTTAAAAACTTCCAGACGACGTTTTAAAACTAAAGAGCCAGAAGTTTGCTCCTAATGTGTCTTAGAGGGTGCTTTTAGCGCATAAAGACACCACACCAAGCGATACACGTTAACCTGAGCAGCTTATGCTTGGATTTTCCATTTGCCATTACATATTCGTCTGGTATAATTACAAGACGTCGAAGAATTGCTAAGACTGCTTCCCACAAGTTGCAAACTGTGCAAATTAACACATGCACCAAGTAACGATTTTCAACTTAATAATATAAATGCTGGGACGCCATAATAACATACAGACGACGTTTTAACACTATATAGACAGAATAACGAATCTAATGTGTCTTAGAGAGTGTTTTTAGCGCATAGCTATGCCACAGAAAGCGATACACGTTAACCTGAGCAGCTTATGCTTGGATTTTCCATTTGCCATTACATATTCGTCTGGTATAATTACAAGACGTCGAAGAATTGCTAAGACGGCTTCCCACGAGTTGCAAACTGTGTATATTAAAACTTCTAATTTCCTCGTGCACCAAGTAACAATTTTCAAGGTGGTAATATAAATGCTGGGAAGCTTTAAAAACCTCCAGACGACGTTTTAACATTAAAGAAACAGAACTTGGATCCTAATTTGTCTTAGACGGTGTTTTTAGAGCATTAAGACTCCACAGCAAGCGATACACGTTAACCTGAGCAGCTTATGCTTGGATTTTCCAGTTGCCATTACATATTCGTCTGGTATAATTACAAGACGTCGAAGAATTGCTAAGACTGCTTCCCACGAGTTGCAAACTGTGCAAATTAACACATGCACCAAGTAACGATTTTCAACTTAATAATATAAATGCTGGGACGCCATAATAACATACAGACGACGTTTTAACACTATATAGACAGAATATAAAATCTAATGTGTCTTAGAGAGTGTTTTTAGCGCATAGCTATGCCACAGAAAGCGATACACCTTAACCTGAGCAGCTTATGCTTGGATTTTCCATTTGCCATTACATATTCGTCTGGTATAATTACAAGACGTCGAGAATTGCTAAGACGGCTTCCCACGAGTTGCAAACTGTGCATATTAACACCTATAATTGCCTAATGCACAGAGTAACAATTTTCAAGGTAAAAATATAAATGTTGGGAAGCTTTAAAAACCTCCAGACGACGTTTTAACATTAAAGAGACAGAACTTGGATCCTAATGGATCTTAGAGGGTGTTTTTAGCGCATAAAGACACCACAGCAAGCGATGCACGTTAACCTGAGCAGCTTATGCTTGGATTTCCATTTGCCATTACATATTCGTCTGGTATAATTACTAGACGTCGAAGAATTGAAAAGACTGCTTCCCATGAGTTGCAAACTGTGCATATTAACACTTCTAATTGCCTCGTGCATCAAGTAACAATTTTCAAGGTGGTAATATAAATGCTGGGAAGCTTTAAAAACTTCCAGACGACGTTTTAAAACTAAAGAGCCAGAAGTTTGCTCCTAATGTGTCTTAGAGGGTGCTTTTAGCGCATAAAGACACCACACCAAGCGATACACGTTAACCTGAGCAGCTTATGCTTGGATTTTCCATTTGCCATTACATATTCGTCTGGTATAATTACAAGACGTCGAAGAATTGCTAAGACTGCTTCCCACGAGTTGCAAAATGTGCATATTAACACATACACAAAGTAACGATTTTCAACTTAATAATATAAATGCTGGGACGCCATAATAACATACAGACGACGTTTTAACACTATATAGACAGAAAATAAAATCTAATGTGGGTTAGAGAGTGTTTTTAGCGCATAGCTATGCCACAGAAAGCGATACACGTTAACCTGAGCAGCTTATGCTTGGATTTTCCATTTGCCATTACATATTCGTCTGGTATAATTACAAGACGTCGAAGAATTGCTAAGACTGCTTCCCACAAGTTGCAAACTGTGCAAATTAACACATGCACCAAGTAACGATTTTCAACTTAATAATATAAATGCTGGGACGCCATAATAACATACAGACGACGTTTTAACACTATATAGACAGAATAACGAATCTAATGTGTCTTAGAGAGTGTTTTTAGCGCATAGCTATGCCACAGAAAGCGATACACGTTAACCTGAGCAGCTTATGCTTGGATTTTCCATTTGCCATTACATATTCGTCTGGTATAATTACAAGACGTCGAAGAATTGCTAAGACGGCTTCCCACGAGTTGCAAACTGTGCATATTAATACTTCTAATTTCCTCGTGCACCAAGTAACAATTTTCAAGGTGGTAATATAAATGCTGGGAAGCTTTAAAAACCTCCAGACGACGTTTTAACATTAAAGAAACAGAACTTGGATCCTAATTTGTCTTAGACGGTGTTTTTAGAGCATTAAGACTCCACAGCAAGCGATACACGTTAAGCTGAGCAGCTTATGCTTGGATTTTCCAGTTGCCATTACATATTCGTCTGGTATAATTACAAGACGTCGAAGAATTGCTAAGACTGCTTCCCACGAGTTGCAAACTGTGCAAATTAACACATGCACCAAGTAACGATTTTCAACTTAATAATATAAATGCTGGGACGCCATAATAACATACAGACGACGTTTTAACACTATATAGACAGAATATAAAATCTAATGTGTCTTAGAGAGTGTTTTTAGCGCATAGCTATGCCACAGAAAGCGATACACCTTAACCTGAGCAGCTTATGCTTGGATTTTCCATTTGCCATTACATATTCGTCTGGTATAATTACAAGACGTCGAGAATTGCTAAGACGGCTTCCCACGAGTTGCAAACTGTGCATATTAACACTTCTAATTGCCTCGTGCACCAAGTAACAATTTTCAAGGTGGTAATATAAATGCTGGGAAGCTTTAAAAACCTCCAGACGACGTTTTAACATTAAAGAGACAGAACTTGGATCCTAATGGATCTTAGAGGGTGTTTTTAGCGCATAAAGACACCACAGCAAGCGATGCACGTTAACCTGAGCAGCTTATGCTTGGATTTTCCATTTGCCATTACATATTCGTCTGGTATAATTACAAGACGTCGAAGAATTGCTAAGACTGCTTCCCACGAGTTGCAAACTGTGCATATTATCACCCATAATTGTCTAATGCACCGAAAAATTTTCAAGGTGAAAATATAAATGTTGGGAAGCTGTAAAAATTTCTAGACGACGTTTTAACACTAAAGAGAGAGAACTTGGATACTAATGTGTCTTAGAGGGTGTTTTTAGCGCATAAAGACACCACAGCAAGCGATAGACGTTAACCTGAGCAGCTTCTGCATTGTATTTTCCATTTGCCTTTTCATACTCGTCTGGTATAATTACAAGACGTCGAAGAATTGCTAAGGCTGCTTTCCGAGAGTTGCAAACTGTGCATATTATCACCCATAATTACTTAATGCACCGAGAAACAATTTTCAAGGTAAAAATATAAATGTTGGAAAGCTTTAAAAACTTCTAGACGACGTTTTAACACTAAGGAGACAGAACTTGGATCCTAATTTGTCTTAGACGGTGTTTTTAGCGCATAAAGACACCACAGCAAGCGATGCACGTTAACCTGATCAGCTTCTGCATTGTATTTTCCATTTGCCTTTTCATACTCGTCTGGTATAATTACAAGACATCGAAGATTTGTTAAGACTGCTTCCCAGGAGTTGCAAACTGTGCATATTAACACTTCTAATTGCCTCGTGCATCAAGTAACAATTTTCAAGGTGGTAATATAAATGCTGGGAAGTTTTAAAAAACAACAGACTACGTTTTAACATTAAAGAGACAGAACTTGGATCCTAATGGATTTTAGAGGGTGTTTTTAGGGCATAAAGACATCACAGCAAGCGATGCACGTTAACCTGATCAGCTTATGTTTGGATTTCCATTTGCCATTACATATTCGTCTGGTATAATTACAAGACGTCGAAGAATTGCTAAGGCTGCTTTCCGAGAGTTGCAAACTGTGCATATTATCACGCATAATTACTTAATGCACCGAGAAACAATTTTCAAGATAAAAATATAAATGTTGGGAAACTTTAAAAACTTCTAGGCGACGTTTTAAAACTAAGGAGACAGAACTTGGATCCTAATTTGTCTTAGACGGTGTTTTTAGCGCTTAAAGACATCACAGCAAGCGATGCACGTTAACCTGATCAGCTTATGCTTGGATTTTCCATTTGCCATTACATATTCGTCTGGTATAATTACAAGACGTCGAAGAATTGCTAAGACTGCTTCCCACGAGTTGCAAACTGTGCATATTAACAGTTCTAATTGCCTCGTGCACCAAGTAACAATTTTCAAGGTGGTAATATAAATGCTGGGAAGCTTTAAAAACCTCCAGACGACGTTTTAACATTAAAGAGACAGTTGTTGGATCCTAATGGATCTTAGAGGGTGTTTTTAGCGCATAAAGACACCACAGCAAGCGATGCACGTTAACCTGAGCAGCTTATGCTTGGATTTCCATTTGCCATTACATATTCGTCTGGTATAATTACTAGACGTCGAAGAATTGATAAGACTGCTTCCCATGAGTTGCAAACTGTGCATATTAACACTTCTAATTGCCTCGTGCATCAAGTAACAATTTTCAAGGTGGTAATATAAATGCTGGGAAGCTTTAAAAACTTCCAGACGACGTTTTAAAACTAAAGAGCCAGAAGTTTGCTCCTAATGTGTCTTAGAGGGTGCTTTTAGCGCATAAAGACACCACACCAAGCGATACACGTTAACCTGAGCAGCTTATGCTTGGATTTTCCATTTGCCATTACATATTCGTCTGGTATAATTACAAGACGTCGAAGAATTGCTAAGACTGCTTCCCACGAGTTGCAAAATGTGCATATTAACACATACACCAAGTAACGATTTTCAACTTAATAATATAAATGCTGGGACGCCATAATAAC
Source organism: Agriotes lineatus (assembly GCA_940337035.1). Lineage (NCBI taxonomy): Eukaryota > Metazoa > Arthropoda > Insecta > Coleoptera > Elateridae > Agriotes > Agriotes lineatus. Next base: position 280,820 of record CALNHX010000261.1, on the reverse strand, counting down.
ATACAGACGACGTTTTAACACTATATAGACAGAATATAAAATCTAATGTGTGTTAGAGAGTGTTTTTAGCGCATAGCTATGCCACAGAAAGCGATACACGTTAACCTGAGCAGCTTATGCTTGGATTTTCCATTTGCCATTACATATTCGTCTGGTATAATTACAAGACGTCGAAGAATTGCTAAGACTGCTTCCCACAAGTTGCAAACTGTGCAAATTAACACATGCACCAAGTAACGATTTTCAACTTAATAATATAAATGCTGGGACGCCATAATAACATACAGACGACGTTTTAACACTATATAGACAGAATAACGAATCTAATGTGTCTTAGAGAGTGTTTTTAGCGCATAGCTATGCCACAGAAAGCGATACACGTTAACCTGAGCAGCTTATGCTTGGATTTTCCATTTGCCATTACATATTCGTCTGGTATAATTACAAGACGTCGAAGAATTGCTAAGACTGCTTCCCACGAGTTGCAAACTGTGCATATTATCACCCATAATTGTCTAATGCACCGAAAAATTTTTCAAGGTGAAAATATAAATGTTGGGAAGCTGTAAAAATTTCTAGACGACGTTTTAACACTAAAGAGAGAGAACTTGGATACTAATGTGTCTTAGAGGGTGTTTTTAGCGCATAAAGACACCACAGCAAGCGATAGACGTTAACCTGAGCAGCTTCTGCATTGTATTTTCCATTTGCCTTTTCATACTCGTCTGGTATAATTACAAGACGTCGAAGAATTGCTAAGGCTGCTTTCCGAGAGTTGCAAACTGTGCATATTATCACCCATAATTACTTAATGCACCGAGAAACAATTTTCAAGGTAAAAATATAAATGTTGGAAAGCTTTAAAAACTTCTAGACGACGTTTTAACACTAAGGAGACAGAACTTGGATCCTAATTTGTCTTAGACGGTGTTTTTAGCGCATAAAGACACCACAGCAAGCGATGCACGTTAACCTGATCAGCTTCTGCATTGTATTTTCCATTTGCCTTTTCATACTCGTCTGGTATAATTACAAGACATCGAAGATTTGTTAAGACTGCTTCCCAGGAGTTGCAAACTGTGCATATTAACACTTCTAATTGCCTCGTGCATCAAGTAACAATTTTCAAGGTGGTAATATAAATGCTGGGAAGTTTTAAAAAACAACAGACTACGTTTTAACATTAAAGAGACAGAACTTGGATCCTAATGGATTTTAGAGGGTGTTTTTAGGGCATAAAGACATCACAGCAAGCGATGCACGTTAACCTGATCAGCTTATGTTTGGATTTCCATTTGCCATTACATATTCGTCTGGTATAATTACAAGACGTCGAAGAATTGCTAAGGCTGCTTTCCGAGAGTTGCAAACTGTGCATATTATCACGCATAATTACTTAATGCACCGAGAAACAATTTTCAAGATAAAAATATAAATGTTGGGAAACTTTAAAAACTTCTAGGCGACGTTTTAAAACTAAGGAGACAGAACTTGGATCCTAATTTGTCTTAGACGGTGTTTTTAGCGCTTAAAGACATCACAGCAAGCGATGCACGTTAACCTGATCAGCTTATGCTTGGATTTTCCATTTGCCATTACATATTCGTCTGGTATAATTACAAGACGTCGAAGAATTGCTAAGACTGCTTCCCACGAGTTGCAAACTGTGCATATTAACAGTTCTAATTGCCTCGTGCACCAAGTAACAATTTTCAAGGTGGTAATATAAATGCTGGGAAGCTTTAAAAACCTCCAGACGACGTTTTAACATTAAAGAGACAGTTCTTGGATCCTAATGGATCTTAGAGGGTGTTTTTAGCGCATAAAGACACCACAGCAAGCGATGCACGTTAACCTGAGCAGCTTATGCTTGGATTTCCATTTGCCATTACATATTCGTCTGGTATAATTACTAGACGTCGAAGAATTGATAAGACTGCTTTCCATGAGTTGCAAACTGTGCATATTAACACTTCTAATTGCCTCGTGCATCAAGTAACAATTTTCAAGGTGGTAATATAAATGCTGGGAAGCTTTAAAAACTTCCAGACGACGTTTTAAAACTAAAGAGCCAGAAGTTTGCTCCTAATGTGTCTTAGAGGGTGCTTTTAGCGCATAAAGACACCACACCAAGCGATACACGTTAACCTGAGCAGCTTATGCTTGGATTTTCCATTTGCCATTACATATTCGTCTGGTATAATTACAAGACGTCGAAGAATTGCTAAGACTGCTTCCCACGAGTTGCAAAATGTGCATATTAACACATACACCAAGTAACGATTTTCAACTTAATAATATAAATGCTGGGACGCCATAATAACATACAGACGACGTTTTAACACTATATAGACAGAATATAAAATCTAATGTGTGTTAGAGAGTGTTTTTAGCGCATAGCTATGCCACAGAAAGCGATACACGTTAACCTGAGCAGCTTATGCTTGGATTTTCCATTTGCCATTACATATTCGTCTGGTATAATTACAAGACGTCGAAGAATTGCTAAGACTGCTTCCCACAAGTTGCAAACTGTGCAAATTAACACATGCACCAAGTAACGATTTTCAACTTAATAATATAAATGCTGGGACGCCATAATAACATACAGACGACGTTTTAACACTATATAGACAGAATAACGAATCTAATGTGTCTTAGAGAGTGTTTTTAGCGCATAGCTATGCCACAGAAAGCGATACACGTTAACCTGAGCAGCTTATGCTTGGATTTTCCATTTGCCATTACATATTCGTCTGGTATAATTACAAGACGTCGAAGAATTGCTAAGACGGCTTCCCACGAGTTGCAAACTGTGCATATTAACACTTCTAATTTCCTCGTGCACCAAGTAACAATTTTCAAGGTGGTAATATAAATGCTGGGAAGCTTTAAAAACCTCCAGACGACGTTTTAACATTAAAGAAACAGAACTTGGATCCTAATTTGTCTTAGACGGTGTTTTTAGAGCATTAAGACTCCACAGCAAGCGATACACGTTAACCTGAGCAGCTTATGCTTGGATTTTCCAGTTGCCATTACATATTCGTCTGGTATAATTACAAGACGTCGAAGAATTGCTAAGACTGCTTCCCACGAGTTGCAAACTGTGCATATTAACACCTCTAATTGCCTCGTACACCAAGTAACAATTTTCAAGGTGGTAATATAAATGCTGGGAAGCTTTAAAAACCTCCAGACGACGTTTTAACATTAAAGAGACAGAACTTGGATCCTAATGGATCTTAGAGGGTGTTTTTAGCGCATAAAGACACCACAGCAAGCGATGCACGTTAACCTGAGCAGCTTATGCTTGGATTTTCCATTTGCCATTACATATTCGTCTGGTATAATTACAAGACGTCGAAGAATTGCTAAGACTGCTTCCCACGAGTGGCAAACTGTGCAAATTAACACATGCACCAAGTAACGATTTTCAACTTAATAATACAAATGCTGGGACGCCATAAAAACATACATACGACGTTTTAACACTATATAGACAGAATAACGAATCTAATGTGTCTTAGAGAGTGTTTTTAGCGCATAACTATGCCACAGAAAGCAATACACGTTAACCTGAGCAGCTTATGCTTGGATTCTCCATTTGCCATTACATATTCGTCTGGTATAATTACAAGAGGTCGAAGAATCGCTAAGACGGCTTCCCACAAGTTGCAAACTGTGCATATTAACACTTCTAATTTCCTCGTGCACCAAGTAACAATTTTCAAGGTGGTAATATAAATGCTGGGAAGCTGTAAAAACCTCCAGACGACGTTTTAACATTAAGGAGACAGTACTTGGATCCTAATTTGTCTTAGACGGTGTTTTTAGAGCATAAAGACACCACAGCAAGCGATACACGTTAACCTGAGCAGCTTATGCTTGGATTTTCCATTTGCCATTACATATTCGTCTGGTATAATTACAAGACGTCGAAGAATTGCTAAGACGGCTTTCCACGAGTTGCAAACTGTGCATATTAACACTTCTAATTTCCTCGTGCACCAAGTAACAATTTTCAAGGTGGTAATATAAATGCTGGGAAGCTTTAAAAACCTCCAGACGACGTTTCAACATTAAAGAAACAGTACTTGGATCCTAATTTGTCTTAGACGGTGTTTTTAGCGCATAAAGACACCACAGCAAGCGATACACGTTAACCTGAGCAGCTTATGCTTGGATTTTCCATTTGCCATTACATATTCGTCTGGTATAATTACAAGACGTCGAAGAATTGCTAAGACTGCTTCCCACGAGTTGCAAACTGTGCATATTAACAGTTCTAATTGCCTCGTGCACCAAGTAACAATTTTCAAGGTGGTAATATAAATGCTGGGAAGCTTTAAAAACCTCCAGACGACGTTTTAACATTAAAGAGACAGAACTTGGATCCTAATGGATCTTAGAGGGTGTTTTTAGCGCATAAAGACACCACAGCAAGCGATGCACGTTAACCTGAGCAGCTTATGCTTGGATTTTCCATTTGCCAATACATATTCGTCTGGTATAATTACAAGACGTCGAAGAATTGCTAAGACTGCTTCCCACGAGTTGCAAACTGTGCATATTAACACCTCTAATTGCCTCGTACACCAAGTAACAATTTTCAAGGTGGTAATATAAATGCTGGGAAGCTTTAAAAACCTCCAGACGTCGTTTTAACATTAAAGAGACAGAACTTGGATCCTAATGGATCTTAGAGGGTGTTTTTAGCGCATAAAGACACCACAGCAAGCGATGCACGTTAACCTGAGCAGCTTATGCTTGGATTTTCCATTTGCCATTACATATTCGTCTGGTATAATTACAAGACGTCGAAGAATTGCTAAGACTGCTTCCCACGAGTGGCAAACCGTGCAAATTAGCACATGCACCAAGTAACGATTTTCAACTTAATAATACAAATGCTGGGACGCCATAATAACATACATACGACGTTTTAACACTATATAGACAGAATAACGAATCTAATGTGTCTTAGAGAGTGTTTTTAGCGCATAATTATGCCACAGAAAGCAATACACGTTAACCTGAGCAGCTTATGCTTGGATTCTCCATTTGCCATTACATATTCGTCTGGTATAATTACAAGACGTCGAAGAATCGCTAAGACGGCTTCCCACAAGTTGCAAACTGTGCATATTAACACTTCTAATTTCCTCGTGCACCAAGTAACAATTTTCAAGGTGGTAATATAAATGCTGGGAAGCTGTAAAAACCTCCAGACGACGTTTTAACATTAAGGAGACAGTACTTGGATCCTAATTTGTCTTAGACGGTGTTTTTAGAGCATAAAGACACCACAGCAAGCGATACACGTTAACCTGAGCAGCTTATGCTTGGATTTTCCATTTGCCATTACATATTCGTCTGGTATAATTACAAGACGTCGAAGAATTGCTAAGACGGCTTTCCACGAGTTGCAAACTGTGCATATTAACACTTCTAATTTCCTCGTGCACCAAGTAACAATTTTCAAGGTGGTAATATAAATGCTGGGAAGCTTTAAAAACCTCCAGACGACGTTTCAACATTAAAGAAACAGTACTTGGATCCTAATTTGTCTTAGACGGTGTTTTTAGCGCATAAAGACACCACAGCAAGCGATACACGTTAACCTGAGCAGCTTATGCTTGGATTTTCCATTTGCCATTACATATTCGTCTGGTATAATTACAAGACGTCGAAGAATTGCTAAGACTGCTTCCCACGAGTTGCAAACTGTGCATATTAACAGTTCTAATTGCCTCGTGCACCAAGTAACAATTTTCAAGGTGGTAATATAAATGCTGGGAAGCTTTAAAAACCTCCAGACGACGTTTTAACATTAAAGAGACAGAACTTGGATCCTAATGGATCTTAGAGGGTGTTTTTAGCGCATAAAGACACCACAGCAAGCGATGCACGTTAACCTGAGCAGCTTATGCTTGGATTTCCATTTGCCATTACATATTCGTCTGGTATAATTACTAGACGTCGAAGAATTGATAAGACTGCTTCCCATGAGTTGCAAACTGTGCATATTAACACTTCTAATTGCCTCGTGCATCAAGTAACAATTTTCAAGGTGGTAATATAAATGCTGGGAAGCTTTAAAAACTTCCAGACGACGTTTTAAAACTAAAGAGCCAGAAGTTTGCTCCTAATGTGTCTTAGAGGGTGCTTTTAGCGCATAAAGACACCACACCAAGCGATACACGTTAACCTGAGCAGCTTATGCTTGGATTTTCCATTTGCCATTACATATTCGTCTGGTATAATTACAAGACGTCGAAGAATTGCTAAGACTGCTTCCCACAAGTTGCAAACTGTGCAAATTAACACATGCACCAAGTAACGATTTTCAACTTAATAATATAAATGCTGGGACGCCATAATAACATACAGACGACGTTTTAACACTATATAGACAGAATAACGAATCTAATGTGTCTTAGAGAGTGTTTTTAGCGCATAGCTATGCCACAGAAAGCGATACACGTTAACCTGAGCAGCTTATGCTTGGATTTTCCATTTGCCATTACATATTCGTCTGGTATAATTACAAGACGTCGAAGAATTGCTAAGACGGCTTCCCACGAGTTGCAAACTGTGCATATTAACACTTCTAATTTCCTCGTGCACCAAGTAACAATTTTCAAGGTGGTAATATAAATGCTGGGAAGCTTTAAAAACCTCCAGACGACGTTTTAACATTAAAGAAACAGAACTTGGATCCTAATTTGTCTTAGACGGTGTTTTTAGAGCATTAAGACTCCACAGCAAGCGATACACGTTAACCTGAGCAGCTTATGCTTGGATTTTCCAGTTGCCATTACATATTCGTCTGGTATAATTACAAGACGTCGAAGAATTGCTAAGACTGCTTCCCACGAGTTGCAAACTGTGCAAATTAACACATGCACCAAGTAACGATTTTCAACTTAATAATATAAATGCTGGGACGCCATAATAACATACAGACGACGTTTTAACACTATATAGACAGAATATAAAATCTAATGTGTCTTAGAGAGTGTTTTTAGCGCATAGCTATGCCACAGAAAGCGATACACCTTAACCTGAGCAGCTTATGCTTGGATTTTCCATTTGCCATTACATATTCGTCTGGTATAATTACAAGACGTCGAGAATTGCTAAGACGGCTTCCCACGAGTTGCAAACTGTGCATATTAACACTTCTAATTGCCTCGTGCACCAAGTAACAATTTTCAAGGTGGTAATATAAATGCTGGGAAGCTTTAAAAACCTCCAGACGACGTTTTAACATTAAAGAGACAAAACTTGGATCCTAATGGATCTTAGAGGGTGTTTTTAGCGCATAAAGACACCACAGCAAGCGATGCACGTTAACCTGAGCAGCTTATGCTTGGATTTCCATTTGCCATTACATATTCGTCTGGTATAATTACTAGACGTCGAAGAATTGATAAGACTGCTTCCCATGAGTTGCAAACTGTGCATATTAACACTTCTAATTGCCTCGTGCATCAAGTAACAATTTTCAAGGTGGTAATATATATGCTGGGAAGCTTTAAAAACTTCCAGACGACGTTTTAAAACTAAAGAGCCAGAAGTTTGCTCCTAATGTGTCTTAGAGGGTGCTTTTAGCGCATAAAGACACCACACCAAGCGATACACGTTAACCTGAGCAGCTTATGCTTGGATTTTCCATTTGCCATTACATATTCGTCTGGTATAATTACAAGACGTCAAAGAATTGCTAAGACTGCTTCCCACGAGTTGCAAAATGTGCATATTAACACATACACCAAGTAACGATTTTCAACTTAATAATATAAATGCTGGGACGCCATAATAACATACAGACAACGTTTTAACACTATATAGACAGAATATAAAATCTAATGTGGGTTAGAGAGTGTTTTTAGCGCATAGCTATGCCACAGAAAGCGATACACGTTAACCTGAGCAGCTTATGCTTGGATTTTCCATTTGCCATTACATATTCGTCTGGTATAATTACAAGACGTCGAAGAATTGCTAAGACTGCTTCCCACAAGTTGCAAACTGTGCAAATTAACACATGCACCAAGTAACGATTTTCAACTTAATAATATAAATGCTGGGACGCCATAATAACATACAGACGACGTTTTAACACTATATAGACAGAATAACGAATCTAATGTGTCTTAGAGAGTGTTTTTAGCGCATAGCTATGCCACAGAAAGCGATACACGTTAACCTGAGCAGCTTATGCTTGGATTTTCCATTTGCCATTACATATTCGTCTGGTATAATTACAAGACGTCGAAGAATTGCTAAGACGGCTTCCCACGAGTTGCAAACTGTGCATATTAACACTTCTAATTTCCTCGTGCACCAAGTAACAATTTTCAAGGTGGTAATATAAATGCTGGGAAGCTTTAAAAACCTCCAGACGACGTTTTAACATTAAAGAAACAGAACTTGGATCCTAATTTGTCTTAGACGGTGTTTTTAGAGCATTAAGACTCCACAGCAAGCGATACACGTTAACCTGAGCAGCTTATGCTTGGATTTTCCAGTTGCCATTACATATTCGTCTGGTATAATTACAAGACGTCGAAGAATTGCTAAGACTGCTTCCCACGAGTTGCAAACTGTGCAAATTAACACATGCACCAAGTAACGATTTTCAACTTAATAATATAAATGCTGGGACGCCATAATAACATACAGACGACGTTTTAACACTATATAGACAGAATATAAAATCTAATGTGTCTTAAAGAGTGTTTTTAGCGCATAGCTATGCCACAGAAAGCGATACACCTTAACCTGAGCAGCTTATGCTTGGATTTTCCATTTGCCATTACATATTCGTCTGGTATAATTACAAGACGTCGAGAATTGCTAAGACGGCTTCCCACGAGTTGCAAACTGTGCATATTAACACTTCTAATTGCCTCGTGCACCAAGTAACAATTTTCAAGGTGGTAATATAAATGCTGGGAAGCTTTAATAACCTCCAGACGACGTTTTAACATTAAAGAGACAGAACTTGGATCCTAATGGATCTTAGAGGGTGTTTTTAGCGCATAAAGACACCACAGCAAGCGATGCACGTTAACCTGAGCAGCTTATGCTTGGATTTTCCATTTGCCATTACATATTCGTCTGGTATAATTACAAGACGTCGAAGAATTGCTAAGACTGCTTCCCACGAGTTGCAAACTGTGCATATTATCACCCATAATTGTCTAATGCACCGAAAAATTTTTCAAGGTGAAAATATAAATGTTGGGAAGCTGTAAAAATTTCTAGACGACGTTTTAACACTAAAGAGAGAGAACTTGGATACTAATGTGTCTTAGAGGGTGTTTTTAGCGCATAAAGACACCACAGCAAGCGATAGACGTTAACCTGAGCAGCTTCTGCATTGTATTTTCCATTTGCCTTTTCATACTCGTCTGGTATAATTACAAGACGTCGAAGAATTGCTAAGGCTGCTTTCCGAGAGTTGCAAACTGTGCATATTATCACCCATAATTACTTAATGCACCGAGAAACAATTTTCAAGGTAAAAATATAAATGTTGGAAAGCTTTAAAAACTTCTAGACGACGTTTTAACACTAAGGAGACAGAACTTGGATCCTAATTTGTCTTAGACGGTGTTTTTAGAGCATTAAGACTCCACAGCAAGCGATACACGTTAACCTGAGCAGCTTATGCTTGGATTTTCCAGTTGCCATTACATATTCGTCTGGTATAATTACAAGACGTCGAAGAATTGCTAAGACGGCTTCCCACGAGTTGCAAACTGTGCATATTAACACTTCTAATTTCCTCGTGCACCAAGTAACAATTTTCAAGGTGGTAATATAAATGCTGGGAAGCTTTAAAAACCTCCAGACGACGTTTTAACATTAAAGAAACAGAACTTGGATCCTAATTTGTCTTAGACGGTGTTTTTAGAGCATTAAGACTCCACAGCAAGCGATACACGTTAACCTGAGCAGCTTATGCTTGGATTTTCCAGTTGCCATTACATATTCGTCTGGTATAATTACAAGACGTCGAAGAATTGCTAAGACTGCTTCCCACGAGTTGCAAAATGTGCAAATTAACACATGCACCAAGTAACGATTTTCAACTTAATAATATAAATGCTGGGACGCCATAATAACATACAGACGACGTTTTAACACTATATAGACAGAATATAAAATCTAATGTGTCTTAGAGAGTGTTTTTAGCGCATAGCTATGCCACAGAAAGCGATACACCTTAACCTGAGCAGCTTATGCTTGGATTTTCCATTTGCCATTACATATTAGTCTGGTATAATTACAAGACTTCGAGAATTGCTAAGACGGCTTCCCACGAGTTGCAAACTGTGCATATTAACACTTCTAATTGCCTCGTGCACCAAGTAACAATTTTCAAGGTGGTAATATAAATGCTGGGAAGCTTTAAAAACCTCCAGACGACGTTTTAACATTAAAGAGACAGAACTTGGATCCTAATGGATCTTAGAGGGTGTTTTTAGCGCATAAAGACACCACAGCAAGCGATGCACGTTAACCTGAGCAGCTTATGCTTGGATTTTCCATTTGCCATTACATATTCGTCTGGTATAATTACAAGACGTCGAAGAATTGCTAAGACTGCTTCCCACGAGTTGCAAACTGTGCATATTATCACCCATAATTGTCTAATGCACCGAAAAAAATTTTCAAGGTGAAAATGTAAATGTTGGGAAGCTGTAAAAATTTCTAGACGACATTTTAACACTAAAGAGAGAGAACTTGGATACTAATGTGTCTTAGAGGGTTTTTTAGCGCATAAAGACACCACAGCAAGCGATAGACGTTAACCTGAGCAGCTTCTGCATTGTATTTTCCATTTGTCTTTTCATACTCGTCTGGTATAATTACAAGACGTCGAAGAATTGCTAAGGCTGCTTTCCGAAAGTTGCAAACTGTGCATATTATCACCCATAATTACTTAATGCACCGAGAAACAATTTTCAAGGTAAAAATATAAATGTTGGAAAGCTTTAAAAACTTCTAGACGACGTTTTAACACTAAGGAGACAGAACTTGGATCCTAATTTGTCTTAGACGGTGTTTTTAGCGCATAAAGACACCACAGCAAGCGATGCACGTTAACCTGAGCAGCTTCTGCATTGTATTTTCCATTTGCCTTTTCATACTCGTCTGGTATAATTACAAGACATCGAAGATTTGTTAAGACTGCTTCCCACGAGTTGCAAACTGTGCATATTAACACTTCTAATTGCCTCGTGCATCAAGTAACAATTTTCAAGGTGGTAATATAAATGCTGGGAAGTTTTAAAAAACAACAGACTACGTTTTAACATTAAAGAGACAGAACTTGGATCCTAATGGATTTTAGAGGGTGTTTTTGGCGCATAAAGACATCACAGCAAGCGATGCACGTTAACCTGATCAGCTTATGTTTGGATTTCCATTTGCCATTACATATTCGTCTGGTATAATTACAAGACGTCGAAGAATTGCTAAGGCTGCTTTCCGAGAGTTGCAAACTGTGCATATTATCACGCATAATTACTTAATGCACCGAGAAACAATTTTCAAGATAAAAATATAAATGTTGGGAAACTTTAAAAACTTCTAGGCGACGTTTTAAAACTAAGGAGACAGAACTTGGATCCTAATTTGTCTTAGACGGTGTTTTTAGCGCTTAAAGACATCACAGCAAGCGATGCACGTTAACCTGATCAGCTTATGCTTGGATTTTCCATTTGCCATTACATATTCGTCTGGTATAATTACAAGACGTCGAAGAATTGCTAAGACTGCTTCCCACGAGTTGCAAACTGTGCATATTAACAGTTCTAATTGCCTCGTGCACCAAGTAACAATTTTCAAGGTGGTAATATAAATGCTGGGAAGCTTTAAAAACCTCCAGACGACGTTTTAACATTAAAGAGACAGAACTTGGATCCTAATGGATCTTAGAGGGTGTTTTTAGCGCATAAAGACACCACAGCAAGCGATGCACGTTAACCTGAGCAGCTTATGCTTGGATTTCCATTTGCCATTACATATTCGTCTGGTATAATTACTAGACGTCGAAGAATTGATAAGACTGCTTCCCATGAGTTGCAAACTGTGCATATTAACACTTCTAATTGCCTCGTGCATCAAGTAACAATTTTCAAGGTGGTAATATAAATGCTGGGAAGCTTTAAAAACCTCCAGACGACGTTTTAACATTAAAGAGACAGAACTTGGATCCTAATGGATCTTAGAGGGTGTTTTTAGCGCATAAAGACACCACAGCAAGCGATGCACGTTAACCTGAGCAGCTTATGCTTCGATTTTCCATTTGCCTTTACATATTCGTCTGTTATAATTACAAGACGTCGAAGAATTGCTAAGACTGCATCCCACGAGTTGCAAACTGTGCAAATTAACACATGCACCAAGTAACGATTTTCAACTTAATAATATAAATGCTGGGACGCCATAATAACATACAGACGACGTTTTAACACTATATAGACAGAATAACGAATCTAATGTGTCTTAGAGAGTGTTTTTAGCGCATAGCTATGCCACAGAAAGCGATACACGTTAACCTGAGCAGCTTATGCTTGGATTTTCCATTTGCCATTACATATTCGTCTGGTATAATTACAAGACGTCGAAGAATCGCTAAGACTGCTTCCCACGAGTTGCAAACTGTGCATATTAACACTTCTAATTGCCTCGTGCACCAAGTAACAATTTTCAAGGTGGTAATATAAATGCTGGGAAGCTTTAAAAACCTCCAGACGACGTTTTAACATTAAAGAGACAGAACTTGGATCCTAATGGATCTTAGAGGGTGTTTTTAGCGCATAGCAATGCCACAGAAAGCGATACACATTAACCTGAGCAGCTTATGCTTGGATTTTCCATTTGCCATTACATATTCGTCTGGTATAATTACAAGACGTCGAAGAATTGCTAAGACGGCTTCCCACGAGTTGCAAACTGTGCATATTAACACTTCTAATTTCCTCGTGCACCAAGTAACAATTTTCAAGGTGGTAATATAAATGCTGGGAAGCTTTAAAAACCTCCAGACGACGTTTTAACATTAAAGAAACAGAACTTGGATCCTAATTTGTCTTAGACGGTGTTTTTAGAGCATTAAGACTCCACAGCAAGCGATACACGTTAACCTGAGCAGCTTATGCTTGGATTTTCCATTTGCCATTACATATTCGTCTGGTATAATTACAAGACGTCGAAGAATTGCTAAGACTGCTTCCCACGAGTTGCAAACTGTGCAAATTAACACATGCACCAAGTAACGATTTTCAACTTAATAATATAAATGCTGGGACGCCATAATAACATACAGACGACGTTTTAACACTATATAGACAGAATATAGAATCTAATATGTCTTAGAGAGTGTTTTTAGCGCATAGCTATGCCACAGAAAGCGATACACGTTAACCTGAGCAACTTATGCTTGGATTTTCCATTTGCCATTACATATTCGTCTGGTATAATTACAAGACGTCGAAGAATTGCTAAGACGGCTTCCCACGAGTTGCAAACTGTGTATATTAACACTTCTAATTGCCTCGTGCACCAAGCAACAATTTTCAAGGTGGTAATATAAATTCTGGGAAGCTTTAAAAACCTCCAGACGACGTTCTAACACTAAAGAGCCAGAACTTTGCTCCTAAGGTGCCTTAGAAGGTGTTTTTAGCGAATAAAGACACCACAGCAAGCCATACACGTTAACCTGAGCAGCTTATGGTTGGATTTTCCATTTGACATTACATATTCGCCTGGTATAATTACAAGACGTCGAAAAATTGCTAAGACTGCTTCCCACGAGTTGCAAACTGTGTATATTAACACTTCTTATTGCCTCGTGCACCAAGTAACAATTTTCAAGGTGGTAATATAAATGCTGGGAAGCTTTAAAAACCTCCAGACGATGTTTTAACATTAAAGAGACAGAACTTGAATCCTAATGGATCTTAGAGGGTGTTTTTAGCGCATAAAGACACCACAGCAAGCGATGCACGTTAACCTGAGCACCTTATGCTTGGATTTCCATTTGCCTTTTCATACTCGTCTGGTATAATTACAAGACGTCGAAGAATTGCTAAGGCTGCTTTCCGAGAGTTGCAAACTGTGCATATTATCACCCATAATTACTTAATGCACCGAGAAACAATTTTCAAGGTGAAAATATAAATGTTGGAAAGCTTTAAAAACTTCTAGACGACGTTTTAACACTAAGGAGACAGAACTTGGATCCTAATTTGTCTTAGACGGTGTTTTTAGCGCATAAAGACACCACAGCAAGCGATGCACGTTAACCTGAGCAGCTTCTGCATTGTATTTTCCATTTGCCTTTTCATACTCGTCTGGTATAGAATTGCTAAGACTGCTTCCCACGAGTTGCAAAATGTGCATATTAACACATACACCAAGTAACGATTTTCAACTTAATAATATAAATGCTGGGACGCCATAATAACATACAGACGACGTTTTATACTATATAGACAGAATATAGAATCTAATGTGTCTTAGAGAGTGTTTTTAGCGCATAGCTATGCCACAGAAAGCCATACACGTTAACCTGAGCAGCTTATGCTTGGATTTTTCATTTGCCTTTACATATTCGTCTGGTATAATTACAAGACGTCGAAGAATTGCTAAGACTGCTTCCCACGAGTTGCAAACTGTGCAAATTAACACATGCACCAAGTAACGATTTTCAACTTAATAATATAAATGCTGGGACGCCATAATAACATACAGACGACGTTTTAACACTATATAGACAGAATATAGAATCTAATGTGTTTTAGAGAGGGTTTTTAGCGCATAACTATGCCACAGAAAGCGATACACGTTAACCTGAGCAGCCTATGCTTGGATTTTCCATTTGCCATTACATATTTGTCTGGTATAATTACAAGACGTCGAAGAATTGCTAAGACTGCTTCCCACGAGTTGCAAACTGTGCAAATTAACACATGCACCAAGTAACGATTTTCAACTTAATAATATAAATGCTGGGACGCCATAATAACATACAGACGACGTTTTAACACTATATAGACAGAATATAAAATCTAATGTGTCTTAGAGAGTGTTTTTAGCGCATAGCTATGCCACAGAGAGCGATACACCTTAACCTGAGCAGCTTATGCTTGGATTTTCCATTTGCCATTACATATTCGTCTGGTATAATTACAAGACGTCGAGAATTGCTAAGACGGCTTCCCACGAGTTGCAAACTGTGCATATTAACACTTCTAATTGCCTCGTGCACCAAGTAACAATTTTCAAGGTGGTAATATAAATGCTGGGAAGCTTTAAAAACCTCCAGACGACGTTTTAACATTAAAGAGACAGAACTTGGATCCTAATGGATCTTAGAGGGTGTTTTTAGCGCATAAAGACACCACAGCAAGCGATGCACGTTAACCTGAGCAGCTTATGCTTGGATTTTCCATTTGCCATTACATATTCGTCTGGTATAATTACAAGACGTCGAAGAATTGCTAAGACTGCTTCCCACGAGTTGCAAACTGTGCATATTATCACCCATAATTGTCTAATGCACCGAAAAAAATTTTCAAGGTGAAAATATAAATGTTGGGAAGCTGTAAAAATTTCTAGACGACGTTTTAACACTAAAGAGAGAGAACTTGGATACTAATGTGTCTTAGAGGGTATTTTTAGCGCATAAAGACACCACAGCAAGCGATAGACGTTAACCTGAGCAGCTTCTGCATTGTATTTTCCATTTGTCTTTTCATACTCGTCTGGTATAATTACAAGACGTCGAAGAATTACTAAGGCTGCTTTCCGAGAGTTGCAAACTGTGCATATTATCACCCATAATTACTTAATGCACCGAGAAACAATTTTCAAGGTAAAAATATAAATGTTGGAAAGCTTTAAAAACTTCTAGACGACGTTTTAACACTAAGGAGACAGAACTTGGATCCTAATTTGTCTTAGACGGTGTTTTTAGCGCATAAAGACACCACAGCAAGCGATGCACGTTAACCTGAGCAGCTTCTGCATTGTATTTTCCATTTGCCTTTTCATACTCGTCTGGTATAATTACAAGACATCGAAGATTTGTTAAGACTGCTTCCCACGAGTTGCAAACTGTGCATATTAACACTTCTAATTGCCTCGTGCATCAAGTAACAATTTTCAAGGTGGTAATATAAATGCTGGGAAGTTTTAAAAAACAACAGACTACGTTTTAACTTTAAAGAGACAGAACTTGGATCCTAATGGATTTTAGAGGGTGTTTTTAGCGCATAAAGACATCACAGCAAGCGATGCACGTTAACCTGATCAGCTTATGTTTTGATTTCCATTTGCCATTACATATTCGTCTGGTATAATTACAAGACGTCGAAGAATTGCTAAGGCTGCTTTCCGAGAGTTGCAAACTGTGCATATTATCATGCATAATTACTTAATGCACCGAGAAACAATTTTCAAGATAAAAGTATAAATGTTGGGAAACTTTAAAAACTTCTAGGCGACGTTTTAAAACTAAGGAGACAGAACTTGGATCCTAATTTGTCTTAGACGGTGTTTTTAGCGCTTAAAGACATCACAGCAAGCGATGCACGTTAACCTGATCAGCTTATGCTTGGATTTTCCATTTGCCATTACATATTCGTCTGGTATAATTACAAGACGTCGAAGAATTGCTAAGACTGCTTCCCACGAGTTGCAAACTGTGCATATTAACACTTCTAATTGCCTCGTGCACCAAGTAACAATTTTCAAGGTGGTAATATAAATGCTGGGAAGCTTTAACAACCTCCAGACGACGTTTTAACATTAAAGAGACAGAACTTGGATCCTAATGGATCTTAGAGGGTGTTTTTAGCGCATAAAGACACCACAGCAAGCGATGCACGTTAACCTGAGCAGCTTATGCTTCGATTTTCCATTTGCCTTTACATATTCGTCTGTTATAATTACAAGACGTCGAAGAATTGCTAAGACTGCTTCCCACGAGTTGCAAACTGTGCAAATTAACACATGCACCAAGTAACGATTTTCAACTTAATAATATAAATGCTGGGACGCCATAATAACATACAGACGACGTTTTAACACTATATAGACAGAATAACGAATCTAATGTGTCTTAGAGAGTGTTTTTAGCGCATAGCTATGCCACAGAAAGCGATACACGTTAACCTGAGCAGCTTATGCTTGGATTTTCCATTTGCCATTACATATTCGTCTGGTATAATTACAAGACGTCGAAGAATCGCTAAGACTGCTTCCCACGAGTTGCAAACTGTGCGTATTAACACTTCTAATTGCCTCGTGCACCAAGTAACAATTTTCAAGGTGGTAATATAAATGCTGGGAAGCTTTAAAAACCTCCAGACGACGTTTTAACATTAAAGAGACAGAACTTGGATCCTAATGGATCTTAGAGGGTGTTTTTAGCGCATAAAGACACCACAGCAAGCGATGCACGTTAACCTGAGCAGCTTATGCTTCGATTTTCCATTTGCCTTTACATATTCGTCTGTTATAATTACAAGACGTCGAAGAATTGCTAAGACTGCTTCCCACGAGTTGCAAACTGTGCAAATTAACACATGCACCAAGTAACGATTTTCAACTTAATAATATAAATGCTGGGACGCCATAATAACATACAGACGACGTTTTAACACTATATAGACAGAATAACGAATCTAATGTGTCTTAGAGAGTGTTTTTAGCGCATAGCTATGCCACAGAAAGCGATACACGTTAACCTGAGCAGCTTATGCTTGGATTTTCCATTTGCCATTACATATTCGTCTGGTATAATTACAAGACGTCGAAGAATTGCTAAGACGGCTTCCCACGAGTTGCAAACTGTGCATATTAACACTTCTAATTTCCTCGTGCACCAAGTAACAATTTTCAAGGTGGTAATATAAATGCTGGGAAGCTTTAAAAACCTCCAGACGACGTTTTAACATTAAAGAAACAGAACTTGGATCCTAATTTGTCTTAGACGGTGTTTTTAGAGCATTAAGACTCCACAGCAAGCGATACACGTTAACCTGAGCAGCTTATGCTTGGATTTTCCATTTGCCATTACATATTCGTCTGGTATAATTACAAGACGTCGAAGAATTGCTAAGACTGCTTCCCACGAGTTGCAAACTGTGCAAATTAACACATGCACCAAGTAACGATTTTCAACTTAATAATATAAATGCTGGGACGCCATAATAACATACAGACGACGTTTTAACACTATATAGACAGAATATAGAATCTAATGTGTCTTAGAGAGTGTTTTTAGCGCATAGCTATGCCACAGAAAGCGATACACGTTAACCTGAGCAACTTATGCTTGGATTTTCCATTTGCCATTACATATTCGTCTGGTATAATTACAAGACGTCGAAGAATTGCTAAGACGGCTTCCCACGAGTTGCAAACTGTGTATATTAACACTTCTAATTGCCTCGTGCACCAAGTAACAATTTTCAAGGTGGTAATATAAATTCTGGGAAGCTTTAAAAACCTCCAGACGACGTTCTAACACTAAAGAGCCAGAACTTTGCTCCTAAGGTGCCTTAGAAGGTGTTTTTAGCGAATAAAGACACCACAGCAAGCCATACACGTTAACCTGAGCAGCTTATGGTTGGATTTTCCATTTGACATTACATATTCGCCTGGTATAATTACAAGACGTCGAAAAATTGCTAAGACTGCTTCCCACGAGTTGCAAACTGTGTATATTAACACTTCTAATTGCCTCGTGCACCAAGTAACAATTTTCAAGGTGGTAATATAAATGCTGGGAAGCTTTAAAAACCTCCAGACGATGTTTTAACATTAAAGAGACAGAACTTGAATCCTAATGGATCTTAGAGGGTGTTTTTAGCGCATAAAGACACCACAGCAAGCGATGCACGTTAACCTGAGCACCTTATGCTTGGATTTCCATTTGCCTTTTCATACTCGTCTGGTATAATTACAAGACGTCGAAGAATTGCTAAGGCTGCTTTCCGAGAGTTGCAAACTGTGCATATTATCACCCATAATTACTTAATGCACCGAGAAACAATTTTCAAGGTGAAAATATAAATGTTGGAAAGCTTTAAAAACTTCTAGACGACGTTTTAACACTAAGGAGACAGAACTTGGATCCTAATTTGTCTTAGACGGTGTTTTTAGCGCATAAAGACACCACAGCAAGCGATGCACGTTAACCTGAGCAGCTTCTGCATTGTATTTTCCATTTGCCTTTTCATACTCGTCTGGTATAGAATTGCTAAGACTGCTTCCCACGAGTTGCAAAATGTGCATATTAACACATACACCAAGTAACGATTTTCAACTTAATAATATAAATGCTGGGACGCCATAATAACATACAGACGACGTTTTATACTATATAGACAGAATATAGAATCTAATGTGTCTTAGAGAGTGTTTTTAGCGCATAGCTATGCCACAGAAAGCCATACACGTTAACCTGAGCAGCTTATGCTTGGATTTTTCATTTGCCTTTACATATTCGTCTGGTATAATTACAAGACGTCGAAGAATTGCTAAGACTGCTTCCCACGAGTTGCAAACTGTGCAAATTAACACATGCACCAAGTAACGATTTTCAACTTAATAATATAAATGCTGGGACGCCATAATAACATACAGACGACGTTTTAACACTATATAGACAGAATATAGAATCTAATGTGTTTTAGAGAGGGTTTTTAGCGCATAACTATGCCACAGAAAGCGATACACGTTAACCTGAGCAGCTTATGCTTGGATTTTCCATTTGCCATTACATATTCGTCTGGTATAATTACAAGACGTCGAAGAATTGCTAAGACGGCTTCCCACGAGTTGCAAACTGTGCATATTAACACTTCTAATTTCCTCGTGCACCAAGTAATAATTTTCAAGGTGGTAATATAAATGCTGGGAAGCTTTAAAAACCTCCAGACGACGTTTTAACATTAAAGAGACAGAACTTGGATCCTAATTTGTCTTAGACAATGTTTTTAGCGCATAAAGACACCACAGCAAGCGATACACGTTAACCTGAGCAGCTTATGCTTGGATTTTCCATTTGCCATTACATATTCGTCTGGTATAATTACAAGACGTCGAAGAATTGCTAAGACTGCTTCCCACGAGTTGCAAACTGTGCATATTAACACTTCTAATTTCCTCGTGCACCAAGTAACAATTTTCAAGGTGGTAATATAAATGCTGGGAAGCTTTAAAAACCTCCAGACGACGTTTTAACATTAAAGAGACAGAACTTGGATCCTAATGGATCTTAGAGATTTTTTTAGCGCATAAAGACACCACAGCAAGCGATGCACGTTAACCTGAGCAGCTTATGCTTGGATTTTCATTTGCTATTACATATTCGTCTGGTATAATTAGAAGACGTCGAAGAATTGCTAAGACTGCTTTCCACGAGTTGCAAACTGTGCATATTAACACTTCTAATTGCCTCGTGCATCAAGTAACAATTTTCAAGGTGAAAATATAAATGTTGGGAAGCTTTAAAAATTTCTAGACGACGTTTTAACACTAAAGAGAGAGAACTTGGATACTAATGTGTCTTAGAGGGTGTTTTTAGCGCATAGCTATGCCACAGCAAGCGATAGACGTTAACCTGAGCAGCTTCTGCATTGTATTTTCTATTTGCCATTACATGCTCGTCTGATATAATTACAATACGTTGAAGAATTACTAAGACTGCTTCCCGCAGGTTGCAAACTGTGCATATTAACACCCTCAATTGCTTTTTGCGCCGAGTATCAAGTACAGAAATTTTTTTTTATAAAAACCTGTATCGTTGATAGAACAAAACAAATATTACTTACCCGAACACCTTGAACCTGAGACTTCCAGCGAGCAACAACCACAAGCTGAAAAACGAATTACAGCAAAAATTCCACCCATATTTTTGCATGGGCCAGTAAATCATAAAGAAGTAATCAGCGATATTAAACAACAGGCTAAGAAAGAATTTACCACCAGCCTTAATGCAAATTCTCTAAAAATCACTCTCACATGCGAAGAGGACTACAGAACGTTATCGAAACACTACAGGACTAAAGGAATCAAGTTTCATATGTATCACAATCCCAATCAGAGACCGCTCGCAGTTGTAATAAAAAATGTTCCACCCTCACTAACACAAGAAGATTTGAAAGAGGAACTTAAAGTATACAACCTACCCATACTAAACATAACAAAACTGCTAAACAAAGACAAACTCCCGATACCTGTATGTTCAATACAACTCACAGCAAACGAAAAGGCAAAAGAGATATTTAATATCAACACAATCTGTCACTCAATAGTAACAGTAGAAACGAGAAGAACATCTAGAAACGTACCCTAGTGCCACCGATGCCAACGTTATGAGTACACAAAAAATTACTACGCTTTGGAACCTAGATGCGTAAAATGCCGGGGCAAGCACTTATATCTTAATTGCGATAAACCTCAAAAAGATCCTCTTGTATGTGTCAACCGTGGAGAGAATCACCCAACTAACTTTCGAGATTGTAAATACTTTCAAGATTCTAAATACAACCAAAACAGATCAAAGCCTAAAAACACTCTAAACCCAATATCAACCAGTACTCAGGCTTCAAACTATAATTTTACAAATTTTCCTAACCTAGCAAGGAGCAACAACTCAACTATCCTAACCTCAATCCTAACACTGATCCAACCTTTTATCGAACAAATTAAACAATTCCTGATAACAATTCTTATACCTTCCATCCTCAATGGACCGTAATGCCAAAACTCTGATCTATTTACAACTTCTTAACTGGAATACCAACGGAATCAAAGCCTAGCAAACACTATTCGCAGCCTTATTGCTAGACACAATATTGACATAGCCTGCATAACCGAAACCCACTTAACTAAGTGTGATACCATCAAAATCTCAGGTTATCATATCTATCGCACTGATCGAGAAGCCAGATACGCCTCACGAGGGGTAGCAATATTGGTGAAACTAAATATACTCCATCATGAATTACCGCAAATCAATGTCATCAACTTGGAAACAGTAGCAGCTAGAATAAAAACGAAAGAGGGTAATTCCGTCAATATAATAAGTGTTTATAAACAGCCCAATAAGCAGCTACATAAAGCAGACATCCACACAATATTTACTACCAATTAATCTACACTGTTGATAGGTGACCTAAATACCAAACAAACAATATGGGGATGCAGAAAAACAAACCCAGCTGGAACGAAACTTAACAATCTAGCAGCAGCATATGCATTTCAGATATTAGCTCCAGAAGAACCAACATACGTCCCTTAAAGAAGAGACCATAGTCCTGATCTCCTAGATATAATAGTACAAAAAAACATTAATAAACAAATCTATCAAAAAGTGTGTCATGAACTCGACTCCGAACACTTACAGGTGATAATCTCATTTATAATTGAACCCACGATAACATGCACTGAACTTAAATTAATTAACGGTCCAGTTAACTGGAGCCACTTTCAGAAAATGCTAGACAAGAACCTCAAATATGTACTGTTTGAAGCTTTCGCGGTTACTCGAATTATTCTCCTTAGCATAGAATTTCGGCTTAGACCGCGTAGTATTTGTATATGAACACCCAGCATTTTCTGGCTTAATGTGCCTTGCACCTCGTGAAGTCGAGCAAAAACCCGCGCGATGGCCATGCTCTTTGGTGGCTCGTGTTGTTTGAGTATCTTGAGAACGAGGATACTTAGGCAGATTTGGCCGTTTTGCTGTTTGTGCATCCATATTCACTAACGTTTCGCAAGACCTTGCAGCTTGCATCATCAGAGTGAAAATCGCACTAAGAACCGAAGGTCGGTGTGGAGCTATTTATAGTCCTCTGTGCCAGGCGCGCGGAGTGGCGTAACGCTGGTTGATCATCCGAGTGCAACGTAATCCGTGGGGCGTGGCCGTATGACGCACAGTGGTTGTAATGCTTTAGATCGTGTATCACAGGGGTCCACGTTTTACTAAGTTTAAAGCCATCTTCCCTGTTGATATTATTTGGATGTTTTTCTATTTCTATGGCTTCACGTATCACTCGCGGGAAGTAATGAGGTATTCTGGCAAGTACTCTGGCATGCTCAAATTCTAAAGTGTGCCCATTTGTAAAAGTATGCTCAGCTACGGCTGATTTTGTGATGCGTTTGTGTTTGCAATCGCCTTTATGTTCTTGGAGTCTTAGATCAACGGAACGACCAGTCTGTCCAATGTAACTCGAGCCGCAAGAACCAGGAATGCGATATACGCCAGCGGTTTTTAAACTTGGAATCTTGTCTTTTACCGATCTGAAGCCGTTACCCAAAGTTTCCTTGCTCGTAAACACTGTTTTGGTGTTGCATCGTTGCAGGACACGTCCTATCTTATCAGTCGAGCCTTTAACGTAAGGTAGAAATGCTAAGCCTTCCAGAGGTGGAGATTCTTCTTTAGCCTTTTTTTGTCATAGCCTTGTCTAGTGCTTTTCGTATGGCGGTAGTTGTGTATCCGTTCCTTTGTAAAGAGTCAAACAGGTGTAGCTTTTCTCTCTCTAGATTTTCCTCGTCTGAGAAACGAACGGCTCTTGTCGCCAGAGTCTGGAGAACTGTTGCTTTTTGCATTGGAAGATGGTGTGAGTCAGCATTTAGATATCTGTCCGTGTGTGTTTTCTTTCTATAGACTGCGTGTCCTAAACTGCCATCTGATTTACGTTTCAGCAGGACGTCTAGAAACGGAATACTGCAATTTTCCTCTACTTCCATTGTGAATTGTATGTTGGGATGTACGGAATTCAGGTGTTTTAGAAACAGACTGGCGTCCATGTGACCAGATAACAAAGGTATCATCTACATATCTCAACCAGCAAGTCGGTTTTAGCTGCGCTGAGTAGCTTCTGCATTATATTTTCCATTTGCCATTACATACTCGTCTGGTATAATTATAAGACGTCGAAGAATTGCTAAGAGAACTTTCCGAGAGTTGGAAACTGTGCATATT
The DNA here is from genome assembly GCA_940337035.1 of Agriotes lineatus. Lineage (NCBI taxonomy): Eukaryota > Metazoa > Arthropoda > Insecta > Coleoptera > Elateridae > Agriotes > Agriotes lineatus. The sequence goes on along the minus strand of CALNHX010000261.1, from coordinate 256,792 downwards.
AACTAACACCCCTAATTGCCTAATGCACCGAGTAACAATTTTCAAGGTGAAAAAATAAATGTTGGGACGCTATAATAACCTCTAGTCGACGTTTTAGAACTAAAGACACAGAACCTTGATCCTAAAGTGTCATAGAAAGTGTTTTTAGCGCATAAAGACGCTACAGAAAGCGATACACGCTAACCTGATCATCTTTTGCATTGGATTTTTCATTTGCTATGCTAAATGTACTAGGATATATCGGATGCTAAACGGAGAGAGAAAACGCACTACGTCCTAATACTGGGCGATTTTAATGCTAAAATGGGAATAAAGAGGAAGGAGCATATAGGAAATTATGGTCTCGGCGAAAGAAATGTTGTTTATTACCTAAAAGATGAAAATCTTTACTGTCTTAATACTTTCTACAAGAAACCCCCTCAGCGAAAGTGGACATGGAAAAATCCAGACAACAAAACTAAAAATGAAATAGATTTTGTGATCTGCAACATGAAACAAATATGTGCTGATGTTTAAGTCTTAAATGCCTTTAATACCGGTAGCGATCATAGGCTAGTTAGGCCACGAATTATGAAAAATCTTAAACAGGAAAGATACAAGCTGATCCGTCCACATTCGACTCCCACAACCAAAGAACTGTGCGCACGAAAGAATGAATATCACCACGAAATAAGAAAAAGAGTAGAGTCAACTGAAGCTCTTGAACAACTTAATATCGAAGAGCTCACAGATAAAATTCAAACTATTATTAAAACATCAGCGAAAAAAGTATGTGGAAAACTAAAGAAACCCTCAGATAAAAAACTTAGTGCAAATATAATCCAGATGATGGAAAAAAGAAATTTAAACAACTCAACAAAACGACCAAGAAAGAAATCAGGAAAGACATTAGAACCTACTAAACGAAATTAATACACGAAACAATCGAAAGAAATACAAATATGAAGGTTTTAAGATCGAGGCTCGCAAAAGGGCGAACTAAACTAACCAAATTGAAAAACAAGGAAGGAATGACAGTATCACATATTGATGATATAACAAAAGCTGTGGAATTATTCTACGCGGACCTTTACTCATCAAATAAAATGGACCCAGAACCAACAACAACAATAAAAAAAGTAAGGAATGTAGGGTCAGAGGATTTACCGGAAATATCGTCAGACGAAATGAGAGGGCATTAAAACAGATGAAAAATGTCCGGGCGAAGACGAAATTACGGCTGAAATGTTGAAGTTAGGTGGAAACAATCTCGAAAAAGTGATACAAACACTGATGAATAAATGCTTATACAAAGGTAGAATACGAGAACAGTGGCATAATGCAGAAGTCGTACTTCTTCCCAAAAGAGGGGACATATCAAATATAGAAAATTACCGTTCTATCAGTTTGTTAAATCGTATGTATAAGCTATTCAGCCGCATCTTAACAAATCGTCTTACTGAAAAGCTTGACTTCTACCAACCTGTGGAGCAAGCCGGTTTCCGACGAGGATTTAGTACAATGGATCATATCCAAGCCCTACGCACCATCCTAGAAAAAACCAAGGAATATAACATCCCTATTCGCCTGGTATTCATCGATTTCCACAAAGCGTATGATTCTGTAGAAACATGGGCAATCTTGAAAGCACTCAATAACTCTAGAATTGACTCTAGGTATACCGCAATCATACAGAACATATATAACAACGCAACCATTAAACTAAAAAGCGATGAAGATACAAAAACTGAAAAATAAACGTAATGAGAAGAGTGCGCCAAGGAGATGTCATCTCTCCAAAGCTGTTTACACTAGCTTTGGAGGATGTCTTTAAAAAACTAGATTGGGACAAAAAGGGTCTGAAAGTCGATGGATATCATCTTAGTCATCTCCGTTTCGCTGACGATATCGTTATCACGTCTAGCGATACAGAAGAACTAAGACAAATGATGCAAAACCTCAATGAAGCATCGAAAAGAGTGGGACTTAAAATGAACCTTAAAAAAACTAAGTTGATGAGCCCTGACGAAAATGTACAAATAACCATAGAAGACGAAGGCATAGAGAATACATCTATTTAGGCCACCTCATCACACTAGGCAAAAAAAAACAAACCGCAGAAATAACAAGGAGCATAGGGCTGACATGGGCTGCGTTTGGGAAATTACAATACATCTTAAAAGACAAAAACATACCGATCAACCTTAGACGAAAAGTGTACAACACGTGTGTCTTCCCTGTTGCTACTTATGGTCTCAAAACGATAACATTAACCAAACAGAGCGCAACTAGGCTTCGAGTCACCCAACGCTCTATGGAAAGGATAATCTTAGAAATCTCGCTACGGGATAAAGTACGAAATGAAGTAATAAGATCGAAAACTATAGTCGTTGACGTCATTGAAAGTGTATCGCGACTAAAGTGGCAGTGGGCGGGGCACATAGCTAAACAATCGACAGATAGATGGACAAACAAACTACTGCAATGGCGACCGAGGGAAACAACTCGAAGTCGTGGAAGACCACAACACAGATGGGTAGATGATATAAGGCAGTTTGCTGGAAAAAATTGGCTTTAGCATGCGAGAGACAGATACCAATGGAGGACCCTAGGAGAGGCTTATGTCCAGGAGTGGACGTCATTGAGCTGATAAACAAGTAGAAGAAGAAGGTGTTTTAACACTAAACAGACAGAAATTAGTTCCTAATGTGTCTTAGAAAATTTTGTTAGCACACAAAGACACCCCAGAAAACGATAGACGTTAACCTAAGCAGCTTCTGCATTATATTTTCTATTTGCCATTACATACTCGTCTGGTATAATTACAAGACGTCAAAGAATTGCTAAAACTGCTTCCAGGGAGTTGCAAACTGTGCTAATTAAGACCCCTAATTTTTCAGGTTAAATATAAATGTTGGAATGATATAATAACTTATAGACGATGTTTTAACACTAAAGAGACAGAAATTAGATTCTAGTATGTCTTATAAAATGCTTTTAGAGCAAAAAAACACCACAGAAAACGATAGACGTTAACTTGAACAGCTTCTGCATGGAATTTTCTATTTGCCATTACATGCTCGTCTGATATAATTACAAGACGTCGAAGAATTGCTAAGAGTGCTTTCCGAGAGTTGTAAATTCTGCATATTAACCAATTTCCAAGGTGTAAATATAAATGTTGAGAAACAATGATAAGCTCTAGACGAAGCTTTAACACTAAAGAGTCTGAACTTTAGTACTAATGTGTTTTAAAAGGAGTTTCTAGCACATAAAGATACCCCAGAAAGCGATAGACGTTAACCTGAGCTGCTTCTGCATTGTATTTTCCATTTGCCATTACATACTCGTCTGGTATAATTACAAACCCTCGAAGAATTGCTAACAGTGCTTCCCGGGAGTTGCAAACTGTGCATATTAACACCCCCAATTGCCTCATGCACCGAGTAACAATTTCCAAGCTGTAAGTATAAATGTTGGGAAGCAACAATAACCTCCAGACAAAGTTTTAACACTAAAGAGACAAAACTTTAATCCCAATGTGTCTTACATGGTGTTTCTAGCTCATAAAGCCACCACAGAAAGCGATAAATGATAACCTGAGTAGCTTCTGCATTGTATTTTCCATTTGCCATTACATACTCGTCTGGTATAATTACAATACATCGAACAATTGCTAAGAGTGCTTCCCGGGATTTGTAAACTGTGCATATTAACACCCCTAATTGCCACATGCACCGAGTAACAATGTTCAATGTGTAAATATAAATATTGGGACGCTATAATAACCTCTATGGGATGTTTTCACACTAAAGAGACAGAACTTTGATCCTAATGTGTCTTAGAGGGTGTTTCTAGCACATAAATCCACCACAGAAAGCAATAGACGACGTTTTAATACTAAAGAGACTGATCTTTGATCCTAATGTGTCTTAGAGAGTAGTTGTAGTCCGTAAAGACACCACAGAAGGCGACAGACGTTAACCTGAGCAGCTTCTGCATTATATTTTCCATTTAACATTACATACTCGTCTGGAATAATTATAAGACGTCGAAGAATTGCTAAAAGTGCTTCGCGGGAGTTGTAAACTGTGCATATTAACACTCCTAATTGGTTCATGCACCAAGTAATAATTTTCAAAGTGGTAATCGATATTTTGCGACGCTATAATAACCTCTAGACGACGTTTTAACACTAAAGTAACAGAACTTTGATCCCAATGTACTTAGAGAGTGTTTTTAGCGCATAGAGACATCACAGAATGGGATAGACGTTAACCTGAGCAGCTTCTGCATTGTATTTTCTATTGGCCATTACATACTCATCTGGCATAATCACAACCACCGAACAATTACGAAAAGTGCTTCCCGGGAGTTGCAAACTGTGCATATTAACACCCCTAATTGTCTAAAGAGACTGATCTTTGATGCTAATGTGTCTTAGAGAGTCGTTTTAGCCCATAAAGACACCACAGAAGGCGATAGTCGTTAACCTGAGCAGCTTCTGCATTATATTTTCTATTTAACATTACATACTCGTCTGAAATAATTATAAGACGTCGAAGAATTGTTACAGTATCAAAACGACTTAACGACACCCACCCAAGGCGAGCACCGCACGACTGGATCAGTCCTGGAAAACTGGCACACTTGCCCTGAGATTCGTTAAAACAGACTAAAGGCCTCGGCTGAAGCGCTCAGGGAGTCGAGCGTGGTTCAAACGGTACGTCATTGGGCAAGCGTACTAAGACTTATACTGGGTACGTCAAAATTATAAGGGCGCCACCAAGCCTGTAGTAAAGGGGTGACCGAATAACCGGGCATGGACGGTCAACGGTGGCGAAGTATTCAAGATACTCCGTCGAGTACCCTTACTCGCGAGCTGTAAGCTCGGACAACAATTTCGTGACTGAAAATACTGGGATTGCAATATTGGGACCTTTTGGCCGCGGCTGCCCAACGACCAAACCTACCTGCACGCTCCGATCTCTCAAGTCCCGTCGTACACCAATCTTTACACTGAAGAGCGCTATCTGAAACAGAGCATGCACAAAGCGTACAAGAATAATACGTCCCTTAATTAGATATGCGTCTATTGGTCGATTTCTACATTCGGGCAGCAAATCGTGCCGCCAAACTTATGTTACTTCTTAACTATGCATCAGCTGATGGACGCGCTAATGCTAATGAACAACACAATCTGTGACTGGTCGCAGTGGGTTCGTCACTTGACATAATAAAGAACAGTTAGAAATATGCGCCCCAAAAAAAAGGAAGCGCTAGTTCACGATAACAAAGCATGCGCCGGCCTGCAAGGCGACGAGAGCAGTGTAGCTGTTGGCAAAACACGGCGCCGCACAGATGTGCGACGAATTAGTTGAAGACCTAACTCACTAGGCAAAGGAGGCAGCGTAACTGCAGTATTCGATAAAAAAAGGGGCTAACATAGCCTCGCAAAGGTATGCGAATTTGGAATATATGCCAGCCAATGCTACGTCGCTCAGGCAGTCGCTGAATTAGTTTAACACCCGATAAGCAAGACACAAAGCCCTCGCACACTAATTTACTGAACTGAAAGCTAGCAAGACCGCATCACAAAACGTATACGAAGAGTTCCTTAGCTATGTATTGTTTGAGGCTTTCGCGGTTACTCGAATTATTCTCCTTAGCATAGAATTTCGGCTTAGACCGCGTAGTATTTGTATATGAACACCCAGCATTATCTGGCTTAATGTGCCTTGCACCTTGTGAAGTCGAGCAAAAACCCGCTCGATGGCCAGATAATGCTGGGTGTTCATATACAAATACTACGCGGTCTAAGCCGAAATTCTATGCTAAGGAGAATAGTTCCTTAGCTATTTAGGCTGTTCAACACAAAGCTCGCGCATATGCAATTACTGGGCGGCTCGCAAAGTAACGTCGTAAGGCATCGCGTGCCTCGGATCACCACACAGAGCCGTAATAAGCAAGCAAAGCGGGCCTCAAAGCGCCCACGCAAAATGAGCACAAACACAACCTCGCTCGCATGAGCAACAGCTAATAGGTATAAAAGGTTTCGTTTACAAGTACCTTATTCCGCAGACGGTCTCTGAGAATGGCGTGCAATCGGTTGGTGGTAGGCGGCAGTCCGTGGCGTTAAATCAGCCGCGATACGGCATTTGGGGCAAACGGACTAGAATCCGCCAAATATGGCGGCCATGGAAAGCACCCCTACGAGCATAACGACGGCGGCAAAAAGAGGTCCAATACGTCCTGCTGGATAGATCCTCGAGCATCGAGTGAAAGGGGAAGACCCCTTACTTACAGAAGCAGAATCGGACTCGCAAAGCCCATCGCACCCACGCCTTGAAGTGATGACTGCCACTCGCACAACACACAACCTCTCTTGTCTGCAGTTTTGCCGGAACTCGCGTCTGCAAGTGGCCGGGTAACGCTATGCTTTTCCCCCGCGGAGCAACAACCAATAAAGACGCGGCGTCTTCGCCGGTTCAAGCCAGTTCCTCGCGCCTTAGATGGGCACGCGTTATACAAAGGGTGAACTGAAAATGGTTGCAGCGAGACCGCTACGCCCATACACAGGGTGTTCGGATTTGAATGGGAAAGAACAGAGCTGGTATTTGTGAATATTTGCTAAATGAAATTGAAAGTGCTGACCTCCGATTTGAGATACAGACAGACTGTGCTGAAGGTTTAGCTACGCTACTTGATTGCCTAAGGCTACAAAATGGCTTAACAGAATTGCTAAAAGTGCTTCCCGGAAGTTGTAAACTGTGCATATTAACACCCTAATTGCCTCAAGCACCGAGTAACAACTTTAAAAATGTAAATCTACATTTTGGAAAGCTATTAATCTCTAGTCGAAGTTTTAACACTAAAGAGACAGAACTTTGATCCTAATGTGTCTGAGAGATTGTTTTTAGGGGATAAAGGCACCACAGAAAGCGATAGATGTTAACCTGAGCAGCTTCTGCATTGGATTTTTCATTTTCCATTACATACTCGTCTGGTATAATTACAAGACATAGAAGAATTACTAAAACTGCTTCCTGGGAGTTGTAAACTGTGCATATTAACACCCCTAACTGCCTCATGCAGCGAGTAACAATTTTCAAAGTGTAAATATAAATGTTGGGACGCTATAATCAATTCTAGACGACGTTTTAACACTAAATAAACATAACTTCAATCCTAATAGACGTTAACCTGAACAGCTGTCAGTCTGACGAGAATTTGCTTTATATTCGCCCTTTTCCGCCTTTCCGCCTCTTTGTAGTTTCGCCAACAAGGGCTCAAAACTTGACTCAGTTTGTTTCGAATATTAGCGTCTCCCAGTATACTTTATATCATTAATTCAGGTTCATTTATGCGTGTTCTAAATTTAGATGTGTTTTCTGAATCGGTTGCAATGACGTAGCCCGTTTATCGCCTTCTTTATTGCTTCCACGGCGACAAGTAGGGACAAAGAAATGCTCGGTGCTTCCCCGATATATTTGATCATATGCTGCCTTGGTGATGCAATCCTTTGAAATCATACGACGAAGGATTTAACCTGTCGTTGTAGAAGAGAAATACATTGTAGGGCGCGACAATAGCCGTTGTACTAGGCTGCGCTTCTAAATTCATTACCGTCCCGGCTTTGGTTGACAAAACATACAGGGTGTCTAAAAAATGGCGGATTAACTCTACGGTGCGTTACTTGGGGATGCCTAATGAACCCTGGAAAAATATGAAAAAAAAATCCCTGGGCTGTATTTTTCGAAATATTTCTGGTCAAAGATGGGTAATAAAATCCATTTATTTAAATAACTAGTGTATAATTATAGTGTCAAATATATCTGGGACTTATTAAAATATCTGGTTTTTCAATATTCTTGGGATTTTACTAAATTGTTTTCAATATTTAAGTATTTTAAAAAACTGATTTCCTGTTGAGTTTGTCAATAACTAAATATGGCAAACAGGCTTTGTACAATAATAATATACGAAATCAAGCTTGGCATTGAAATATTTGTTGTATGAATAATTTGTTGGTGGCACTGTAAGTCTATGTCAAATTCGATGTTAGTAGGTTAGGTTTTGCTTCAGTTTTGACACAGATTGACACAAAACCTAACCTACTAACCTCGAATTTGACATAGACTTACAGTGTTACCAACATATTAACAACTTACTATGGATACATTTTTGATTGAGAAATTGTTGCAGTATCAATGTTGCCAGATTTATTTTTATTTTTTTTCATATTTTTCCAGGGTTTATTAGGCATCCCTCAGTAACGCACCGTAGAGTTAATCCGCCATTTTTTGGACACCCTGTATGTGTGCCGATTAGAGCCCTGGTTCGTATCGCTTTGCAGCCGGGGTGCCCTTGTAATTTCGCTTTCTGAATTATCAGTGTGCTTTCGTTAAGTTTTGGTGCCTTCTGAAGAACTGTTGCATCTACCGCTGTGCTTTTTCGTCGATCAGAGATCGTATAATGAACTTTTCGAATAACAGTGACTTTTCCCCGCCTATTGTGTTCGAACTGCACGTGTTGTGCCTGGGGGTTGTTGCTAAGTGTCATTATCGTCAAGTGGTAGCTTTAAATACGTCATTGGACGGATTATCGTCGTGGGGATCCCATTAACAGGGCTTACTTGTGCATCAAATATTCGTACCGTTTCGAGTTCTGCCTTGCAGTCACGGACTTTAATTTCACCCTCTTCGGGGATGTTACACTCAGACCGCTTCAGCCCGCAGTTTCGTGTTGCTTTTGTGCAGTTCCATCAGACAGTTTGGGGCAGTTGTTTGGAGAAGCGATCACCTACAATTCTGCCGCACGTCGACCGCAGTAAACTAAACTTCTTCAGGTAACATAGTTATTTTAATAATTTTATTCTACATAGCGTCCAGTGAACAATTTTGCATAATATTTTATTTACTGTCACAACTGTTAGTTGCTAATTTGACAAATTTAGTGAATTGTCATATTTTCATGTTACTGTTTAACGTAACGTTGTGGCAGTTTCGTTTTTGGGCCACATTATGTATTTGCAGTCAAGTTTACCGCTTTTAACTAAGTTAAGGTGTTACGCAATTTAATTTAATCCTCACTAACCCATTGTTCATTGTCATTTACATATTTGATTATTTTAATAGAGCTATTGTTAAGTATTTATGCTTTTCATTTGTTGTTTACAATATTTGCATGCGTTATGTGTGTATTTTTCTGTTGTAAAAGGAGTTTAGCAGCTGCATCAATGAGTTATTTTTGTAATGTAAGTCAGTGTTGTACGTGGATCGTCAACGAAACTCTGCCAAGCTACAAGTATAAAGGTGACGCATTCACTTTCACATTCAAGAGTGCGTTCACCTGTGTTGATTTTGTTGTCCCGGTCTATTCCGAATGTGGTGGCGCTTCAATTATTGAACATCTTTTACCTCTCGTACCGGAGTACAGCCGTAACTCAAAGGTTTTAAAGAACCCGTCCTCTCGACTGATTTTTTCTAGCTGGAGCACCTTTTGTTAGCGCCATATCAACAAAGCTAGGACCGTGTATTCTAGGTATATTTCACGATTATGTCGTAAAGTGGTGTTTGTGCGTTATCAACAGTACAAATTTGGTGTGATACTTCCACAAATAAAATACGACCCAACATGCCAGCCAGCTTGCGGAAACAAGTTTTCACAGCCCCTCGCATCCAGGCATTCGAGCAACTGGTAGATTCATTAAAGAGAGGTATGTTTGGCCAACGATGAACAAACATATCGCTCAATGAACTCGATCATGTATGGCATACCAAAAAACTAAAGTCCAGAAAGATACGAAGAGCCCTCACGTCCCATTCCCAGTTAAGAACGAACGATTTCAGCACGTCCACCTAAATTTAATTGGTCTACTGCCAGAATCGCAGAGTTGTCGCTACTGCTTAACAATTATCGACAGGTTTACCAGGTGGCCCGAGGCAATAGCACTCGTCAATATCACCAGCGAAACTGTAGTGGAGGCATTCTACGTGCATTGGGTCTCCCGTTTTGGCGCTTCACGGTCAATTACCACCGATCAGGGAAGGCAGTTCGAATCTGCACTCATGAGCTCGCTAATCAAATTAATTGGCACCGAGCGTGCACGCTGCACTTCATACAGACCTCAAACTAACGGTATTCTGGAGAGATGGCATCAGACATTGAAAACCGCACTAATGTGCCACCAAACTCAAAGATGGTCGGAAATGTTGCCAATAATTTTGTTAGGACTTCGGACCACATGCAAAGAGAATTTAGGTTGTTCGCCTGCTGAGCTGGTGTATGGTACAGCTTTACGGATCCCAGGCGAATTCGACAGAACATCCGGAAAATACGTCCATCAACATCGGACCATCAAAATTAATTGGAGAGTTGTCAATGTGTCCATGGATAAGCTGAAGCCATGTTAAATTTTTGTATGTTTTAGGTTTGCGGGCTGGAAAATATATCTATTCGAATATCGGTGTGCTGGTTAAAGCAGCAGTGGTAATTGTTGATTCTCTTTCTAAAACACCTGAATTCCGTACATCCCAACATACAATTCACAATGGAAGTAGAGGAAAATTGCAGTATTCCGTTTCTAGACGTCCTGGTTAAACGTAAATCAGATGGCAGTTTAGGACATGCAGTCTATAGAAAGAAAACACACACGGACAGATATCTAAATGCTGACTCACACCATCATCCAATGCAAAAATCAACAGTTCTCCAGACTCTGGCGACAAGAGCCGTTCGTGTCTCAGACGAGGAAAATCTAGAGAGAGAAAAGCTACATCTGTTTGACTCTTTACAAAGGAACGGATACACAACTACCGCCATACGAAAAGCACTAAACAAGACTATGACAAAAAAGGCTAAAGAAGAATCTCCACCTCTGGAAGGCTTAGCATTTCTACCTTACGTTACAGGCTCGACTGATAAGATAGGACGTGTCCTGCAACGAGGCAACATTAAAACGGTGTTCACGAGCAAAGAAACTTTGGGTAACGGCTTCAGATCGGTAAAAGACACGATTTCAAGTTTAAAAACCGCTGGCGTATATCGCATTCCTTGTTCTTGCGGCTCGAGTTACATTGGACAGACTGGTCGTTCCGTTGATCTAAGACTCCAAGAATATAAAGGCGATTGCAAACACAAACGCATCACAAAATCAGCCATAGCTGAGCATACATTTACAAATGGGCACACTTTAGAATTTGAGCATGCCAGAGTACTTGCCAGAATACTTCATTACTTCCCGCGAGTGATACGTGAAGCCATAGAAATAGAAAAACATCCAAATAATATCAACAGGGAAGATGGCTTTAAACTTAGTAAAACGTGGACCCCTGTGATACACGATATAAAGCATTACAACCACTGTGCGTCATACGGCCACGCCCCACGGATTACGTTGCACTCGGATGACCAACCAGCATTACGCTACTCCGCGCGCCTGGCACAGAGGACTATAAATAGCTCCACACCGACCTTCGGTTCTCAGTGCAACTTTCACTCTGATAATGTAAGCTGCAAGGTCTTGCGAAACGTTAGTGAATATGGATGCACAAACAGCAAAACGGCCAAATCTGCCTAAGTATCCTCGTTCTCAAGATACTCAAACAACACGAGCCACCAAAGAGCATGGCCATCGCGGGGGTTTTTGCTCGACTTCACAAAGGGCAAGGCACATTAAGCCAGAAAATGCTGGGTGTTCATATACAAATACTACGCGGTCTAAGCCGAAATTCTATGCTAAGGAGAATAATTGTTGATGGATTAGTGCAGATTAAATGTACTGGAACGGGCGCTGATAGCATTTCGTTTAAAACTAGAGGATGCTCTCTCACATACTAGCTGAAAACGCAGGTAACAAAGTTTAATATTTGAATAGATAGCAGATCTCTGGGCAGGTTAAATTAGTGGACAATTAGAAATTTACGAAGATGGAGCAGGTCGAACAGCAGGAGGGCAACAATAACACAGACAGATCAATAAAAAACCAATTAAGGCAGGCTGTGATATGTTTTATACTTTTGGCAGTTCGGAAATGTATTGTCAGTCTATGTCAAATTCGAGATTAGTAGGTTAGGTTTTGTTTGTTGTTTGACACAGACTGACGTAAAACTTAACCCCTTAAATCTCGAATTTGACATAGACTGACAATACACTTCAGTACTGCTAAACGTATAACACATATCACAGCCTGCCCTAATTGGTTTTTTTATTGATCTGTTGTTAGTATGTCACCACGTCAGTAATTATTTACAAACTCGAACGTGATGCAACATTAGCCGCTGATTCCAATCCTTCGGTGCACTTAATGTACAGAGTCGTATAAAACTTCACGACTCTCAACAACAATTGCAAACCGAAGAAACAAAGCGGGGGGGGGGCACAACAAGGACTCAGCAACGAACGAAAAGCTCAGCCATTGTTACAAATTCGACTACCAAGTTAGTAGCACAAACTAACTAACTGCCCATACTTTACCGACTCCACGTCGGCTCTGATCCACCAAATAAGAATGCCTAATTAGAATAGTCATTGCTTAGATTTGAATAATGACTTTGAAACACTAAAGAAGCGGACCTGCGATTAATTAATAAAATTAAGCAATTGTAGTACAGTTTATACACCACGGCAGCTCTAAAAACTCTTTACTCACCGCGATGGCCCTAACTAACTCAAATTTCGGCGGCATTGGGTCGTAGGTTCAAATCATCAGCTGTGTACCCTGGAACGTCTTCAAAAAAGGAAAAAGAAATGGGCTCCAGAAATCAAAAGATTTCAAATAATAAGAGGAAATAAACTGCAAGTGACTAACGTTTAATTAGTAACCAATAAAATAGTCTTTTAGTGTCAGTAGTAAATTATCAGAACGATTAAAATGCAAATAATGTGATAACAAAGTTGTGTACGTTAACTGAAGGTTGCGACACGCATAAAATCAAGAACCCCTTTCGGGTTATTTTAATAACTTTAACAACAAATTATTCGTGGGATAAGCTTATCACAGTCATTTAATAAATCCTTCTGTTTAGGATATTGAAATAAAAAAGCGTGACTGTACCTTTTACAGAGGGTCGAAATACATCAAAATAGCAACTTTAAATACTGAGCATAATTAAATATAAGCATAAAAATTTAAATATTAAAACAAGAGCATGTATGAAATTGAACATTACATGTTAATAATGGCAAAACGTATGAATTTAAATTCCAAATAATTACTGGTTTAAAATGTATAAAAGTAAAATCCAGGTATTAAAGATACGATAAATCCCGGAATAACACAAACTAACCTCGCTTCTCCAACGCTCATAAACGGCTAACAGGCAAACGCCGGCCGCGGTAGCTACACCCTTCGGTTCAAAATAAGCTGGTCTTGAACTGCTACCATAATGGACGAAATCGCCGTGGATGCAAATTATAGCAAGGGCACCCTCGAACGGCAGCAACTAAGCAGAGCGCCAGCAGGTGTCGAAAATGCGATAAGGCTAGCGGCTTGGCCTCCGAGAAAAACTCGTGGTTGAAACTGGTAATAAAGAGCTAAGAAAAAATGTAATTACTATGCGAATAACAAAACAGAAAAGCGCCATCGTACCTGATCATAATCAGCCCTTAGGAACACAAAGCTCATAGAAATCGGATGAGCGCACGTAATTTGACTTAATTAAAATCAAACCTCAGCCACCCCAAACACGGCGGGCCGAGGCGAGAACAGCAAGTGCTCGGACGAAAATTTCGTTTCCAAAAGAAAGCTTGCAATACAACGACCTGTGATAACAGATAGCGCGGTCAGAAAGGGCATTGCGTAAACGAAAGGAACTCGATACAGGTACAAAATAAGCTGCTTTGGAAAATTGAAGAATTTTAAATGCAAAAAATTTATAATTTAAATAAAAATATACAGGTTAAGCCTGAAATAATTGGATAACTGGCGAAACAATTAGGCGAAGCCAAAAAATTGTTTCAACTTTTGATGACATTTATTAATAGAATTGTCAGTGTCAGCCATTGTTTCCGCATTTTGAGAGTTAGGTCAAAAAAGTGTCCCGTATTTTTTTGTCCGCGACTGTACTTGATTTTTCAAGTGTACACGATTTTTGCAAGCCTATGTACGTGGAAGGTTTTACAATACTTTAGCATACCCTCAGCGGCTCGGTGCTCCCAGCACCCCGACACTGTGTAAACGGTATACGGGGTTACAGATTATAGTCTGTTCAGTAAACATAAAAACACAAAGTGGCCTTTGATTTCCAAAATTTCAAGAATGTACTTCCAAAATTCATCTTCTATGTCTAGGAATGTACTTACAAAGAGTTACTAAAACAAATAGGTTAAAGGTGTGTGCCCACAAGCATGCCACATAACTCACCTGGTTCTTCTCAGAGCCACACAAAGACAAAAACTCTTGGACATATTTTAAGAGTTTGCCAGCTGAACATAGAGGGCTTTAGTAAATCTAAGAGCGAAATTCTGTCTAAATTTCTCCTAGAGAATAACATTGACATTATCGCAGTTCAAGAAACTCATACAAAAAACGAAATAGAATTAAAATCACGAGGCACCTTACAAGGATATCACCTGGTTGGAGCTACATACCATCAGCACTATGGTGTCGCCACATATGCCCGCAACAATATAGATGTACAGCTTGATTCCACATCCGATAGCAACAACATACATTCTGTGACCGTAAAGGTTAACAATACAAAAATAATAAATGTTTACAAACCCCCTGCCACCATATGGCCTTACAACACCTTGCCAGCATTAGAACATCCTGTCATATATCTAGGTGACTTTAATAGTCACCATACCTGCTGGGGTTACCGCGAATGCGATGCAAATGGATTCAATCTAGCCGAGTGGGCTGAGGTTTCCGGACTGCACCTAGTTTTTAACCCCAAAGACAAGCTCACTTTCAAATCAGGCAGATGGAGCAGTGAAACAAACCCTGACCTATGTTTTGTCAGTGAGGATGAGAACGGAGTCCCTCTACCTATAACTCGACATGTCTTAACTGGCTTTCCACGTTCACAACATCGACCAGTAATTCTAGAAGTAGGTCTTCAAATACCGATAATCCAATCCACCCCTCTACCACGTTGGAATTTTACAAAAGCAAATTGGGACAACTTCACATCCGATTTTGATAAAAATATCCGATGGATTTCGCCATTGGTATGCAATTATCACAGATTTGTGAAATTAATGGTATCAACGGCTAAAAAGCACATACCTCGCGGTTACAGAAAAGATTATATTCCCGGCTGGGATGCAAACTGTGAGGCCTTCTACAACGACTTCGTGAAGGAAGGATGGCCGCACTGATGTCACAGATAACCTCATTCACAGCCTTGATGCAGCCAGAAGGGCGAAATGGAATGAGACGGTCTCTAACATGGACTTTAAGCGGTCAAGCAGAAAGGCCTGGAGTCTCCTGAAGAAACTTGGCGGTAGCTCTCATAAACCTCAGTCAGCATCAACGGTGACAGCTGATCAAGTAGCCAATCGTATTGTGGAGGCGTCTAGAGCCAAATCAAATAAAGCCTTTTCTAAACAAGTAAGAAAAGATCTGGCAGGCCTGAGACGTCACTGTGGTGTCGTGCCAAGCTTTTCTAATTCATTCAGCTCCAGTGAGCTAACAGCAGCTCTCCAAGGTATGAAAAGCGGAAAGGCACCTGGTTTTGATGGTATTCATCTGGAATTTCTCACACATTGTGGCCCAAATGCCAGGAGATGGCTGAGAGAGTTTTTCACAGCTATCCTCAACACTGGCGCTCTCCCTCCAGAATTTAAAAGATCTAAAATAATTGCGTTACTAAAACCAGGCAAACCACCCACGGCTCCAGAAAACTATAGACCCATAGCACTACTGAGTATCAGCCTCAAACTGTTAGAGAGACTAATATATAACAGGATAAGTTCAAGTATTTTCAAACGTATCCCTCAAGAACAAGCTGGGTTTAGACCAAACCGCAGCTGCGACGACCAAGTGCTAGCTCTGACCACCTATATTGAAGCAGGATTTGAGAAGTGCTCAAAGACCGGCGCTGTATTCGTAGATCTCACATCTGCCTTCGACACGGTGTGGAAGGATGGGATGACGTACAAGCTACTAAAAACCTTAAAATGTACGAAAATAACTCGCCTGATTACAGCTATACTTTCCAACCGCACGATACAAGTAATTATGGGAGACAACATTAGCAAATCCAAAATACTAAATAATGGGCTACCACAGGGATCCGTCCTCGCTCCTCTCCTATTTAATCTGTACATTGCGGACCTACCGGCAACAACTTCAAGGAAATTCGTGTACGCCGACGATATCTGCTTAGCATATCAACACCAATGTCCCCGCAATTTGGAGAGAGTACTCACGCAAGATCTTAGTCTATTGCACCGATTTTTTTGGGAATGGCGCCTAACTCCCAGTGCTACAAAAACGGAAGCATGCTGTTTTCATCTAAACACCAGTGTTAAGGACTTTATAAACTTTTGCCGCCTCTCTTACATTCTGAATTCGTACTGTGCGCAGTAGACTGCCTCGCCGGCATCCGATTCCAAAAACACTTACGTTTCATCTGTCAAAGTGGCAGCATGCAAACCGGTCCGCACTCCGAAAGCTAATTCTTTGTAAATGTTAAACTGTTCGTGTTAATTTATGGCAATAAATTACTACCTTAGCTTTTCAACGTGTGTATAATTCAGTGAAACCTACAAACATACAGTCCACAAATTCCAAGGCGAGCTGGCGATCAGCGGTTTTCCAGATAGCGAAAAACTGAGAAGGCTACAAACATTGTACCTTCGATCCTGATTAGTGCTCAAACATTGGTCCTACAGAACCGGATTAAACCACATTAGGTCATTGCGGGTCCAAAACAGCGACAGCATTCGACAACATTGGTCATAGGCAAGTACAAAGCATATTCAGTTTGTATTGCATCGCATGCAATCGGCCGCAAGGAAGCAGCGTCCAAATTCGCAGCAACGCGTGGAACGAAGAGGGCGCATGCGGTGCCCGTAACGAGAGGAAGGAAGACAGCAGACGGTGCTATCAACGCCAAGATTCGTGCACGTGGGCATTGCAGCTGCTAGCCAGACGGTAGTAGGAACAGAAAACCGGCAAGGCGGCACACACCAATATCAAATGTAAGCCTGATTTTCCTATGCATAAATTTGGTTTATTTCGTCTGTGTTTGTACATGTGCATAATTTCAGCTGCGTATTATTGCGTAAACAAATGGTTTATGAGTCATATAAACATTTTAATTGCGTGAAATGCCAAGCTATTACGTTTGTTAGCGATATCCCCTGCATGTTTCATAAATAATCCCGCGTTGTACCAAGGTCGTTTTCTGCGTCGTAGCAACAAGTTTCCCGCGTTGTACCAGGGTCGTTTTCTGCGTCGTAAGCTACAAGTTTCTCGCGTTGCTAGCAAGCGCTGTCTGCGTTATAAACAAATTCGCGCCAGAGGCGTGCGAAAGGGATTTATCATTAAAGAATATTTCAGATTCTGCAAGTAGTAAGGCTACCGCGCGTAGCATCTTGCCTGAAATATCACAGATAGTTGACCCGTTGGGTCCGCGTACCAGAAGCGTACAAAATTCACGCCAGGGGCGTACGAAAAGTAAGTTCGATCTGTTAAATTGTTTTTAATCTCAACAATTATGGATTCGCTTGTAAGAGCACGTGGCTCTATTAAAGGCAAGCTTACGCGTTTTTCAAATCATGTTCAATCTTTGCAAACAATTTATGATGAAGATCAATTCTTATCTAGCGCTCAGATTGTTCAATTGCAAGAAAGATTGGATGCTATAGCCACCGTGCTATCGGAATATGATGCGGTTCATGAACAAATTTTAGAAAACAGTAAGGATACAGAATCTGAAATGCAGCAACAAGTTGAATTTGAAGATTCTTATTTTTTCGCAATATCACAAGCTAAATGTTTGATTAATGAATACAACAAACAGTCTGATGTTGCACCAGATCGTTCTGGATCTCCTAATGGTAGCGTAAGATCAACGCATTCAAATTGCAGTTCACATTGCAATAATCAAGCTGTACGCCTTCCTGCAATTTCGATTCCCAAATATTCAGAAAGTGTTTCAGAATGGTTAGAATTTCGTGAGATATTTAGTAGCTTAATTCATGAGAATCAAACGTTAACTAATATTCAAAAGCTGCATTACTTAAAGGCTAGTTTACAGGGTGATGCAAGCCAAATTATAAAAAGTTTAGAGTTTACTGCGGGTAATTATACTCTAGCTTGGGAGGCATTGTGCAATCGATACAATGATCCAAAAATTCTGGTTCATAACCACCTCAAGGCTATTTTTGAACTGGAATCTTGCAGTAAGGAATCTGCAACTAAATTGCGTACGATTAGCGATATGTTATTCAAACATTTTGCAGCAATCAAATCATTAGCTACCGAAAGCGAGCTTCTTGATTTTGTTATAATTTATGTAGTTTCTAAAAAACTGGACCCCACTACATTTCGTGAATGGGAGGTCCTTAGAAACCGGTCAAGTTCTGACCTGCCTAATCTTGATGAGTTCAAGGAATTCTTACAAAATACAGCAAATCTTCTAGAAACTCTGGAAGTAAAAAATGTTAAGCATGTACCCGAAAAGTCTTCCAAGGTACATTCGAAATCATTTGTGTCGGGTACCCCTTCGTGTCCACTTTGTAAAGGATCTCATTCCTTGTACAAATGCGATAAGTTTGTCAAGCTGTCTGTTCGTGACAGAAATTCAAAGGCAAAAGAGCTCCGTGTATGTTTTAATTGCCTAACTCAGGGTCACCTTGCGAGCCTTTGTAGCTCCAAATATACGTGTAGAAAGTGCAAATCAAGGCACAACACACTTCTTCATGAGGATAAGCCTCAGAACGCTTCTTCTAGTCAACCAGGATCTGCGATGTCGGCAGAAACCCCTGTTGAACTAAACCAATCGATTTCTGCATTCTGTTCGAATGCTTTTCAGGTACTCTTACCTACGGCTACCGCTAAACTCATCGCTGATGATGGTACGCCTCATGTTGTGCGAATCCTGCTGGATTCCGGTTCCCAATCGAACTTCATACGTTCAGATCTGTGTAAAAGGTTGAAGCTTCCAACTCGCGAAGTCAACGTTACTGTTTCTGGCTTAAGTAAAGCCACTTCTCAAATCAAGGCTAGGTGTGATATCAAGCTGCAAGCCCCTCACACTTCATACGGCATTGGCCTATCCTGTCTTGTTCTCGATGAGATTACGGGTGTTACCCCAAGTTTTCGCGTCCAGCGAAACAGCTTCAAGGTTCCTGATAACATCAAGTTATCAGATCTGTCCTACGACCAACCGGGCACCATCGACATTCTGATTGGTTCGCCATTTTCTGGCAGCTCCTTTGTATTGGACAAATTGGTCTAGGCCCAAATCTTCCCATCCTCCAAAAAACTCGTTTTGGTTGGATTGTTTCTGGCCCTACAGGCCCTCCTTCTGCGTACCCTGTACAGTGCAATCTTGGCACGATCGAGGATGCTTCTGACCCCATTGCTAGGTTTTGGCAACTCGAACATTACCCAGAGGAAAAGGTTCGCACAAATGAAGAGAACGCCTGTGAGGCACATTTCGTGCAAAATACTCAACGAGAAGCGAATGGTCGATTCGTTGTCTCTATCCCTTTCAAGAAGCCTGTAGAGGTACTGGGCGATTCATTGCAAATCTCTCAGAAAAGATTCTTATCAGTAGAGAATATTTCAGATTCTGCAAGTAGTAAGGCTACCACGCGTAGCATCTTGCCTGAAATATCCCAGATTTCAGATTCTACAAGTAGTAAGGCTACCAATCGTAGCAGCTTGTCTGAAATTTCCCAGATAGTTGACCCGCTGGGCCTGTCAAGCCTTTGGTGGCACGGTCCCACCTGGCTAAGC
Organism: Agriotes lineatus; assembly: GCA_940337035.1. NCBI lineage: Eukaryota > Metazoa > Arthropoda > Insecta > Coleoptera > Elateridae > Agriotes > Agriotes lineatus. The sequence goes on along the minus strand of CALNHX010000261.1, from coordinate 236,895 downwards.
GAAGGTGAGGCATCTTGGCCTACTTCCATGTTCAATATTTCAGATTCTACAAGTGGTAAGGCTACCAATCGTAGCAGCTTGTCTGAAATATCCCATATTTCAAATTCTACAAGTAGTAAGGCTACCAAGCGTAGCATCTTGTCTGAAAGATCGCAGATATTTGACCCGCTGGGTCTGTTAAGCCTTTGGTGGCATGGTCCCACCTGGCTAAGCGAAGGCGAGGCATCTTGGCCTGCTTCCAAACATGTTCGTGCTGAGCTTCCAGAATTCAAAAAAGAAGTTCAGAGTCTTCCTGTAACCTCTGTTGAACCATTTCCGTTCAATCAGTATTCAAGCTTCGCTCGCTTACAACGAGTTACAGCTTATTGTTTTATCACAAAAGCAGTGCACCTTGAATTGGTCGCTGATCTTTCTACTGAAACCTTCTTAATGGCTTTTCGCCGGTTTGTGGCTCGACGAGGCAAACCGCTCCATGTCTACTCAGACAACGGCACTAACTTTGTAGGCGCTAATTCCGAGTTAATCGAATTAGGCAATTTTCTCGCGGAACAAAACCCTTCTATTTCCGAATCAGTCGCGAGCGACGGAGTAGCTTGGCATTTTATACCCGCGCACAGTCCCCACTTTGGCGGATTGTGGGAGGCCGGAATCAAGTCCTCCAAACATCACATACGTCGCGTTATAGGTAACGCTAGTCTAAATTATGATGAATTTAGCACTTTGTTAGCACAGGTGGAAGCGACCTTAAACTCCCGACCCCTGTCCCCTTTGTCCTCTGATCCAAACGACCTTCAGCCTTTGACTCCTGCTCATTTCCTGATTGGTCGTCCGTTGGTGTCACTGCCTGATCCCAACGTAACTGAGATAGTCGAGTCTCGGCTGTCTAAATACCAGAGAATACAACAACTTCACTAGAATGTGTGGAAGAGATGGAGTAAAGAGTACATCTCGGAACTCCAACAGCGCACCAAATGGCGCACGCATCTTTCGGACCTCCAGCCTGGTTCCATGGTCCTCATCAAGGATGACAATCAACCCCCTCTGAAGTGGAGGTTAGGCCGGGTCACCGAGCTGCACCCTGGCCTTGACGGCGTTACGCGTGTGGCATCAGTGAACACTGTGTCAGGGATCGTGAAGCGATCCTTCGCTAAATTGTGCCCGCTACCTAGTGTTGTGAACTAGTGCGTTAGCGTTCAGCGCAGTTTTCGTAAAGCCTTTTGGCTCCCCATTGTTCGGGTTTTCTTGTACTAGATTAAGATCCATGTACTATTAGGCTTTGTATATATGTGTGTTCATGTTACATGTTTTACTCTAGCTTTTACATGTCAACTCTGTACTGTTTTATTTGAAAGGTTACCCTTTCCAAGGCGGGCGGTATGTTAAGGACTTTATAAACTTTTGCCGCCTCTCTTACATTCTGAATTCGTACTGTGCGCAGTAGACTGCCTCGCCGGCATCCGATTCCAAAAACACTTACGTTTCATCTGTCAAAGTGGCAGCATGCAAACCGGTCCGCACTCCGAAAGCTAATTCTTTGTAAATGTTAAACTGTTCGTGTTAATTTATGGCAATAAATTACTACCTTAGCTTTTCAACGTGTGTATAATTCAGTGAAACCTACAAACATACAGTCCACAAATTCCAAGGCGAGCTGGCGATCAGCGGTTTTCCAGATAGCGAAAAACTGAGAAGGCTACAAACATTGTACCTTCGATCCTGATTAGTGCTCAAACAACCAGAATGGCAAATCTAACTCTAAACGTTCAGATAAGTGGTCACTCCCTACCTTACAATCACAACCCAAAATATCTCGGAGTCACGCTCGACAGAACACTAACATATAACAGGAACCTGTCTAATGTTGCATCCAAATTAAGAACGAGAAATAGTATTATCTCAAAACTATCCGGTATAACCTGGGGAGCCTCAGCGTCGACACTAAGAACATCAGCCCTCAGCTTGGTGTATTCCACTGCAGAATACTGTTCTTCTGTCTGGTTAAATAGTGCCCACGTCAGGAAAATCGACACCGAGCTAAATCAAACCATGAGAATCATATCCGGCACCATCAGGTCCACACCAACATACTGGTTACCCACACTAAGCAACATCCACCCTCCAAACATTCGACGACAATGTAACCTTGTCAGAGAGTATAAAAAGGTTGTTACCAATGGTTTACACCCTATTCATGAGGATCTGAAGACAACGTTCCGAAGACTTAAATCCAGGGCTCCTGCAGTAAAAACTGCACAAAAGCTCAACGCGGAGGGCTTTGATGGACCAACCGCATGGAAACATAAATGGACTAACCAAGCACCAGCCGTTTGGCATAATATTTTAGATATCGGGAAACCAACGCAAGGCTTCGATTTACCACGCAAAACCTGGACAGCCCTCAATAGGATCCGGACTGGTCACGGTAGATGCGGCAGTTCCTTGCACAAATGGGGCAAGCGACCCACCGCTGCCTGTGATTGCGGGGAACTGAACCAAACCGTAAATCACATCACGTTTCAATGCTCACATAGAGCCTTCCAGGGTACCCCAGAAGATTTCGTAGATGTGACGCCTGCTGCAGTGGATTGGCTGAGACATCTTGACATTGAACTGTAGATAATTTGTTTTTTATACACTCACTTTATTATTATTATTGTAATGTATATGTACAAGCCATACGCTAAATAAATAAAGGTGTGACATTTATTTAGCAACTGTCACAAATGTTGTATAGTCCATTTACTTGACATCTGCACTGTCAGTGTCAAAATTTTAAAAAATGTCTTGACTATACCTCAAAAATAATGTGTTTTTTACACTGTACAGTAATGTAATTGTTAAAATGTGAAAAATAACAGTGGTGCCAACATAATGTCAGTTTGACAGTGCAGATGTCAAGTAAATGGACTATAAATAACTACTTTATAGGATATTATACAAATACTGCATTGGATACTATTGACGTAGCGTTTATGCATAAGTAGGTATTTTTATTAAATTTTATAAAAGTTTAGGTGACAATTTAACTGGTGTCATTGTCAACCAATGGCATTCTTCAATTTAAAAATAAACTAGGTACCAATCGAACGATTATTTTAGTGACAATAGTTAAATGAGCTTTATTTCGGCGACAATAATTCGAGGAGCTTTATTTTAGCGACAATTTTTCTGTAACAATTATTGTAATGACAATATTTCGAGGAGCTTTATTTTAGCGATAATTTTTTCCGTAACTATTTTTTAATGAAAATTTAAATTGTCAAGACGAATAGGACTCTAGGTCGAAATATTGCAGACAATTTTTTATCTTCAGATTGTCTCGTTTCTGTTGCTTTAGAAAATAACCACTCGTGCAAGCACTCGTCGTTATTTTCGTCGCCGCAGAAACTCGTATCTGAATCGCAAAACTTATTGTCGGCATAATTTTGACCTCTCGTCCTATTATTACTGAAAATTTCTAGAAAATGATCTACTTTGACACTGACAATAAAAAATAATAATTGTCATTTTTAAATTCAAATCTGCCTTTATACACGTGCGGAAGCCTTTGCAAAAGAAAATACAGAATTCTTAGTGAAAAAGTTATATACAAATGCGAACTTAAAAAAGAATTAAATGTTTTTGTGTTTACTGAATGTCCTATATGTATGTAAGTAGATTTTAAATATTTCTCAACATGCACTATCAAAACAAGCAGTACATCTGGCAACAAGCTTCTATTTTGCCAAATTACAGTAAATGTGTCGGAGGTTATACAGGTTATACAACAAAATAAAAATTACGGCGTTGTTCATGTGCAACTTAACAACAAAAAACCATGGCCAACCTTCATGCAAAGAAGGAGTGAATTGATTATAAATGATAAATGAGAAATGAAACATTCTGGGCATTGGTGCAATCAATGCTCTAACATGAAGAATATAGCATTAGTAACGAGTATTTAGCATGTACTTCTTTATTGGAAGATAGTATTTACTCAAAAACTGCAAGATTTTCTTTTATAACTCGGTGTCAGTTTAGTTAAATATTAACTACACCTGCAGATAAATATTCCATAATTAAATCTCACTGAATTACAGGTTTAGAAATTTTATTCTCTCGATGCTGTAACCAGATTATATTTTTAGGTTGTTTTGATAAATTTTGTAAATAGTGAAATATTTGAATTTGGCGCGTTTTATTGTATTCCTTTGTTTATTATTATAGCCCCTAACCTAACTTGGCGTACTTGGATATTGCATTTACTATTAAGCCGTAAACGCTTGAAGTGAAAACATTACTGAAGAAATCTTATCTTGTAATAGTTTCACCTAATGCTTTTACATATAATTACAAAGTGAAACCGGAGTACCATATTTAACCAACAGTAGCAAAACTATACCATGACCACAAAGCACCCGGAGATCGATCCCATTAAAAATGAACGAACTGGAAATGTTAGAGAAGTAGGATCGCAAGCTATTTGGAGTTTATCGTCCTGCAAACCAGGTAAATAGGAACGGACTTACATTTGGATACCTTGAATTCAACAGTTTTTCTTTATCAGGTTTCGGAGTAGAGCAGTTGAGAGATGACCGTGTCGACACATATTGGCAGTCAGATGGTCAGTTGCCACACCTAGTGAACATACAATTCCAACGTAAAACCACCGTGAGTGATATTTTTATTTACACGGACTATAAGCTCGATGAAAGCTATACACCAAGTCGGATATCGATTAGGATCGGCACGCATTTTAATGATTTGCAAGAGATTGAGGTTATTATGCTGACCGAGCCAACAGGTAAATTTTCAGTTATCAAATGTGTATCTCAGACTTAATGTTTGATTGTAGGTTGGGTGCATATTCCGATAAAAGATATCCATGAGAAACCAATTCGCATGTTCATGATTCAAATAGCAGTTACTAGCAATCATCAGAATGGTAGGGACACACACATGAGGCAAATCAAGATTCACAGCCCCACGGAAGGACGAGGCATAGCTATGGATAATTTCGCCAACTTCAATAGTGTGTCTTTTCAAAAACATGCCACAATTAGGTAGAATTTACAAAATTGTGTGTACATAAATATATTTATTGACGTCTACATGTTATACTATAATGTACAGCATAATAGGTTTTGTTGTGATATTTGCAATTTATAAAGAAAGTTTTCGTCTCATCGAAAATAGGTCACTGTATTCTAAAAGAAATGTTAGCAATCTGCACTCCGAGATTGCATGGGAAAGCAACATTTTTGTACTTTCAGCAGCACCAATTAAACTACAATTATTCTGGTTTAAAGCATCCAACGATTGTGAGGACAGCGAGATCCCCGTTTACAATAATTGTAGCACTGTTAAACTGAAGAAAGCAGCATAACCAAACCAGTAGTTGTACTCTAGAATGCAGAAAATAAATTGCTTTGTGACTGCAGGTAGCCTGTAGTAGTTTAAACGTGTTTCGGGAAGCGTTTGCAAAGCTTTGGCAGCACTGTTTTGAAAATGTACTAGTAATATTACTGTGTAAGGTGTAAGCAGCACAAAAAAGTGAGAGGTTAATACGTACCATCGTTTAGATGCCAGGAAATATTTATTCTCGGAAACTAATAAAATAGATCCTGCGATTACAAACTGTCAATTGAAGGAATTTTCCTAATTTCGTACCTAATACGATGATGGAGTAGTCAGTCACGTGACATAGCGACTTAGTTTAAATGACGTCACGTGCCACATGACATGGAACTTAAGGACCATTGTTCCACATGCGTCGCAGGAACTATCCAGTGCCGCTTGTTTTCTGTTAGCTTTCAGAATAAAGTAGAATGTCATCTAATCCCATCGAAAAGAGGACATTTTATTTTCTAAACAAAAATTTTACAATTGCAGTCTGAGCTGGCATGAGAAATCAACATTTTTGTACTTTCAACTTTGAACTACATTTGTTCGACTTTAATTCTTCTAAAGTATGAGAGTACAGCGTGATCACCATTTACAGTTGTAGTACAGGTAAACCGATGAAAGCAATGTAACCAAATGAGTTCCACAAATTGGATTGCAGAAAATATTTATTGTCAGAAGATAATAGATCCTGCTATTACAGACTGTCAGTTAAATAGTTTTTTCTAATTTTGTACCTCTAATTCGATGGTTGAGTAGTCTCATGACATAGCAACTTATTTTAACCTTTTCCTTACCGAGCACATTTTATCTTAGGTGGTCTGTCAATACAAAGCATTTTCTTAGCTGTAGGGCCTCCGTAATTAGGATAATTGACGACATGTCCATACGGTCTTTGTAAGTAGGAGCGGTTGTAATTTTGCCACGCAATCGTACTGTTATCATAATAGAAGCACAATACAATTTATAGTTATATTTTTTATTAACATGCATTACAACAAACAGCTATTGAAAGTAACAAAGCAAAGTTATACTGGGTGACCATAAATGATTATGATTTTTTTCTTAGGTTCACTGTTTATGTTGGTGGCACTGTAAGTCTATGTCAAATTCGAGGTTAGCAGGTTAGGTTTTCCGTCAGTTTTGACAGATAATGACGAAAACCTAACCTCGAATTTGACATAGACCTACAGTGCCACCAATATAAACAGTACCAACCTTAAAAAAAATCACAATTATGTATGGTCACCCGGTATTACATACAGGCTGTTTCCTAAAAAACGCCGCAACCCATAACTCCGTTGTTTTAAATTTTAGACCCAACAAACTATATATATTCTTAAATGGCAAGACAAGAGCTACCTTTTGACATCGCCGGTTCGTAAATATCTTTCAACTGTTTTGAGCAACGATGTTCAACTTTTTTATTTTAAATGGAACACCGTGTATATTTTTACATGTTTGGATTCAGGATGAAATTCTGCATGCAGTAGTATGCTTCATTTGTTTTTTGGACAGTTAGAAATGTTTAAAATAATTTTTTAATATTGCATGTAGACAGTCGTACAGTACCATAAAATTTTCAAGTGTGCCGTGGAAAACAATCAGAATGTTGAAATATTTTATTGGAAACAAATTTAAATGAAACTACGAAACGTATCTACAGGTATTGCTTAAACTGACCGCCACCGTGTTGTCACACAACTGACATCTTCTAGTTACTCCATTGGTCGCATTCAATATCAAATTGGGAGGTATTTCGCGACAAGCATTGACTGCCTCAGAATTTCTTCGTTTTTCTGGACGTGTTAGATAAAATATTTCAACATTCTGATTGTTTTGCACGGCGCACTTGAAAATTTTATGGTACTGTACGACTGTCTACATGCAATATTGAAAAATTATTTTAAACATTTCTAAGTGTCCAAAAAACAAATGAAGCATACTACTGCATGCAGAATTTCATCCTGAATCCAAATATGTAAAAATATACAGGGTGTTCCATTTAAAATAAAAAAGTTGAACATCGTTGCTCAAAACAGTTGAAAGATATTTACGAACGGGCGATGTCAAAAGGTAGCTCTTGTCTTGCCATTTAAGAATATATATAGTTTGTTGGGTTTAAAATTTAAAACAACGGAGTTATGGGTTGCGGCGTTTTTTAGGAAACAGCCTGTATATACTATAGTTACTAAAAAAATATATACTATAGTTACTAAAAAAAATGTATTGAGTGAAGATTTCTTGATATGAAAAATTTAAAATCATTATGTAACACAAAGGGCGCTTCTGCACAGCTCACACCAAAAGGTTGTTTCCTTTAATTTTTTGTTTTTGGAGTAGACAATAGATCTGTGAACTACTGCCCGTTTGTTTGGCTCGTTTGGTAGTTTAGCAATAAAATGTCTTCCTGTTAATCGTAAAGGTTCATTTCTAATAAGACTAGTTTTATGACTTTAAGCAAGATCTGTCGCATTTGTCTCAATTAATTCTCTTATCAGTTCTAGTTGAAAGTCAGCTAAAGGATTTTAAATTGCCACTTCCATTTGTGATTTGGTCACAAGCATATCGTTGCCATTTTGCTGTGTTAGTTTTCTTAGCTACTAATGATGGCAGCTTGGCTGTCAAAATACGTATTTAGCAGTTGTTAAATATTTGTGTGGTGAGGAGTTTTAATGAACTGTGATATTCCTTGAGCTGTTGATATAAAAAATGCGAGTTCAAAAAGCAAATGTCCCTCAGATAAAAAAAATACTTTTTTTACCATTTGACTGTTTTCATGATGCTCTCTACAGAACTACCCATCATGTCAGTTTTGTCAACTCCTCCCATGTTCTTGTTATATTCTATAATACAAGTTGGTTTTGTGATTGCTTTTCCAGTTTTTCTATCTTTCTTGACAGTCTCCGACATTCCATAATCATGCCGTGTACTATCCATTCACAAAACTCGTGTACTGTCAAAAACGCTGTCAAGTTGGTACCTCCTTCGATTTTATAACTAGCCGCAAAATATTTAAAAGTATCTTTAAAAAATGCTGAAGTTTTTAAGATATCGTAAGCGTCCCAACATATATTTAATTGTTAGGGCGCGTAAAACCGGGTGACTATAAATGATTGTGATTTTTTTTTCTTAGGTTTGCACAGTTTATGTTGTTGATACTGTAAGTCTATGTCAAATTCGAGAGTAGCAGGTTAGGTTTTGCGTCAGTTTTGACACAGAATGACGCAAAACCTAACCTGCGAACATTGAAATTGACATAGACTTACAGTGCCACCAACATAAACAATGCCAACCTAAGAAAAAAAACTTGTGAATGAATTACTGTTAAAAAAATCCTGTAAATGTGCTCTTACAGTTGTCTAAATGAGAAAAAAATTTAAAGTAATTAACATTTTATATTATTTTTTTTAATTTAGGTACCCTTAAAGGGATGAAAAAAGGGGTAAACTGTTTTCACGAATTCCTCAATATCTCTTAGACCCGGTAAGGTATCGACTTGGTGTTTGCTTGCGTAAGTATTCAATACAATTGTCTAAAAACGCATTTTGCCCTAATTAACCCTTAAAGGTGCGAATCTGCATTCGGGGTGAACTATAGAACCCCTTGTATCTCCTGTGTTTGTTGAGTTAGAGCATTCTTTTCTGGCATATAGATGTGTTTTTCAAATCTTTAGAAAGGGGTTTTAGAGTTTATTAAATTTCACCCCTAAAGCGGTAAAAACGGAAAATCGAAAAGGGGTAGGGGGTTAAAATGATTTTTTTCGCTCTGGGCTGAAATAATTTTTTAAATTTCCACCCCCAAGTGGTGGAAACGGGTATCCTGCTATAATATTTGAATACAATATTTAATAAGTACAGTTATTGCTGAAACTATAGTTTTATCAATTTATACAAGGAGAATGACAATTACATACACATTTCTAAGGGGCTAACTGAAGCATAAAAGAGTTAAGGAGAACTTGATTTTCGAAGGATATTTTCCTTTTTACCTACAATATTCTTCTGCAGCCTTTGATAGTTTAGCATATTAAGTAAGGGGTGATGGGGCACTGCAGAATTCGTTTAAGATTTAAAAGAAAAAACAATCATTTGTAGTCCGTATGAAGAACGGGAACCTTGCTAGTGTGTAGTAAATTAAGCAAGAAAGCACATATTACGTAAAAACTAGGGCCGGTTGCAGAAAGCAATGTTAAGTCTGGTGTTACCTAACATCGCGTCAAAGTGAACAAAATCGCATCAAATTTTGTTTACTAATGTATTAGTTACCATAAGCATTTGAGATTTGATTCGTTTTTGTTCACTTTGACATCGCGTTAGCTAACACGAGACTTAACATTGCTTTCTGCAACCGGCCCCTAATCTGTTACATTATTATTTGTAGCCCTAAAACTAAAAAAGAAGAAAAAATCAGTCAGTTTGCAAAAAACCTAATTCAAGAAAGAAGTCAAATGAGACAGAGCGGAACAACTACCAACGAAGAATTAAGAGAAATAAACAAAAGTATATCAAAAACAATAAGACGCGATATCAGAAACTATCGGAGCATGAAGATTCAACAAGCAATAGAAGAAAACAAAAGTATGAAAGTCTTACGCGGAAACCTAAACGTAGGAACAAAACAAATAATCAAGCTCAGAAACAAACAAGGAAACACAACATCAAATAGGGAGGAAATCCTACAGATTGTAGAAAAATTCTATTGCGAACTGTATAAAAGTCGAAAAAAGGACAATCTAGATCCAACCACTTTAACATCAAAAAGTGGCGTTATAAACCAAGGATCGGAAGAGCTACCAGACATTACTATCGACGAAATCAAAATGGCACTGAGGAAAATGAAAAACAATAAATCACCCGGCGAAGACAATGTAGCCGCAGAGGGAATAAAGGTCGCAGGCCCGATCCTACTGACGAAATTGCAAACCCTGTTCAACCTATGTCTGCACAACGGCAATATACCAAGCAAGTGGCACCAAGCAGTCACAATTCTACTGCATAAAAAAGGCGACAAGACAGATCTCGAAAATTATCGTCCCATAACTCTCCTAAGTCACGTCTATAAGCTTTTCACGAGAATAATAACATCAAGAATGGAGGCAAAGTTTGAGTTGTACCAACCAAAAGAGCAAGCCGGATTTCGCTCCGGATTCGGAACAAACGATCATCTACAAAGCATTAAAACCCTAATCGAGAAGACTGTAGAATACAATAGACCACTAGTCCTCCTGTTTGTCGACTTCCATAAGGCTTTCGATACAATCGAATTAAACGCTATAGTAAAATCCTTGAGAGAATGCCGAATCGACTATAGATACTCGAAATTGATTTATAATATATATGAGAATGCCACAATGCAGGTCAGACTACACGAAAACAGTAACGTTATCAAAATTGGAAGAGGAGTGAGACAGGGGGACACCATGTCTCCAAAACTGTTTATAACGGTTCTGGAATATGCCTTCAAAAAACTTGATTGGGACACAAAAGGGATTACCATAGACGGTCAAAAACTCAACCATCTACGCTTTGCAGATGACATAGTCTTAATAACTGACAATCTAGGGGAAGTAAAACAAATGTTATACGACCTTCAAAATGTATGCTCAGAGGTGGGTCTAAAAATAAACCTGTCTAAAACAAAGCTTATGACAAACTTGGTTCCCAGCAAACACATTAACATTGGAAACGCAGAAGTCGAACTAGTGGACAAATATATATATCTGGGCCACGAGATCAGGATCTCTTAGAGATAACCAGACTTGCGAACTGAAAAGGAGGATCAACATAGCATGGGCAGCATACGGAAAACTAAGTGAAATATTTAAGAGTAAACTTCCGACTTGTTTGAAAAGAAAAGTATACGACCAGTGCGTTTTGCCCGTCCTCACATACGGTGCAGAAACTCTAACACTAACGAACACATCTGCACGAAAACTCAAATTCGCACAACGAAAAATGGAGAGATCAATGCTTGGCATATCCCTACGAGACCATATTAAAAACGAGGACTTACGCCTAAGAACTGGAGTAGAGGATGTCATCGAAAGAATATCTATTCTCAAGTGGAACTGGGCTGGCCACGTAGCCCGAATGAACGACGAAAGGTGGACGAAAAAGCTACTGGAATGGAGACCACGCGCCGACAAACGAAGTAGAGGCAGACCGCCGACGCGTTGGACCGACGATCTGAAAAGGATTACAAACAACTGGATCCAAGCTGGTCAGGACAGAAAGGAGTGGAGACACATGAGGGAGGCCTATGTCCAACAGTGGACAGAACGGGCTGCTTGATGATGATGATGATGATTATTTGTAGCGGGAATTGAACACGGGTCCCCTGAGCGAGAGTCAGATATCCTAGCAAACACATTATACAGGGTTGTAATTTCTCTTCTTCAATCAGCTATATACTGCGTAGATGCATATTTAAACCAAAATGCACTTATTTTAATGGCTGAATTTTTATCAACAGTAAAAACACAAGCTTTTTTTATCGGAAAATTTTTCTTCTTAACGAAATAATTTTGCCAGTCACTAATTTTACGAGACAAACTGACAAAATTTTGTTAAATGTCAGTTTTTCGAGCAAAAATACTGATGGAAAAATTTTGAGTTAAAAAGAAATTTATCCTTAAAAGAAAAGCTTGAGTGTTTTTTGGCAAGATAAATTAATGACAAAATAGAAGAATGAACAACAACAATTATTATCTTATTAACTTCACAAAGTAATTATAACTGACAGGGCAGACATGAAAGTGACGTACACCTACTAAATGTTGTCTGCTTATGAGGAACAGGTGTTTTTATCGCTGTAAAAAGGGTGCACCTTTTTTATCGCTATAGGAGTTAATTTAGCAGTAATAATGTACTAAGGGAAAATTATTTTGCTGGTAAAAATGTTTACGAAAGTTTCTTGTTTTGGCAATGTCACAATACAAACTAACTTGATAGGCGAGGAAATTTGTCAAAGTTATTTTGTCGATGATGGCATTGCCAAAAAACAACAAATCTTGAGTAAAACATTTTCCGAGCAAAATCATGAGCCCGAAATACATTTTGTGGAGTATTTCCCAAATATGGGTTCATTTTGTATCAGTATACAATAAATATGACATTTACCTATACTGATTCACAAGGACAGTTTAATGACGTTTTTGAAATGCCACCTTGCTTAAAACAACATATTTGGTGGTTTCCATGGATACAAGTGGTAAAACAAACTGATAGAATCCCAAGGAAAAATTTAGATTTTTTGCCACTATAAAAACACACGATTGGTTGAATTTTTGAAAATCATGGCGTTTGATTTGATAACACGAGATACGGAAAATAGTCACTAAAATTAGTTCAACAATAAATATTAACACATTGGAAATCAGATGGCCACTTTTTAATGGATTATTTAATCATTATAAGATACTATCAAATAAATTATTTTTAAAATTGTTATATTTTGTCATATTTATACATACATATCTACATTCAACAGTTTTGTGTTGAACTTGATAATTAAACTATTTAGGTGATTCTTATAAGACGTCTATAAAGTAATGCTTCTTAGAGGCGCGAGTCCAACAACAGGGCCGTATCAAAGTTAGAAACAAATAGTAATTTTTATTAAATTTAATATTATAAAATATTTTATTTATAAAAAAAATGTAGCTAAACAATCAAAAGTAATGATTAACGCGTACAGCAGCTGAACAAATCAGGTTAAAAATGATTTTTTTTCACGTTTAATAATCTTCATTATCGTTTCCATAATGCTGCGTACATTATACAGTGTGGTAAAAAAATCTGTTATCGAACACCTGAAATATCTTGCAAAATCTGTTTTGTGGCAAAAACGCTTGAAGGGGTCAAACAGCATTGTAAATTTGCTATCTTTTCAAATACTTTAGAACTATGTACAGTGGCGTACGCCAGCAGCGTCGAAGGAGGCAATTTTCTTTAAATGATAATCGCTATTTTTTGTTGTTCGAGAAAGTTGAAGAGCACATCGTTTTGAGTAGTGTAGTATAACATTTTTATTAAGTTGCATAAAGAAATGTACGAGTTTTTGAAAAATGGTATCTCCGGAACTATCACACTTATATAGCTCGTCTTGTGCTTAAATTGTCGCAAATTCACTCTACTTTCAAAAAGGTGAGGATTTTTTTTCGACAAAGATTTAATTTTTGAATTATATGGCAAAAACGAAAACAATTGCCTAAATTTTACTGTTTTTGCAAGGTGGCTCGGTGTACGGTGGTGCTCCGAGGTCGCAAACTTGGATTTTAACTCGCTATGGCAACCCAAATGATATATAAAAAGTTCAAAACTACCTGATCTTTTGCAAGGAATTTTGCTATATTGACTGGACTATACTGTGGTTGTTAATTTCTTAATTTTGCCCAACTATTATTGATTAGAAGCGATTAGTAGTCTGCATATAAATTTTGTGTACTACATCACTTCGGCATATTTTTTACACATATAGTTCTTTTGCGACACCAGATTAGCGATGCTTATCAATGTGTTATACATATAACATAAATACTGATAAATGATCAAAAATGTTATAACAAACGTTATCGACGCAAGTGGATGGGGATTGGTTAAAAGTACTCAAATGGAGTTAAATAATTGATGGAGAGACATCATTTGACAGATATTGTACAGGACTATTGTAATTTTTAATAAGCTTAATACTTACATCATGTACAAGACTGATTAAAAGTAAATAAATAATTGTATAAATGGGTTCATTGATTGTAGTGTTTTGCCCCCTATAGTAATTCGCACATCTGCAAGTAAAGTTATTTATGGCTAGCTTTCAGTAGGCATGAAGACTCAAATCTGCAAGTTAGGTTCACCGACATGTTCATATTTAAACTCCCGTGTTACGCCACTGGGCTGTGAAATTAAAAAGCAGCAACGCGCAGACTCACTACGCTGTCAATTTATCTATCAACAAATTGAATTTTCGTGCGGTTCGTTTCTGGTGTATTTACAAGTTAATTCAAAGGCATCTATGAACAAATTATCAGGTAATTCGAATCTCGCGCTTTATTATGCGTCACTAGTCGTGTTTTGTTTTTAGATCGTTCGCGGCTTCCTGCGAATTCAATTGTTTTGAACGCGTCCTTTCATGTGAAAAAACATAACCTCAACTTATATTTTTACAATTTCTGGACCTCATGCTTTTTTTTAAGTATTGTAAGACTGGGATCGGCTTCCTCTTATAGGACTCGTTCCTCATGGTAAGTTTCGAAACTCTAGCACGGATATTTGCTTTGCAACACTAACCTGACCTTTTTTAGGCTACGGGAACTGGCTCGGAACAGCTTCTCCTGATGCTCGCTGCTAGAAGCGGAACCCTACGATGCTGGAACTGCTGCGGTGTACTCCTACACGGCGTGCGGACGTGGTGCTACCAAAATTTCAAACGCCTGACCTCAATTGTGCTCAAATCCGATGATCGTAAACTTCTCGTCGTTGGCGAAGTGGTTCGGAAGGTGGCCGCAGATGAAAATAATTTTTAGGTGATGGATTTTCACACCCACATTCTCACATATGCACTACGAACTCCTGATCACGATGGTATAATTATTTTTAATTTATTTCAATTGTAAATGGCTTAAAACTCAATTAATCTGGAGAGACAAATTAGACTGTCATGAAATAATTTTTATTCAATCGATTCTCTCAGGTAGTTAACAATTGCCTATCTAAATTCATAATTGTGGATGTTAACCAAGTACAAATCAGTTACTTATAAACTAAATTTTAACTTAATAAAAATGTACAAAATCTTAATTCTAAAATTATTGTTTGTTCACGTTCGTATTTAAACTAGGTTATAGCGCCACTCACTATGTTTTATTTGGATTGTCTGTTAACTTATGTCATTTCACTGACTCATTTTTTTAAACACCAATCTCGTTCATTTCCTGTTGTGTGAATTTCTTGTATTTTATAATAATTGTCTGCTTTTCACCATTCTTCAAATATTACCGTTCCATTTTTTTATAGTCGTATTTGATCTAGTATTGTGCTCTCTTTGCACTGTATTGAGAACATTCTGTCCTTCTTACCTTTATTTAAAAAGTTCATAGAACTGTACTTATTCAATTATACTGACATGTAAATTTATTTAACACGCATGTAATAAACCCTTTGGTGATAGATTTGTTGAATTTTGATTGGCTTCACTTTGCACCAACCTCTTAATTTATGCTAATTGATAGTTCTGCGACTCTAATTTACGAATTGAGCTCTGCCTTATTGCCATTTATTCTGAAGTAATTTCATTTAATATCGGCTATGCTTTACCAATGTAGTTATGAATTAAAATTTCTGATGTTACTTCTTGCAGTTGCCTGATTTACCCCAGCTCTGTGCTTTATTGACTTGCTTTATTTATCTATGCTGCAAGCAGAGTTAAGTAACGGGCTAAATACCATCTCAATATATGCAATAGTCAGAATAAGTAACAAGAGATCAATAAAAAAACCATTAGGGTAGGCTGTGATATGTGTTGTACGTTTGGCAGTACTGAAGTGTATTGTCAGTCTATGTCAAATTCGAGATTAGTAGGTTAGGTTTTGTTTGTTATGTGACACAGACTGACGTAAAACTTAACCTGCAAATCTCGAATTTGACATAGACTGACAATACACTTCAGTACTGCCAAAAGTATAACACATATCACAGCCTACCCCTACCCTATTTGGTTTTTTATTGATTTCTTGTTATAATAGAAACAAAGTGGACTATAACACATTGACTGTCATATTTTGTAGGGATGTCGGCGGGTACCCGGGTACCCGGGCCGACCCGGGTAATAGTCAACCCGGGTATATTTTCAGGACCCGGGTACCCGTATTTATGTAATTTCGGGAAAATCAGTCTTTTTCGGAGTTGATAAAAACTTTAAAACAAGAGGAATAAGCGCTAGAAAAGCAACCATGCAGTAATAACAAAAATCACCCCATCCCATAGTACGACATAATGTTTCTTATTTCATATAAGGCAATAAATCGGCTTTACGAAAATATTCAACCCGTCAATAGTACAATTAAATCACGTCAGTATGGGATCAAGTAACGTAAACATCCTCTGTGTGACGTTGATGCTACTACTACCAATTTCGGATAAAAAGTCACGTATTTGAATTTGATAGCACTTGGAAGTGTAAAAATATTTACGAGTAGTTTGAATTGGTGAGTAGGTACTATTTCAATTTAGTTCACTCGTGGCCTAAAGGGAAACAATTGTAGCCACCTCAGATGTTTAGATGTACGCCAATATTTTTGTTATATATTTCGGGTACCCGAGGGTACCCGGGTATTGTTTTCGGGTACCCGGGTTTGATTTTAGACCGGGTACGACATCCCTAATATTTTGTTTAGATTTGCTGTAACACATTGCATATTTCCATAAATAATTAAGAAAACAAGGCTTAATTTAATTTTTATTCTTTGATTTTATCAAATACCAAAAAGTACAGTTAAAATTTACTTATTAGACTACATGAACTTACGTTTCAACACCCATTTTGACATTACAAAAATAAACGGTGAATTTCACTCTACATAAAGTTCTAAACAATTTTCTACAGTTAAATCAAATTATATAGCAAAATAAACCAAAAATGTATTTCAACAGTATTATTATCTCTTGTTTTTTCACATACCAAAAGATCTGCATGGACTGATACCTATGTAATTAAATTGAAATAATTTTTGTATAAGTGGAAGTCGGTTCAAATATAATTTCACAACTTATTCAAATAGTAATACTAATTTTCTGGGTTGGTATTAACATAAATCTCAAAATCTTAACATATCATTAATTGACTATAAATATTTTGAGTTTTTCTAAATTTCTTAAAAGTTCATTCTAATTAGATTCTCACATTAACACGAATTTATTATTATAATGTGCTTATTTCTGTACAATTTACAAATAAAAATTACTACGTAGATTACTAACACAATAACAAATTTATGTCAATAACTTTTTACCAACTTTTTGGTTTATTAAAACTACTTGAAAATTCTTACATACTATAAAATTTTCCATCCTTATCCTATACTAATATGTAATATACAGGGCGTTTCAAATTTGCACACATTTTCTCGAGAGGTGTTCTCTACATGAAAATAAACAAAAAGTTCATATAAATTCTGATGAAATTTAACCTCCAGAACAGGTCCCTAGCATGCAATTTTGAAATGTCCTGTGCAATATACATTATTATGGCAATGTTGTTGTTACTTACGAATCATAATATAGTATTTACAATATGTACAGTTTTATACAATAATAGCTTATTTGGCAATTTCAAATATCTCTGTTACATCTAATATTATGGGACTGTACATATTCAGGAACAATATCGTGAAGCCACTTACTTTCTATCGTACTTAAACTGCGTAAGTAGCATTTACTTGTCTGAACAACTTCTGTAAATAGAACATAATGTGGTTGTTGTCCATGGAGCACCGAACTGGGATGAATGGTAACAACTTGTCGTTTATCCAACTATACACGAAACAATCGCTATATTACAATAACTTGAATAAATAAACACTCACCGTTATATACTGTTTATCCTTATGTAACTCGGCTACATTCATAAATAATCCAGCTAGGAGACACTTCTGAACTTGCTCTAACTGACTACCGCAGGACAGAAGAGGAATTTCACACCTGCCACAAATCTCTAGCAATTGTGACCGTACTTGACTTGCATATATTATGTTGCGCATATTGATATAATGCTCGTGACACCACGATCGCTGACCATTTGACCCAAGATTGTTAAACTCACGGAATGCATTTAGCAAAGTGATATGGTCCCCATACGGCGAAGAAAACTTCTGCCTAGATGTAAATGCCTGTTCTCGTTTGCTGGTAGGATTTAAAAATATCGATTCTCCACTCAAAATAGCCACTATTGTTAGCACCTCCTCTAAGCAACCATACTCTTCAGCTGCGAGAAGAATCTTACTGAACCGTGGATCTAATGGGAATTGCACCATCTTTCTCCCTAAAGATGTTAGACACTTACTGTCTATGCTCTCTACAGCACCTAGCATTTTAAGTTGTTCAAATGCAGCTAATATTGCATCCTTTGGTGGCTTATCCATGAAATCAAAATGCACAGCATGTATGCCCAGTGCAAGCAGTTGTATTATCACTGTTGTTAAATTAGCTCTTTGAATTTCAGGAGTTGTGCTCTTTTGCATTAGTTCATACTGCGCACGTGTATATATTCTATAACAGTAACCTTCTGATTCACGACCAGCTCGACCTGTTCTTTGCCAAGATTGTTCTTGTGATATACGCTGAACTTTCAACATGTCCAAACCGGTTGCAGGATGATATGTTCTGTAAAAAATAGCCAAATTATAACACCATGTAAAAACAAACTAATATTGAATATTATTCCAAAATCAATGATATATGAAAAATATATACAGACAAACCCTCAAAGATTTCTTTTTTTAAACCAACTTATTCTATTAAACACACTGATATTAGCAACGTTTTAAAACATAGCGGCATTGTATGTCTTGTTCTATTGTATATTATTTACTGTTAATATATAATTGTACAATCTTTAATCCGTCTAGAGGTAAAACCTAAATTTTCACATTAATTTTGTTGTATACCTTTTTAAATTGATTATCAACAGTGGAATCGAATGAAATAAATAATTACTAAAACAAATTGACTTTACTTGTTACGTGTCAAAAGCGTAATTAACTTGAGTATTATTTCATGTAATTTATGGCTGTGTAAAAGCTCCTTCATTACATCACGGTTGTTGTGTAAATACAGTATTAGCGTTTGAAAGGGAATCTGTGTTACCGGCTGTCAAAAACAACTAGTAGATAACAACAGTTTTGTTTCTGGATTGTTTTGCGGGAGAAGCTAGTGTCCCTTTCGCGATGGGGTTTCTGTGTATTTCATGATGCGCCAAGCTTGTTCTCGAGCCTTCAGTTGTGAATTATTACTGATACAAGCTTGCTGGCATGCAGATTTGAGAATTGGACACCTTTTGCGAATGAATCCCACATCGTAAGATGGCTTAAGAAACACTTTCTTGTCATATTGGCTTCGCCTGTTACTATACAGGGTAGGTAGATAACCTCCCATTTCAAATTGTAAAATCGTAATTTCAATGAGCTGACTATTATTGGGGAATGTGTAGTGCGCATGGAAAAACATTAGCGTCATCTATGAGAGTGTACTACTTCAAACATCACCGAAAACGGTAGGGGTTCGAAGCTCTACAACACCAGGCGAGATTAGTTTGTGCTTATAACTACAAACCCCGGAGGCCTGCTTGAATCACATTAGCTGTCATTGGTCGCTTATTTCTGCTGAGTAAGCTGTTTGGGGTCCTCTGGTTCACCTCCGGAGACTGCTTCTTCTAGCACTTGTCGGAGCCCTAGATCTTCACCGCAAGCACAAGCGTATCCATTTTCAGATACGTAGTGCAACTTTATAATTAATATTAAATGATGTTTCGTACCACAAAATTGGTAAAATAAACTGTGACTGCACCTTTTATTAGTTTGATATTTATTTGTGTAAATGTAGTGTATTAATTATTGCTTTGATAATTTTAATGTGGGGTGCCCTCTTAGTAGGGAACGCATGATAATTATTTACGATATTCCTGTACTACTGGTTACCATATGCAACTTTGGTTAATAAATCAAATGTACAGACTTAAATCTTTCAATACCTGAGTTCGTTACTGCTACCTTCTACATTTCAGATGTTGTGTTAGTAAATGCAGCAATTCACTGTAAGTTTATAAGTTCTTGATCTATCTGAGTATACTTGTTGTATGTAATTGGAAACTTTGTTGGCCCTCATGTTAATCGAAAATTACATCATTTAAGAACCGCAAGTCATCTCCTCTGCAGCTAGCTGGCGAGTCGCCAAATATCGTAGCATACAATATTTGAATTATCATTAGAGAAACCAAAGTGATCAACAGAGAGCGTTAACATACTATATTGCTACTTTATATGCATGGTGGGAATTACATAATTTACATATATATGTATGTATTATCTATAACCTCATTTACCTTGCGGTGTAGAGGCTGATACTTTATACGCTTGCGTCTGGCAGTACAATGCTCAACTTGCCCCGGATTCAGGTTACAGAGTTGGAGAGCGCCTTTTGTGCTTGCAGAGCAACAATTGTGTGCGGTGTACCTCTTCGTGATGTGTTGACCTTGTTGCTCTATCTCTTAGGTTTGTAGTTCTGAGTACAGCCGAGCAGTCTACGACGTCAGATTTAAGCTCTGGTTCCCTAAAGGGAGTGTGGGTTCAAACCCCACACCTGATGATTCTTTTAATAAATTTTATTTTATCCTATTATGTTACTATTATAATAATTCCTTAGCAACGAGTTGCTTTAAGATGCATTTAACAGCACTAGTGTTGTTAAGAAAAATAACATACCGATACTTTATTAGCATTTAATCAAATGTTGGCAGTACTGACGTGTATTGTTAGTGACAATGTCACTTACGTCAAATTCGATGTTAGTAGATTAGGTTTTGCTTGTTATTTGACTCAGACTGACGCAAAATTTAACCTGCAAATCTTGAATTTAACATAACCTGACAGTGCTAACAAAATACAGTATTAAGTGATACCACCACAGCCATAGCAGATATATGTCTCGCTGTTGTGTCATTAATAACAGTTTTTCCTATTTTTTGAAAAGGTTAGTATTTTAGGATAAAATAAACTGTGTTACGATATACGTAACGTTATCTGCTTTATACATTACTCGAGAGAATTTTAAAGAACTCGCACCTAACGTCGCTCGTTCATTCAAACTACTCTCTCCTAATGTAAAAAGCTTGATAACGTTACTTGCATCGTAAATTACTATTATGGTTCATAATGTTTTGCAGCAGGTCAACTCTCTCTATTATATTTTTGCTAGTGTATTAGCAATTTGCATTTTGATGATAAAAATAATTAAATTTTTATCAATGATAAACATGTATTACATAAAACTAGTTAATACGTAGGGCTATTGAGACTGAGTATGTGGTCACTTAGTTTTCTTCCGTTCATATTATACGTATAGTGTCAACATTTTATTCATAACAACTTTTTCGGACATATGTTTATGAAGCAAAAAATGTTTGTTTTGATGTCCCCTACCACCCCTAAAAGTTTGTCGGTATATTTATGGATAATATGGATTATATGAAAATAGTAATATGTAGGGGTACTCAATATGTGATAGATATCAATTATTTTTTTCCCTTCATATTATATCTACAGTGTTAACATTTTACTCATAACTTAGTGGATATTCAGTAACATAAATTAAACAGAATTTAATGAAAATAGTCTTGAATTTCCCACGATACCATACCTATAATTATGGAATATTTCGACCACGCTTTATATGTATTTATGTACTCAATGGAACGATGACAAATTAAAGTGTGATTAGTGAATGCTCAAACGAAAATATTTACACTTGAGTTTTCTATTGAAAATCCATCACAACTGAGTTTCTTTACGATTAAACAATATTGCACAATCTTGTGAAATGTTTTCAGTTCATAACACAATTATAGAATAACATAAAGACATGTCAAGTTGGCCGAGCGGTCTAAGGCGCCAGATTTAAGCTCTGGTTCCCTAAAGGGAGCGTGGGTTCGAACCCCACACCTGACAATTCTTTTTAATAGATTTTATGGTTCAGAATATTTTGCAGTAGGTCAACTCTTTCTATTATATTTTTGCTAGTGTATTAGCAATTTGCACTTTGATGAAAAAATTAATAAAATTTTTATCAATGATAAACATGTATTACATAAAACTAGTTAATAAGTAGGGCTACTGAGACTGAGCATGTGGTCACTTAGTTTTCTTCCGTTCATATTATATGTATAGTGTCAACATTTTATTCATAACAATTTGGTGAAATCAGTAACACAAATTAAACAGAATTTAATAAAAATAGGCTTGAATTTCCCACGATACCAAACTTATAATTATAGAATATTTCAACCACGCTTTATATGTATTTATGTATTCAGAGGAACGATGATAAATTAAAGTGTGATTAGTGAATACTCAAAAGAAAATATTTGCAATTGAGTTTTCTATTCAAAATCCAACAGGGCTGAGTTTCTTTACAATTACACAATATTGCACAATGTTGTGAAATGTTTTCAGTTCATATCACAATTATAGGATAAGATAAAGACATGTCAGGTTGGCCGAGCGGTCTAAGGCGCCAGATTTAAGCTCTGGTTCCCTAAAGGGAGCGTGGGTTCGAACCCCACACCTGACAATTCTTTTTAATAAATTTTAGGGTTCAGAATATTTTGCAGTAGGTCAACTCTTTCTATTATATTTTTGCTAGTGTATTAGCAATTTGCACTTTGATGAAAAAATTAATAAAATTTTTATCAATGATAA
This sequence comes from Agriotes lineatus, assembly GCA_940337035.1. Taxonomy (NCBI): domain Eukaryota; kingdom Metazoa; phylum Arthropoda; class Insecta; order Coleoptera; family Elateridae; genus Agriotes; species Agriotes lineatus. The sequence goes on along the minus strand of CALNHX010000261.1, from coordinate 214,046 downwards.
ACGTGTATTATATAAAACTAGTTAATAAGTAGGGCTACTGAGACTGAGCATGTGGTCACTTAGTTTTCTTCTGTTCATGTTATATGTATAGTGTCAACATTTTATTCATAACAATTTGGTGAAATCAGTAACACAAATTAAACAGAATTTAATAAAAATAGGCTTGAATTTCCCACGATACCAAACTTATAATTACAGAATATTTCAACCACGCTTTATATGTATTTATGTATTCAGAGGAACGATGATAAATTAAAGTGTGATTAGTGAATACTCAAAAGAAAATATTTGCAATTGAGTTTTCTATTCAAAATCCAACAGGGCTGAGTTTCTTTACAATTACACAATATTGCACAATGTTGTGAAATGTTTTCAGTTCATATCACAATTATAGGATAAGATAAAGACATGTCAGGTTGGCCGAGCGGTCTAAGGCGCCAGATTTAAGCTCTGGTTCCCTAAAGGGAGCGTGGGTTCGAACCCCACACCTGACAATTCTTTTTAATAAATTTTAGGGTTCAGAATATTTTGCAGTAGGTCAACTCTTTCTATTATATTTTTGCTAGTGTATTAGCAATTTGCACTTTGATGAAAAAATTAATAAAATTTTTATCAATGATAAACGTGTATTATATAAAACTAGTTAATAAGTAGGGCTACTGAGACTGAGCATGTGGTCACTTAGTTTTCTTCCGTTCATATTATACGTATAGTGTCAACATTTTATTCATAACAACTTGGTGAATTCAGTAACACAAATTTAATGAAAATAGTCTTGGATTTCCCACAATACCAAACGTATAATGGAACATTTCAAACAAGCTTTATATGTATGTATCCAAAGGAACGATGACAAATTGAAGTGTGATTAGTGAATACTCAAAAGAAAATATTTGCAATTGAGTTTTCTATTCAAAATCCACCAGGGCTGAGTTTCTTTACAATTACACAATATTGCACAATGTTGTGAAATGTTTTTAGTTCATATCACAATTATAGGATAAGATAAAGACATGTCAGGTTGGCCGAGCGGTCTAAGGCGCCAGATTTAAGCTCTGGTTCCCTAAAGGGAGCGTGGGTTCAAACCCCACACCTGACAATTCTTTTTAATAAATTTTATGGTTCAGAATATTTTGCAGTAGGTCAACTCTTTCTATTATATTTTTGCTAGTGTATTAGCAATTTGCACTTTGATGAAAAAATTAATAAAATTTTTATCAATGATAAACATGTATTACATAAAACTAGTTAATAAGTAGGGCTACTGAGACTGAGCATGTGGTCACTTAGTTTTCTTCCGTTCATATTATACATATAGTGTCAACATTTTATTCATAACAACTTGGTGAATTCAGTAACACAAATTAAACAGAATTTAATGAAAATAGTCTTGGATTTCCCACAATACCAAACGTATAATGGAACATTTCAAAGAAGCTTTATATGTATGTATCCAAAGGAACGATGACAAATTGAAGTGTGATTAGTGAATACTCAAAAGAAAATATTTGCAATTGAGTTTTCTATTCAAAATCCACCAGGGCTGAGTTTCTTTACAATTACACAATATTGCACAATGTTGTGAAATGTTTTCAGTTCATATCACAATTATAGGGTCGCGCCAGCGTGGCTCCGATGGTTAGAGCATCGGACTGCGGCGCGGAAGTCTGGAGTTCAAATCCCAGATCGATGCCTGGCGGGCGGTCTACCCAGTAGGGTGGAACGAAAATTTGAAAGTTGCAATTTTTTGTGGGGCTAGTGCAGGGAAGTTGCCTTTATATCTAAAATGAATCTACACCAACGTCTTTTTGTAATCGAATTATTTCTTGAGGTTCCATATTTTGTTTGAATATAAATTTTTTAGATGTTAATTTTTGTAAATTTGTTTTGCCATTTTTCGATTATTTTTACTACTAAACATTAAAAACTAGCCAAAAGGCATTAGTAGAAGGTAATTGAACTTAAAATTTATAGTAAAAATAAACTTATTTGTAAAACTATGTTAAATAAATAAATTTTTTTTTTTATAGTATATACGGTAACATAGACTATATTTTATTTTTCACATATATGATTAGTTTCACATGTTAAGTTAACAATTTGTAATCTGCCTTAGTGTTAAAGGTAGGGATAATATTTCGTGACTCTAATTTTGATCGGATAAAACCATCTCTGAATTCCGAACCACAAACTGCAGCTGAAGCTTCCGTTACCAATTTAACAGCTCTTTCTACAGATTGTGTATGACAAGGACAATTTAACACCTCTATGTTACTATGATTTCCAGTAGCAATCATCTCTTCTAAATCTTGGTCAGAAATATATTTTAGTAAAGGAGCTGTTGTCACATTACAATCATGCCATGCAATCAATTCGGTATACTCTGTAGCAGTAAAATTGAACGGTGGTATCTTGAATGTTCGTATAGTTCTCTCTTCTATTTTATTTTTCCTGGCTTGAAGTATTCTGCGCAATCCCAATTCTTGGATATGTCTTCGATCGTCCTTGATCATGCATAACAATACATTTTCAGGGTGTCCAAAATAGCCATTCCTCTGAATAACAGTATCGACGATTTTTCTTTCCTTTTCTGGTAGATATCGTGAAAAGTTAATCATTCGCCATAGATGTTTTGAACCACTTGTGCAATATGGTTCTAATTTAATAGAGAACCAAACTGGAGCATACACTTTTTGCACAAATTTTACTAAAGTAATCAGTTGAATGCCGGGGCGTTCAGTTGCTACATACAACCTTAGCAATCGATTGGCGACTGTTAACCACCGTGCATGGGACATCTTTCCAGGCTTTCTTAAAGCTAAATCATTTGGACATTCTCCAGCAGCTACCGCTTGGCACATTTGATACAAATATTTTTGATCAGTGCTAAGATCGGTTGCCAATAATATTGGTAAATTGTTTTCTACAGCAGCAAAGTCGATCACGTTCATTTCTTCACAGTGCTGTAACATTTTTCCTATTGGGACCAAAAATCCAGAAGGTCCAGTGGTACGTCCATCGATCTCATGTAGCAGATGGCGTAGAGGCAGTTCATTAGCATGAAACATACATATTAGCCACTGTAATGGTCTGCTATACTCTTCTTCTAGCTTTCTTCTAATACCTCCTTGCGTACCAGTGTTTACTGATGTCCCATCACAACCAATTGCAGTAATATTTGAAGTATCAATACTATTTTTCAGGACAAACGTTTTTATACTCTTTATAATATTTGCAGCAGATCCCGATCCAGGGGAAACATGTCCTATGTATTTTGATCCAGGTTCTTCGATTATTGTAATGTGTTCCTCTGTTACCAATCGGCTATAAAACTTATTTCCTTTTTTCTGTTGCAAGACAGTCTTATCTTTTCGTCCATCAAAAAATAAACTTTGGAGAGATAATGTTTCTTTATGCGTCAGCAAATCACGCCTATGGGCAGAACGATGTCTTCTCACCTTCATTCGATCAATTACTTTTGATTTATCTGATGTAGTTATAAGTCCTACATCTTTTAAAACTGCCGATGCTATAATTGCTGCCGAACGATCTGACGCTCCTGTTCTATCACACGCTGATGCTAAACTTGGCAAACGAATTCTCATTTGTGAGGAACTGGTATTCTTCGATGTCGATGGTTGGTTTGGATCCATAAATAACGGAGGAGAAAAATCTTCATTCATTTTATCTACACTACTAGTAGAACTAGTGCTGGAAGAGCTGCTACAGAAACTGAAATCACAAGTAGGCAATTCTTTCACACTTGCTTTATAATTTTGTTCTCTTGCAGTTTCCTTCGCTCTTCTTTCTATATATTTTTGTAATGCAGTAGAAGATGCAATGTCGACCGATCCTATTACCATTTTGCGATCAGATCGCTGATCCTTGAGAAACATTCGCTCTTTTCAGGAACTTTTTTTATTTTGTTACATATACACAAAGAAAAGTTGCACTTGCATGCTGCTATGTCAAATAACTTGTCGTACTCCTTTCGAAATTTGCACACATGTGCTTTGTAGGTCTCGGATAATTTTTGAGTTGCTGGGTACCGCATAAGATTTTGGTACTTTTTATAGCCATTTGTAATCAAGTCCACAATGCGTTTACGTGATAAGATTGGAATAGAAGCTTTCATCCAAACCTGTTCTACCTTTGTTGCCACAATTTTCGAAACGTCAGCGATGGCCGGATCCTTATTATTACACGATTTTAGTTCATTACGAATAAACAGAAAACATTTTACAATATCGCTATACGTTGGCAACACGCGATCATTAAATACGCAAATTATACCAAGTATTTCGCACTTCAAACTACTTCGCGTTGTCATGTTATTTCTGTTCCATGCACATCACAGTTATAAATATAAGCAACAAACAATGGAACTATTGACTAAACAAGAAACAGAAGCACATTGATTATCAACGTCTGAAGGCTAACTGAAAGAAATCGTCGTGACGAGCAGCTGCAGGTGTAAATTGCCAAATATGCATAATGCACCAATTTCACACTGGTTGATAATATTACAGGGAAAATGAGTGGGGCGCAAGCATTATAGCAGTATTATGATTTATAAAACCTCTATATCTTCTTATTCAATGTTAAAACACCTCTGTACAGATTGTTTTTAAATCAATTAGTTACTTTTTAACACCAACGTTTTTAATGTTTTCAACGTTACGTATTATGAAATTTCAAACACACTATGGAACCTCTAGATTTTTTTAAATTTCAAAATATTTTTGCACACTTGATTTTTAGCCCTAATGACACGTTTTGCTTGGTAGCCATTTTAAATTTTCGAAAAAAAATTTTTTTTAGCCGTTTTCGTTCCACCCTACTACCCAGTCGCTTTAAATAATTGGGAACCTGCGTTCGAAAGAACAAGGGGTAATAATGCGGCTGTCTAATGCGTGGTGCTCACCACATCACCACGTGTCATGAATTTGACACGCGACAGCCGGGTGTGAGAGCGAGGATACGGAAGCTCTAACCTTCCGCCTTGCAGATCAAGCTCCTTCATGGGGTGTTAGTGCCTCACCATTATTATCACAATTATAGGATAAGATAAAGACATGTCAGGTTGGCCGAGCGGTCTAAGGCGCCAGATTTAAGCTCTGGTTCCCTAAAGGGAGCGTGGGTTCGAACCCCACACCTGACAATTTTTTTGAATAAATTTTATGGTTCAGAATATTTTGCAGTAGGTCAACTCTTTCTATTATATTCTTGCTAGTGTATTAGCAATTTGCACTTTGATGAAAAAATTAATAAAATTTTTATCAATGATAAACATGTATTACATAAAACTAGTTAATAAGTAGGGCTACTGAGACTGAGCATGTGGTCACTTAGTTTTCTTCCGTTCTTGTTATACATATAGTGTCAACATTTTATTCATAACAATTTGGTGAATTCAGTAACACAAATTAAACAGAATTTAATAAAAATAGGCTTGAATTTCCCACGATACCAAACTTATAATTATAGAATATTTCAACCACGCTTTATATGTATTTATGTATTCAGAGGAACGATGATAAATTAAAGTGTGATTAGTGAATACTCAAAAGAAAATATTTGCAATTGAGTTTTCTATTCAAAATCCACCAGGGCTGAGTTTCTTTACAATTACACAATATTGCACAATGTTGTGAAATGTTTTTAGTTCATATCACAATTATAGGATAAGATAAAGACATGTCAGGTTGGCCGAGCGGTCTAAGGCGCCAGATTTAAGCTCTGGTTCCCTAAAGGGAGCGTGGGTTCGAACCCCACACCTGACAATCCGTTTTAATAAATGTTATGGTTCATAATGTTTTGCAGTAGGTCAACTCTCTCTATTATATTCTTGCTAGTGTATTAGCAATTTGCACTTTGATGAAAAAATTAATTAAATTTTTATCAATGATAAACATGTATTACATAAAAATAGTTAATAAGTAGGGCTACTGAGACTGAGCATGTGGTCACTTAGTTTTCTTCCGTTCATATTACATGTATAGTGTCAACATTTTATTCATAACAATTTGGTGAAATCAGTAACACAAATTAAACAGAATTTAATAAAAATAGGCTTGAATTTCCCACGATACCAAACTTATAATTATAGAATATTTCAACCACGCTTTATATGTATTTATGTAATCAGAGGAACGATGATAAATTAAAGTGTGATTAGTGAATACTCAAAAGAAAATATTTGCCATTGAGTTTTCTATTCGAAATCCATCAGGGCTGAGTTTCTTTACAATTACACAATATTGCACAATGTTGTGAAATGTTTTTAGTTCATATCACAATTATAGGATAAGATAAAGACATATCAGGTTGGCCGAGCGGTCTAAGGCGCCAGATTTAAGCTCTGGTTCCCTAAAGGGAGCGTGGGTTCGAACCCCACACCTGACAATTCTTTTTAATAAATTTTATGGTTCAGAATATTTTGCAGTAGGTCAACTCTTTCTATTATATTTTTGCTAGTGTATTAGCAATATGCACTTTGATGAAAAAATTAATAAAATTTTTATCAATGATAAACATGTATTACATAAAACTAGTTAATAAGTAGGGCTACTGAGACTGAGCATGTGGTCACTTAGTTTTCTTCCGTTCATATTATACGTATAGTGTCAACGTTTTATTCATAACAACTTGGTGAATTCAGTAACACAAATTAAACAGAATTTAATGAAAATAGTCTTGGATTTCCCACAATACCAAACGTATAATGGAACATTTCAAACAAGCTTTATATGTATGTATCCAAAGGAACGATGACAAATTGAAGTGTGATTAGTGAATACTCAAAAGAAAATATTTGCAATTGAGTTTTCTATTCAAAATCCACCAGGGCTGAGTTTCTTTACAATTACACAATATTGCACAATGTTGTGAAATGTTTTTAGTTCATATCACAATTATAGGATAAGATAAAGACATGTCACGTTGGCCGAGCGGTCTAAGGCGCCAGATTTAAGCTCTGGTTCCCTAAAGGGAGCGTGGGTTCAAACCCCACACCTGACAATTCTTTTTAATAAATTTTATGGTTCAGAATATTTTGCAGTAGGTCAACTCTTTCTATTATATTTTTGCTAGTGTATTAGCAATTTGCACTTTGATGAAAAAATTAATAAAATTTTTATCAATGATAAACATGTATTACATAAAACTAGTTAATAAGTAGGGCTACTGAGACTGAGCATGTGGTCACTTAGTTTTCTTCCGTTCATATTATACGTATAGTGTCAACATTTTATTCATAACAACTTGGTGAATTCAGTAACACAAATTAAACAGAATTTAATGAAAATAGTCTTGGATTTCCCACAATACCAAACGTATAATGGAACATTTCAAACAAGCTTTATATGTATGTATCCAAAGGAACGATGACAAATTGAAGTGTGATTAGTGAATACTCAAAAGAAAATATTTGCAATTGAGTTTTCTATTCAAAATCCACCAGGGCTGAGTTTCTTTACAATTACACAATATTGCACAATGTTGTGAAATGTTTTCAGTTCATATCACAATTATAGGGTCGCGCCAGCGTGGCTCCGATGGTTAGAGCATCGGACTGCGGCGCGGAAGTCTGGAGTTCAAATCCCAGATCGATGCCTGGCGGGCGGTCTACCCAGTCGCTTTAAATAATTGGGAACCTGCGTTCGAAAGAACAAGGGGTAATAATGCGGCTGTCTAATGCGTGGTGCTCACCACATCACCACGTGTCATGAATTTGACACGCGACAGCCGGGTGTGAGAGCGAGGATACGGAAGCTCTAACCTTCCGCCTTGCAGGTCAAGCTCCTTCATGGGGTGTTAGTGCCTCACCATTATTATCACAATTATAGGATAAGATAAAGACATGTCAGGTTGGCCGAGCGGTCTAAGGCGCCAGATTTAAGCTCTGGTTCCCTAAAGGGAGCGTGGGTTCGAACCCCACACCTGACAATTTTTTTGAATAAATTTTATGGTTCAGAATATTTTGCAGTAGGTCAACTCTTTCTATTATATTCTTGCTAGTGTATTAGCAATTTGCACTTTGATGAAAAAATTAATAAAATTTTTATCAATGATAAACATGTATTACATAAAACTAGTTAATAAGTAGGGCTACTGAGACTGAGCATGTGGTCACTTAGTTTTCTTCCGTTCTTGTTATACATATAGTGTCAACATTTTATTCATAACAATTTGGTGAATTCAGTAACACAAATTAAACAGAATTTAATAAAAATAGGCTTGAATTTCCCACGATACCAAACTTATAATTATAGAATATTTCAACCACGCTTTATATGTATTTATGTATTCAGAGGAACGATGATAAATTAAAGTGTGATTAGTGAATACTCAAAAGAAAATATTTGCAATTGAGTTTTCTATTCAAAATCCACCAGGGCTGAGTTTCTTTACAATTACACAATATTGCACAATGTTGTGAAATGTTTTTAGTTCATATCACAATTATAGGATAAGATAAAGACATGTCAGGTTGGCCGAGCGGTCTAAGGCGCCAGATTTAAGCTCTGGTTCCCTAAAGGGAGCGTGGGTTCGAACCCCACACCTGACAATCCGTTTTAATAAATGTTATGGTTCATAATGTTTTGCAGTAGGTCAACTCTCTCTATTATATTCTTGCTAGTGTATTAGCAATTTGCACTTTGATGAAAAAATTAATTAAATTTTTATCAATGATAAACATGTATTACATAAAAATAGTTAATAAGTAGGGCTACTGAGACTGAGCATGTGGTCACTTAGTTTTCTTCCGTTCATATTACATGTATAGTGTCAACATTTTATTCATAACAATTTGGTGAAATCAGTAACACAAATTAAACAGAATTTAATAAAAATAGGCTTGAATTTCCCACGATACCAAACTTATAATTATAGAATATTTCAACCACGCTTTATATGTATTTATGTAATCAGAGGAACGATGATAAATTAAAGTGTGATTAGTGAATACTCAAAAGAAAATATTTGCAATTGAGTTTTCTATTCGAAATCCATCAGGGCTGAGTTTCTTTACAATTACACAATATTGCACAATGTTGTGAAATGTTTTTAGTTCATATCACAATTATAGGATAAGATAAAGACATATCAGGTTGGCCGAGCGGTCTAAGGCGCCAGATTTAAGCTCTGGTTCCCTAAAGGGAGCGTGGGTTCGAACCCCACACCTGACAATTCTTTTTAATAAATTTTATGGTTCAGAATATTTTGCAGTAGGTCAACTCTTTCTATTATATTTTTGCTAGTGTATTAGCAATATGCACTTTGATGAAAAAATTAATAAAATTTTTATCAATGATAAACATGTATTACATAAAACTAGTTAATAAGTAGGGCTACTGAGACTGAGCATGTGGTCACTTAGTTTTCTTCCGTTCATATTATACGTATAGTGTCAACGTTTTATTCATAACAACTTGGTGAATTCAGTAACACAAATTAAACAGAATTTAATGAAAATAGTCTTGGATTTCCCACAATACCAAACGTATAATGGAACATTTCAAACAAGCTTTATATGTATGTATCCAAAGGAACGATGACAAATTGAAGTGTGATTAGTGAATACTCAAAAGAAAATATTTGCAATTGAGTTTTCTATTCAAAATCCACCAGGGCTGAGTTTCTTTACAATTACACAATATTGCACAATGTTGTGAAATGTTTTTAGTTCATATCACAATTATAGGATAAGATAAAGACATGTCAGGTTGGCCGAGCGGTCTAAGGCGCCAGATTTAAGCTCTGGTTCCCTAAAGGGAGCGTGGGTTCAAACCCCACACCTGACAATTCTTTTTAATAAATTTTATGGTTCAGAATATTTTGCAGTAGGTCAACTCTTTCTATTATATTTTTGCTAGTGTATTAGCAATTTGCACTTTGATGAAAAAATTAATAAAATTTTTATCAATGATAAACATGTATTACATAAAACTAGTTAATAAGTAGGGCTACTGAGACTGAGCATGTGGTCACTTAGTTTTCTTCCGTTCATATTATACGTATAGTGTCAACATTTTATTCATAACAACTTGGTGAATTCAGTAACACAAATTAAACAGAATTTAATGAAAATAGTCTTGGATTTCCCACAATACCAAACGTATAATGGAACATTTCAAACAAGCTTTATATGTATGTATCCAAAGGAACGATGACAAATTGAAGTGTGATTAGTGAATACTCAAAAGAAAATATTTGCAATTGAGTTTTCTATTCAAAATCCACCAGGGCTGAGTTTCTTTACAATTACACAATATTGCACAATGTTGTGAAATGTTTTCAGTTCACATCACAATTATAGGATAAGATAAACATATGTCAGGTTGGCCGAGCGGTCTAAAGCGCCAGATTTAAGCTCTGGTTCCCTAAAGGGAGCGTGGGTTCGAACCCCACACCTGACAATTCGTTTTAATAAATTTTATGGTTCATAATGTTTTGCAGTAGGTCAACTCTTTCTATTATATTTTTGCTAGTGTATTAGCAATTTGCACTTTGATGAAAAAATTTATAAAATTTTTATCAATGATAAACATGTATTACATAAAACTAGTTAATAAGTAGGGCTACTGAGACTGAGCATGTGGTCACTTAGTTTTCTTCCGTTCATATTATACGTATAGTGTCAACATTTTATTCATAACAACTTGGTGAATTCAGTAACACAAATTTAATGAAAATAGTCTTGGATTTCCCACAATACCAAACGTATAATGGAACATTTCAAACAAGCTTTATATGTATGTATCCAAAGGAACGATGACAAATTGAAGTGTGATTAGTGAAATCTCAAAATAAAATATTTGCAATTGAGTTTTCTATTCGAAATCCATCAGGGCTGAGTTTCTTCACAATTACACAATATTGCACAATGTTGTGAAATGTTTTCAGTTCATATCAGAATTATAGGATGAGATAAAGACATGTCAGGTTGGCCGAGCGGTCTAACGTGCCAGATTTAAGCTCTGGTTCCCTAAAGGGAGCGTGGGTTCGAACCCCACACCTGACAATCCGTTTTAATAAATGTTATGGATCATAATGTTTTGCAGTAGGTCAACTCTCTCTATTATATTCTTGCTAGTGTATTAGCAATTTGCACTTTGATGAAAAAATTAATTAAATTTTTATCAATGATAAACATGTATTACATAAAACTAGTTAATAAGTAGGGCTACTGAGACTGAGCATGTGGTCACTTAGTTTTCTTCCGTTCATATTATACGTATAGTGTCAACATTCTATTCATAACAACTTGGTGAATTCAGTAACACAAATTAAACAGAATTTAATGAAAATAGTCTTGGATTTCCCACAATACCAAACGTATAATGGAACATTTCAAACAAGCTTTATATGTATGTATCCAAAGGAACGATGACAAATTGAAGTGTGATTAGTGAAATCTCAAAATAAAATATTTGCAATTGAGTTTTCTATTCGAAATCCATCAGGGCTGAGTTTCTTTACAATTACACAATATTGCACAATGTTGTGAAATGTTTTCAGTTCATATCAGAATTATAGGATAAGATAAAGACATGTCAGGTTGGCCGAGCGGTCTAAGGCGCCAGATTTAAGCTCTGGTTCCCTAAAGGGAGCGTGGGTTCGAACCCCACACCTGACAATTCTTTTTAATAAATTTTATGGTTCAGAATATTTTGCAGTAGGTCAACTCTTTCTATTATATTCTTGCTAGTGTATTAGCAATTTGCACTTTGATGAAAAAATTAATAAAATTTTTATCAATGATAAACATGTATTACATAAAACTAGTTAATAAGTAGGGCTACTAAGACTGAGCATGTGGTCACTTAGTTTTCTTCCGCTCATGTTATACATATAGTGTCAACATTTTATTCATAACAATTTGGTGAATTCAGTAACACAAATTAAACAGAATTTAATAAAAATAGGCTTGAATTTCCCACGATACCAAACTTATAATTATAGAATATTTCAACCACGCTTTATATGTATTTATGTATTCAGAAGAACGACGATAAATTAAAGTGTGATTAGTGAATACTCAAAAGAAAATATTTGCAATTGAGTTTTCTATTCAAAATCCACCAGGGCTGAGTTTCTTTACAATTACACAATATTGCACAATGTTGTGAAATGTTTTTAGTTCATATCACAATTATAGGATAAGATAAAGACATGTCAGGTTGGCCGAGCGGTCTAAGGCGCCAGATTTAAGCTCTGGTTCCCTAAAGGGAGCGTGGGTTCGAACCCCACACCTGACAATTCGTTTTAATAAATTTTATGGTTCAGAATATTTTGCAGTAGGTCAACTCTTTCTATTATATTTTTGCTAGTGTATTAGCAATTTGCACTTTGATGAAAAAATTAATAAAATTTTTATCAATGATAAACATTTTTCATTCATTCATTCATAATCTATAGCCTCTTATCATGTATTACATAAAACTAGTTAATAAGTAGGGCTACTGAGACTGAGCATGTGGTCACTTAGTTTTCTTCCGTTCATATTATACGTATAGTGTCAACATTTTATTCATAACAACTTGGTGAATTCAGTAACACAAATTAAACAGAATTTAATGAAAATAGTCTTGGATTTCCCACAATACCAAACGTATAATGGAACATTTCAAACAAGCTTTATATGTATGTATCCAAAGGAACGATGACAAATTGAAGTGTGATTAGTGAAATCTCAAAATAAAATATTTGCAATTGAGTTTTCTATTCGAAATCCACCAGGGCTGAGTTTCTTTACAATTACACAATATTGCACAATGTTGTGAAATGTTTTTAGTTCATATCACAATTATAGGATAAGATAAAGACATGTCAGGTTGGGCGAGCGGTCTAAGGCGCCAGATTTAAGCTCTGGTTCCCTAAAGGGAGCGTGGGTTCGAACCCCACACCTGACAATTCTTTTTAATAAATTTTATGGTTCAGAATATTTTGCAGTAGGTCAACTCTTTCTATTATATTTTTGCTAGTGTATTAGCAATTTGCACTTTGATGAAAAAATTAATAAAATTTTTAACAATGATAAACATGTATTACATAAAACTAGTTAATAAGTAGGGCTACTGAGACTGAGCATGTGGTCACTTAGTTTTCTTCCGTTCATATTATACGTATAGTGTCAACATTTTATTCATAACAACTTGGTGAATTCAGTAACACAAATTAAACAGAATTTAATGAAAATAGTCTTGGATTTCCCACAATACCAAACGTATAATGGAACATTTTAAACAAGCTTTATATGTATGTATCCAAAGGAACGATGACAAATTGAAGTGTGATTAGTGAATACTCAAAAGAAAATATTTGCAATTGAGTTTTCTATTCAAAATCCACCAGGGCTGAGTTTCTTTACAATTACACAATATTGCACAATGTTGTGAAATGTTTTTAGTTCATATCACAATTATAGGATAAGATAAACATATGTCAGGTTGGCCGAGCGGTCTAAGGCGCCAGATTTAAGCTCTGGTTCCCTAAAGGGAGCGTGGGTTCGAACCCCACACCTGACAATTCGTTTTAATAAATTTTATGGTTCATAATGTTTTGCAGTAGGTCAACTCTTTCTATTATATTCTTGCTAGTGTATTAGCAATTTGCACTTTGATGAAAAAATTAATAAAATTTTTATCAATGATAAACATGTATTACATAAAACTAGTTAATAAGTAGGGCTACTAAGACTGAGCATGTGGTCACTTAGTTTTCTTCCGTTCATATTATACGTATAGTGTCAACATTTTATTCATAACAACTTGGTGAATTCAGTAACACAAATTTAATGAAAATAGTCTTGGATTTCCCACAATACCAAACGTATAATGGAACATTTCAAACAAGCTTTATATGTATGTATCCAAAGGAACGATGACAAATTGAAGTGTAATTAGTGAAATCTCAAAATAAAATATTTGCAATTGAGTTTTCTATTCGAAATCCATCAGGGCTGAGTTTCTTTACAATTACACAATATTGCACAATGTTGTGAAATGTTTTCAGTTCATATCAGAATTATAGGATAAGATAAAGACATCTCAGGTTGGCCGAGCGGTCTAAGGCGCCAGATTTAAGCTCTGGTTCCCTAAAGGGAGCGTGGGTTCGAACCCCACACCTGACAATTCTTTTTAATAAATTTTATGGTTCAGAATATTTTGCAGTAGGTCAACTTTCTATTATATTCTTGCTAGTGTATTAGCAATTTGCACTTTGATGAAAAAATTAATAAAATTTTTATCAATGATAAACATGTATTACATAAAACTAGTTAATAAGTAGGGCTACTAAGACTGAGCATGTGGTCACTTAGTTTTCTTCCGCTCATGTTATACATATAGTGTCAACATTTTATTCATAACAATTTGGTGAATTCAGTAACACAAATTAAACAGAATTTAATAAAAATAGGCTTGAATTTCCCACGATACCAAACTTATAATTATAGAATATTTCAACCACGCTTTATATGTATTTATGTATTCAGAGGAACGACGATAAATTAAAGTGTGATTAGTGAATACTCAAAAGAAAATATTTGCAATTGAGTTTTCTATTCAAAATCCACCAGGGCTGAGTTTCTTTACAATTACACAATATTGCACAATGTTGTGAAATGTTTTTAGTTCATATCACAATTATAGGATAAGATAAAGACATGTCAGGTTGGCCGAGCGGTCTAAGGCGCCAGATTTAAGCTCTGGTTCCCTAAAGGGAGCGTGGGTTCGAACCCCACACCTGACAATTCGTTTTAATAAATTTTATGGTTCAGAATATTTTGCAGTAGGTCAACTCTTTCTATTATATTTTTGCTAGTGTATTATCAATTTGCACTTTGATGAAAAAATTAATAAAATTTTTATCAATGATAAACATTTTTCATTCATTCATTCATAATCTATAGCCTCTTATCATGTATTACATAAAACTAGTTAATAAGTAGGGCTACTGAGACTGAGCATGTGGTCACTTAGTTTTCTTCCGTTCATATTATACGTATAGTGTCAACATTTTATTCATAACAACTTGGTGAATTCAGTAACACAAATTAAACAGAATTGAATGAAAATAGTCTTGGATTTCCCACAATACCAAACGTATAATGGAACATTTCAAACAAGCTTTATATGTATGTATCCAAAGGAACGATGACAAATTGAAGTGTGATTAGTGAAATCTCAAAATAAAATATTTGCAATTGAGTTTTCTATTCGAAATCCATCAGGGCTGAGTTTCTTTACAATTACACAATATTGCACAATGTTGTGAAATGTTTTCAGTTCATATCAGAATTATAGGATAAGATAAAGACATGTCAGGTTGGCCGAGCGGTCTAAGGCGCCAGATTTAAGCTCTGGTTCCCTAAAGGGAGCGTGGGTTCGAACCCCACACCTGACAATCAGTTTTAATAAATTTTATGGTTCATAATGTTTTGCAGTAGGTCAACTCTTTCTATTATATTCTTGCTAGTGTATTAGCAATTTGCACTTTGATGAAAAAATTAATTAAATTTTTATCAATGATAAACATGTATTACATAAAACTAGTTAATAAGTAGGGCTACTGAGACTGAGCATGTGGTCACATATTTTTCTTCCGTTCATCTTATACGTATAGTGTCAACATTTTATTCATAACAACTTGGTGAATTCAGTAACACAAATTAAACAGAATTTAATGAAAATAGTCTTGGATTTCCCACAATACCAAACGTATAATGGAACATTTCAAACAAGCTTTATATGTATGTATCCAAAGGAACGATGATAAATTAAAGTGTGATTAGTGAAATCTCAAAATAAAATATTTGCAATTGAGTTTTCTATTCAAAATCCACCAGGGCTGAGTTTCTTTACAATTACACAATATTGCACAATGTTGTGAAATGTTTTTAGTTCATATCACAATTATAGGATAAGATAAACATATGTCAGGTTGGCCGAGCGGTCTAAGGCGCCAGATTTAAGCTCTGGTTCCCTAAAGGGAGCGTGGGTTCGAACCCCACACCTGACAATTCGTTTTAATAAATTTTATGGTTCATAATGTTTTGCAGTAGGTCAACTCTTTCTATTATATTCTTGCTAGTATATTAGCAATTTGCACTTTGATGAAAAAATTAATTAAATTTTTATCAATGATAAACATGTATTACATAAAACTAGTTAATAAGTAGGGCTACTAAGACTGAGCATGTGGTCACTTAGTTTTCTTCCGTTCATCTTATACGTATAGTGTCAACATTTTATTCATAACAACTTGGTGAATTCAGTAACACAAATTAAACAGAATTTAATGAAAATAGTCTTGGATTTCCCACAATACCAAACGTATAATGGAACATTTCAAACAAGCTTTATATGTATGTATCCAAAGGAACGATGATAAATTAAAGTGTGATTAGTGAAATCTCAAAATAAAATATTTGCAATTGAGTTTTCTATTCAAAATCCACCAGGGCTGAGTTTCTTTACAATTACACAATATTGCACAATGTTGTGAAATGTTTTTAGTTCATATCACAATTATAGGATAAGATAAACATATGTCAGGTTGGCCGAGCGGTCTAAGGCGCCAGATTTAAGCTCTGGTTCCCTAAAGGGAGCGTGGGTTCGAACCCCACACCTGACAATTCGTTTTAATAAATTTTATGGTTCATAATGTTTTGCAGTAGGTCAACTCTTTCTATTATATTCTTGCTAGTATATTAGCAATTTGCACTTTGATGAAAAAATTAATTAAATTTTTATCAATGATAAACATGTATTACATAAAACTAGTTAATAAGTAGGGCTACTAAGACTGAGCATGTGGTCACTTAGTTTTCTTCCGCTCATGTTATACATATAGTGTCAACATTTTATTCATAACAATTTGGTGAATTCAGTAACACAAATTAAACAGAATTTAATAAAAATAGGCTTGAATTTCCCACGAGACCAAACTTATAATTATAGAATATTTCAACCACGCTTTATATGTATTTATGTATTCAGAGGAACGACGATAAATTAAAGTGTGATTAGTGAATACTCAAAAGAAAATATTTGCAATTGAGTTTTCTATTCAAAATCCACCAGGGCTGAGTTTCTTTACAATTACACAATATTGCACAATGTTGTGAAATGTTTTTAGTTCATATCACAATTATAGGATAAGATAGAGACATGTCAGGTTGGCCGAGCGGTCTAAGGCGCCAGATTTAAGCTCTGGTTCCCTAAAGGGAGCGTGGGTTCGAACCCCACACCTGACAATTCGTTTTAATAAATTTTATGGTTCAGAATATTTTGCAGTAGGTCAACTCTTTCTATTATATTTTTGCTAGTGTATTAGCAATTTGCACTTTGATGAAAAAATTAATAAAATTTTTATCAATGATAAACATGTATTACATAAAACTAGTTAATAAGTAGGGCTACTGAGACTGAGCATGTGGTCACTTAGTTTTCTTCCGTTCATATTATACGTTTAGTGTCAACATTTTATTCATAACAACTTGGTGAATTCAGTAACACAAATTAAACAGAATTTAATGAAAATAGTCTTGGATTTCCCACAATACCAAACGTATAATGGAACATTTCAAACAAGCTTTATATGTATGTATCCAAAGGAACGATGACAAATTGAAGTGTGATTAGTGAAATCTCAAAATAAAATATTTGCAATTGAGTTTTCTATTCGAAATCCATCAGGGCTGAGTTTCTTCACAATTACACAATATTGCACAATGTTGTGAAATGTTTTCAGTTCATATCAGAATTATAGGATGAGATAAAAACATGTCAGGTTGGCCGAGCGGTCTAAGGCGCCAGATTTAAGCTCTGGTTCCCTAAAGGGAGCGTGGGTTCGAACCCCACACCTGACAATTCTTTTTAATACATTCTATGGTTCAGAATATTTTGCAGTAGGTCAACTCTTTCTATTATATTTTTGCTAGTGTATTAGCAATTTGCACTTTGATGAAAAAATTAATAAAATTTTTATCAATGATTAAACATGTATTACATAAAACTAGTTAATAAGTAGGGCTACTGAGACTGAGCATGTGGTCACTTAGTTTTCTTCCGTTCATATTATACGTATAGTGTCAACATTTTATTCATAACAACTTGGTGAATTCAGTAACACAAATTTAATGAAAATAGTCTTGGATTTCCCACAATACCAAACGTATAATGGAACATTTCAAACAAGCTTTATATGTATGTATCCAAAGGAACGATGACAAATTGAAGTGTGATTAGTGAAATCTCAAAATAAAATATTTGCAATTGAGTTTTCTATTCGAAATCCATCAGGGCTGAGTTTCTTCACAATTACACAATATTGCACAATGTTGTGAAATGTTTTCAGTTCATATCAGAATTATAGGATGAGATAAAGACATGTCAGGTTGGCCGAGCGGTCTAACGTGCCAGATTTAAGCTCTGGTTCCCTAAAGGGAGCGTGGGTGCGAACCCCACACCTGACAATCCGTTTTAATAAATGTTATGGATCATAATGTTTTGCAGTAGGTCAACTCTCTCTATTATATTCTTGCTAGTGTATTAGCAATTTGCACTTTGATGAAAAAATTAATTAAATTTTTATCAATGATAAACATGTATTACATAAAACTAGTTAATAAGTAGGGCTACTGAGACTGAGCATGTGGTCACTTAGTTTTCTTCCGTTCATATTATACGTATAGTGTTAACATTTTATTCATAACAACTTGGTGAATTCAGTAACACAAATTTAATGAAAATAGTCTTGGATTTCCCACAATACCAAACGTATAATGGAACATTTCAAACAAGCTTTATATGTATGTATCCAAAGGAACGATGACAAATTGAAGTGTGATTAGTGAAATCTCAAAATAAAATATTTGCAATTGAGTTTTCTATTCGAAATCCATCAGGGCTGAGTTTCTTCACAATTACACAATATTGCACAATGTTGTGAAATGTTTTCAGTTCATATCAGAATTATAGGATGAGATAAAGACATGTCAGGTTGGCCGAGCGGTCTAACGTGCCAGATTTAAGCTCTGGTTCCCTAAAGGGAGCGTGGGTTCGAACCCCACACCTGACAATCCGTTTTAATAAATGTTATGGATCATAATGTTTTGCAGTAGGTCAACTCTCTCTATTATATTCTTGCTAGTGTATTAGCAATTTGCACTTTGATGAAAAAATTAATTAAATTTTTATCAATGATAAACATGTATTACATAAAACTAGTTAATAAGTAGGGCTACTGAGACTGAGCATGTGGTCACTTAGTTTTCTTCCGTTCATATTATACGTATAGTGTCAACATTCTATTCATAACAACTTGGTGAATTCAGTAACACAAATTAAACAGAATTTAATGAAAATAGTCTTGGATTTCCCACAATACCAAACGTATAATGGAACATTTCAAACAAGCTTTATATGTATGTATCCAAAGGAACGATGACAAATTGAAGTGTGATTAGTGAAATCTCAAAATAAAATATTTGCAATTGAGTTTTCTATTCGAAATCCACCAGGGCTGAGTTTCTTTACAATTACACAATATTGCACAATGTTGTGAAATGTTTTTAGTTCATATCACAATTATAGGATAAGATAAAGACATGTCAGGTTGGGCGAGCGGTCTAAGGCGCCAGATTTAAGCTCTGGTTCCCTAAAGGGAGCGTGGGTTCGAACCCCACACCTGACAATTCTTTTTAATAAATTTTATGGTTCAGAATATTTTGCAGTAGGTCAACTCTTTCTATTATATTTTTGCTAGTGTATTAGCAATTTGCACTTTGATGAAAAAATTAATAAAATTTTTAACAATGATAAACATGTATTACATAAAACTAGTTAATAAGTAGGGCTACTGAGACTGAGCATGTGGTCACTTAGTTTTCTTCCGTTCATATTATACGTATAGTGTCAACATTTTATTCATAACAACTTGGTGAATTCAGTAACACAAATTAAACAGAATTTAATGAAAATAGTCTTGGATTTCCCACAATACCAAACGTATAATGGAACATTTTAAACAAGCTTTATATGTATGTATCCAAAGGAACGATGACAAATTGAAGTGTGATTAGTGAATACTCAAAAGAAAATATTTGCAATTGAGTTTTCTATTCAAAATCCACCAGGGCTGAGTTTCTTTACAATTACACAATATTGCACAATGTTGTGAAATGTTTTTAGTTCATATCACAATTATAGGATAAGATAAAGACATGCCAGGTTGGCCGAGCGGTCTAAGGCGCCAGATTTAAGCCGAGTTGACACGGGGTGTGCATCACGAACGTGGTTCACGCATTCGTGGTGTGGTTTCACGATACGAAACGTTATCATTTTCGTGAAAGGGTTTACATACAGGTTCGAATTTTCTGATTTTTAGTCGTGAACATGCAGTCGTTGCTAGCGGAAGGGTGTCTTGTAGTGTGCCAGTTATTAGCACAAAAACTACTTAAAAAATATATAATTACAACAAAAAAGAAAAGGAAACAGAGAAGATGGTGGACAAGGGAGTGGATTTTACGAAGGAATAATAGAGTACCTTCGTTGACAAAAGAACTTATTACCGTCTATCCTGAAGATTTTAAAAATCTACTTCGAATGTCAGAGGCACATTTTCTTTATCTACTGGATAGGATAACACCTTACATTCAAAGAGCTGATACCAATATGAGAGAAGCTATACCAGCCAAACTAAAATTGGAAATAACTCTTCGTTATTTAGCTACGGGGGACTCGTTTAAAAGTTTGGAGTTCTTATTCAGGGTCCCCAAGTCCTCAATCAGCAAATTTATAGAAGAAGTTTTGGATGCCATATGCACCTGTCTAAGAGAATTTATAAAGGTGAGTAAAACAAAAACTTGTCATTATATTTTTATTGCAAACGGAGAGGGTCACATCTATAACTATTAACAGTAAAATCAAAAACTCTGAGATAAATGTATGTTTACAAGATAAATGTATGTTTATGAATAGTTTTGCATTGCTGAAGACAGCCTGTAATACAATCTTCCTGAGTTTCGTCAATAGAATATGGTGACAATACATTTTGTGGTGTTTCTGCCTGAACACCACTTGAGTAATAACTGGAACTAGTAGATGGTCTAGTTTCAACAGAGGAGTTTATGTGCGAGTTCAAAATTAACGAAGTTATTTCTGCTTGTAGCTCAAATGCTCTTTGAGATGGAAGGCTTCGAAGTAGGGATGCAATGTATTTTCCAAAACAATCATAACTGTCTTCTCTACTATTATTAGCGAGATTAGCAGCTCTTTCGGAAATTCGCTCTAGTTTCCCCAAAGCAGAATTAATGTCATTTTCTGTTGCAACAATATTGTCAGGATTTTTGCAATGTTTTGTACGTTTATGTTGAGAGTGTTTTGGAGTCTCGACATTAGCCCTTTTTCCCGCAATCGGCGGTCGTGTGATTTGGTAGCCAACACTTTGTAGGGGTGTTAATGGCTGTGTTGAATTTGCTTGGTGTGATGTTGATGGTTGTGTTGAATTTGCTTGGTGTGATATTGATGGCTGTGTTGAATTTGCTTCCAACTGTTCTGATTGATCGTCTTCCTGAGATTCTAATAGGTCTCCCTGTGTATCAGCACTATCGCCGTCTTCCGGAACTTCCTGGAAATAAAAATGTCGGTGATTAATAAATATGCGTTATATTTTCAGGTCCCAAGCACAAACACGGAATGGCTACATATAATGAATGGATTTGAAACACGGTGGAACTTTCCAAATTGTATCGGAGCCCTAGATGGGAAGCATATTGTCTTAAAAGCACCTCCAAGAACTGGATCGGACTATTTTAATTATAAACATGATTTCAGTATCATTTTGCTTGCTTTAGTTGATCACGACTATTGCTTTACATATATTGATGTAGGAGCAAAAGGGAGGTCATCAGATGGTGGCGTGTTTCAAAAGAGCTCTCTTCTTCAGGCTATTGAGAAAAATTCACTTGACATTCCGCCGCAAGGAGTGATTGTAGGAGATGATGCATTTCCTCTCAAGACATTCCTTCTGAAGCCGTACAGCAAGCGCAATTTGACAAGAGAAGAGAAAATTTTTAACTATAGACTTTCTAGAGCTAGACGCATATCTGAAAATGCTTTCGGCATATTAGTCAGCAAGTTTAGAATATTTGAAAGACCAATTGCGCTAAACCCGCAAAAAGCAGACAAAATTGTTATTGCTTGTTGTTCAATACATAATTGGTTACGAAAAACGGGAAAGTGTTATGTACCCTTTGGACTTATCGATTACGAAGATGTTAATTATACAGTTATTCCGGGAAGTTGGAGGCAAGCAAACAGTGCTGGCCTTTCCGATATTTCTTTGCCAACACATAATAGACATCCTAGTAGATTAGCATCAGAAAAAAGGGATACATACTGCAATTATTTTAACAACGAAGGAGCTGTTGTATGGCAGGAACAAATGATAGACTAATAAATTGTAGCATATTAATTTAGTAGTATAAATTGTAATAGTTCGCTACTATTTAAAAACATTATTATTGTAATAAAAATATATGTATACTTACCAAGTTAGATTGCGTTGCTCTT
Organism: Agriotes lineatus; assembly: GCA_940337035.1. NCBI lineage: Eukaryota > Metazoa > Arthropoda > Insecta > Coleoptera > Elateridae > Agriotes > Agriotes lineatus. The sequence continues at coordinate 191,463 of CALNHX010000261.1, read as the reverse complement.
GATTTAACGTGCGGTTTCAAAAACGAATCCATCGTTTTGAACCACGCTACTTTTGGAACATAAACATCGTCTGGAGACGTTCCGGATTTTTTGCTGTTTGCAATTTTTTTCAATTCTTGCGAGTAGGAACTTCGTAGATTTTTAAATTTTAATATAACGTGCGCATCGGTAAATCCTTTGATGTTCAAAACTGATGCGATACGCTTTGTAGCAGCAGCACGGCTATCGCGCTTCTTATACTGTTCCATTGTTGGGTCCCACAACACAGGTTCATTTTGATACAATTCTAAAAACTTTATAGTATCCGCATCATTCATTTTTAAAACTGTTGCATTGGTTGGAGCGCTCATCTTGGTGCAACTGCCTGTTCACGACTGACTGCACGAATGAAAAAATCTAACAGGTTTGATTTTGTCAAGACTGCGTTTTAGTTAATTCGTGAACGAAAACGTCACAATCGTACTCCACGAATTTGCGGTTTATACGGGTAGTGATGCACGAATGCGTAAACCACGTTCGTGATGCACACCCCGTGTCAACTCGGCTTTAAGCTCTGGTTCCCTAAAGGGAGCGTGGGTTCGAACCCCACACCTGACAATTCTTTTTAATACATTTTATGGTTCAGAATATTTTGCAGTAGGTCAACTCTTTCTATTATATTTTTGCTAGTGTATTAGCAATTGGCACTTTGATGAAAAAATTTATAAAATTTTTATCAATGATTAAACATGTATTACATAAAACTAGTTGATAAGTAGGGCTACTGAGACTGAGCATGTGGTCACTTAGTTTTCTTCCGTTCATATTATACGTATAGTGTCAACATTTTATTCATAACAATTTGGTGAAATCAGTAACACAAATTAAACAGAATTTAATAAAAATAGGCTTGAATTTCCCACGATACCAAACTTATAATTATAGAATATTTCAACCACGCTTTATATGTATTTATGTATTCAGAGGAACGATGATAAATTAAAGTGTGATTAGTGAATACTCAAAAGAAAATATTTGCAATTGAGTTTTCTATTCAAAATCCACCAGGGCTGAGTTTCTTTACAATTACACAATATTGCACAATGTTGTGAAATGTTTTCAGTTCATATCACAATTATAGGGTCGCGCCAGCGTGGCTCTGATGGTAAAAGCATCGGACTGTGGCGCGGAAGTCTGGAGTTCAAATCCCAGATCGATGCCTGGCGGGCGGTCTACCCAGTCGCTTTAAATAATTGGGAACCTGCGTTCGAAAGAACAAGGGGTAATAATGCGGCTGTCTAATGCGTGGTGCTCACCACATCACCACGTGTCATGAATTTTGTTAAGTCATTTTGCTATTTCAGATGCTTAATTGCATTTCACGCCGTTAGTTAGGTCATTTTGGTATTTTGAATAGCCGCCTAAGCTTAGAGCAGCGCGCCCGTATGCTAAGCCCTTTTAGCTCTTTATTTGGCTCCATCGCCTAATTCCAGAATCACGATTTCGCACATAGTTAGCCCAAAAAGCAGTATTTGTCGTCGGTTGGAGCTCTCCTCTGATGGCGTTTTTCTGAATTCTGAATAGCACGCTGTGGCGGCGTGATACCAGCGTGGCCCGCATTGGTTTGTTTCATTTAGCACGCGGTGGCGGCGTGATACCAGCGTGGCCCGCATTGGTTGGTTTCATTTCATCGCCTTGCGATTCGCTGTGGTTTAGTCACGTGGGGGACGCGGCGAAGGTGACCTTTTGCCGACGCTTCCCTCGGTGAGTCTTCCAGAGCCCGTGGCACAGAGCGCTTGTGTGTGGTGGTGGTGATTCGAAATTTGTCGAGTGATCTTCGGCGTAACGTGGGTGTTTTGGAGCCCAGTTCCTGCTACTATTAGTGAGGGGTCGTGCCCCCTTCATCTCGACCTACGAGGATTTGGTTCAGCAGAACGAGTGAGGCCCCCATCATTTTCGTCGTCCCGTTGTACGCGTCTTGACGCGTCTCCCGTCGCCATTGAGGCGGTTATGCATTCACCCCCTTTCGCCGTTGTAACACCGAAGGTACCTACCACCTACGATTGCAGCTCGTCGCAACTCAGCTGTACCAGGCTCCCTCGCCGCCCACGCATTAAGGTATGTGCCTTTAACCTGATTACCGCTGTGAACGCGAGTGTTACTCATTACTACTCATTACTACGCTAGTGCATTCATTCAGACTGCAGACAGTTCAGGCCGTGAAGGCTAATGTAAATCGTCGCTGCCCTTGCATAAGGCAATGTGCATCTTTGTACCTATTCATTACTACGCTAGTGCATTCATTCAGACTGCAGACAGTTCAGGCCGTGAAGGCTAATGTAAATCGTCGCTGCCCTTGCATAAGGCAATGTGTATCTTTGTACCTATTCATTACTACGCTAGTGTATTCATTCAGACTGCAGACAGTTCAGGCCGTGAAGGCTAATGTAAATCGTCGCTGCCCTTGCATAAGGCAATGTGTATCTTTGTACCTATTATTGCTGTTCACTAATGTTCAACATCTGTCGTTAAGCTTAGAGCGCGCGTGCCAGCTGGTGCCCTTAATTATAGAGTAAGGTTAGATACAGGGCGACGCATTCTGCTACCCCATTGTAACTCGAAGTGAAATATATGATTGGTTAGTTAAGGGAACTATTGTTTGTTTCGGTTTGTGCATGTTCTGTTACAGATAGACGCCCCTTTATTGTACGAATTATTGTACGACGGAACGAGGAAGCTGTGAGCGTGCAGGTGAGTGGGACAGCTGCGTAGTCGTGGTCGGATGGACACCTAATCACAATCCTTGCTTAAGGCAATCCCGAAGTTGTTGTTTGACCTTGCAACTCTTGAATAATCTTATTGGCGGAGTATTTTTGCATGCTTCGCTCCCGTCTAACCGTCCAGGCCCGGTTAGCCGGGTTACGACAGGCTTGGTGGCGCCCTCATAATTTCGACATACCCTGTATATATTATGCCACAGCGCGCTTGCCCAGAACGTATCGTGTGACTCACGCCCGACTCCCTGAGCGTTCCAGCCGTGGCCTATTAGCCTATTTCGAACCGATCTCAGGGCAAGTGTGTCATGTTTTCAGGACTGATTCCGTGGTGCGATGCTCACCTTGGGTGGGTGTCGTAAAGTCCTTTTCATACCGTAACAGGCTAATTTTGGCGGCCCAATCGCGTGGGGCTTGTTGTTTGTTGTTGTTGTTGGACGGTAGTAGTCTCGTTAAGCCCACCCGTCGTACGTCTTAATTTTGGCTATTCCAACGTCTGAGGCCTTGTATGTTTGTTTTTCTTATTAAGCCACCCGTTGTGCCTTAATTTTGGCTATTCCAACGTTTGGAGCCTATTGGTGCACGACAACGCTCGACCTCATTTTGGGGTTTCCTTTTTTTTTTTGCGCTGTGTGTCCTAATTTTGCTGTTATTGGACTGGAGTAGTCTCGTTAAGCCCATCCGTGTGTCTTAATTCTGACGCTTTAACGTCTGAGACCTTGTTGCGTGACAACGCGCGACCCCATTTCGGATTTTTTTTCTTTCTTTTTCTGTCGCTCGATTTCGGGCGCAGTACTGTCTGTGACCATTGTTGGTTGATAGTAGGCGCGTTAAGCCATTCGTTGACCGCCTAGTTTTGGAATTTGCTCTTTTTCGCTTATGTTCGGTCTCTTCGCAAAGGATATGGACAGATAGTCCCGTTAAGCCATTGGGCGAGTGAAAGGTAACAAACCACTTTTTCCCGATTTCTCCCGTCTTGACCGTCTACGATTTGGTTCGGATATCTGACGTAATTGACTTACCAAACACGTGCTAACGTTTTTCTTTTTATACGACGTATTACACAAGTCGGTCCTTTCCCGGTTGTAAACATGGTGCTAAAGCCACATATTGAACGCCTGCTTCGCGCGGAGGCTGAATACGAGTTGAGAATCAGAGGCCGTGATGCTTCCGGCACGGCTACCTTGTTGCGCTCCCGGTTACGCGACGTATTGAGAGAGGAGGGACGCGCAGATATGGATACGCGACCGCCGTACCCGTATACGTTCGAGGAGGATCTCACGGCCGTGACAACATTGATTGGCGAATTAGAAGAAAAGATTCAGCTATATTTAGCTAACCCGACTAAAGAAGTAGCGGCTACGATCGAAACGAAATTTTATCACGGAATGAACCGTCTGACGAATTGTTCAGCTATAACGGAGGAAGAGCGAGCGCTCAAACAAAAAGCGTTCGCGGAATTATCACTCATACGTTCAACCTACGAACTTAACCAAGTAAAGCTAGGGTCGTCTGCGACTACGGCTGAGGAAGAAAGCGCCGTAGCGCTGCCATCGACGTCCGGTGTCGCACCTACCATTACCGTCGCGACGACGACTACGACTACGACGGCGGCAACTATGTCGACTCCGAGTTTTGTTGCGCCGATGTCGCGTACGATCTCATTTAAGGCAACCCCTGTTTCGAAATGGAACATACAATTCTCAGGTGACCCGAAAGGTCTGTCGGTCAACGCTTTCATCGAGCGTGTTAGCGAACTCAGAGTGGCCAGAAACCTTACCGAAGAAGAGTTGTTTATGCAGGCCATCGATTTGTTTTCGGGCAACGCATTGCTATGGTATCGCGCGAATAGAGCGACCCCTAACACGTGGCAACAGTTAGTCAATTTATTGCGTCTAGAGTTTCAGCCTGCGAATTATGATGAACGGTTGTTGGACGAAATTAGACGTCGCACGCAAGGCCCTACGGAAAGTATGGGCATTTATATCGCTATCATGCGCACAATGTTTTCGCGCCTGACCGAAGCGGTTCCCGAAGAGAAACAGTTGCGTATTTTGTTGCATAATATTTCACCTTTATACCAAACCCAGTTGGGATTGACGGAAGTCCGGTCGGTCGACGAGCTAGCGCTATACGGACGAAAGATTGAGGAACGGCGCTATGCCATTGAAACTTACGTGCCACCTTCTAGAAAGAAGTCTGACTTAGAAACAGACTTGGCATACGTCGAGGTCGCGCCTATCGCGGAAACGTGCCCAGTTGATATTGTCGAAACGCGTGACGTTAATACTCCCGAGAGGAGGAATCGAGAACCGGCACCCAAGTCAAGCATACGGTGTTGGAACTGTAACGAACCAGGCCATAGAGCCAGTAGGTGTCCGCGACCCCGCGGCAAGAAATTCTGTTACCGTTGCGGCAAACCTGAAGTGACCGTAAACACTTGTCCTCGTTGTCGAACAAGAGATAGGGGACAGGGAAACGACCCCGCGAGACGCTGAACGGTCGAGCAGTGTCCTCGCGCGTGTTTAGCAATTCGACTAAATTTATGAAGGGACTTATCGAGGAGCGCGAGACCAAATTTAAAAAAAATAAAGTCATTCTCGATTACGTATTAGAAAGGTCATCTGATGACCGTCGACCGCATGTGACTGTTGAAATCATGGGTTTCGAGTTGTTAGCTTTGTTGGACTCAGGAGCGAATCGAACGATCTTAGGAGCTAAGGGTTGGGACGTGTTGCGTACTGTAGGCCTGCGCATAAATAAGAAGCTGAGACCCGTTTGCTCAGTGGCTAATGGACAGACCGTGACCAGTCTAGGTACCCTGCACTTACCTATTCGTTTAAATAACAGAGTGGTAGCTATCGATGTTTTGATAGTTCCGGAGGTTCCGCACACCCTGATCCTGGGGATAGACTTTTGGAAGTCAGTGGGAATAGTCCCAGACGTGTTTCGAGGGGAGTGGGAATTCTCAAAACCCGGCGTAGCGGCCATTGATACTCCTACCGGCAATTTGCAGTCTATGTTCGACCTGAACTCGGATCAACGAGCCCAATTAGACACTCTCGTAAACCGACATTTTACTACCGCTAAACCCGAACTCGGCTGCGCCAAGTACGTTCAACATAAAATCACTACTAAGGCGGCACCGGTTAAACAAAGGTACTACCCGGTTTCTCCCGCAATGCAGGCGCATATCGATGCTGAGTTGGACAGGATGCTGAAATCAGGCGTGGTGGAACGTTCTCGTTCAGCCTGGTCGAGCCCGATTGTACTAGTTAAAAAGAAAGATGGGACCTATCGTTTCTGCGTTGACTTTCGCAAATTAAATAGCGTCACCGAGAAGGACGCCTACCCGATACCTTACGTGTCTTCGATTTTGGATCGCTTACGCGATGCCCGGTTCATGACGTCGCTTGATATCAAATCCGCGTACTGGCAAATTGAAATGGAAGAGAAATCTAAGGAACTAACGGCCTTCACAGTACCCGGGCGCGGTTTGTTTCAATTTACTCGCATGCCCTTTGGGCTTCATAACGCGCCAGCGACCTGGCAACGTTTCGTCGACCATGTGTTGGCTCCCGAATTGGAACCTTACGTCTTTGTCTATTTAGATGACGTGATTATTTGTACCCCGACTTTCGAAAAGCACGTCGAGATTCTAGACGAAGTATTGCAGCGACTAAACGACGCTGGTTTAACACTGGGTCGTGATAAATGCCATTTTTGCCAACCAGAATTACGATACCTGGGCTATGTCGTTAACGCCCAAGGACTTTTAGTCGACCCCGATAAAGTTTCGGCGATTCTTAACTTGCCGCGACCTAGAAACGTTTCGGAGATACGGCGAGTTGTCGGCATGGCATCGTGGTATCGGCGTTTCATACCAAGTTTCTCAGCCATTATTGCTCCGCTGACGTCGTTATTGAAAAAGTTTCAGAAGTTTGAGTGGACCGAGTCATGCGAAGTCGCATTTACAACCATCAAAAATTGCCTAGTTTCGGCACCCATTTTGTCGTGTCCCGATTTTTCTCTCCCGTTTATCGTACAGACGGACGCTTCCAATGTTGGTATCGGCGCCGTGCTGACTCAGACCGTTGATGGCCAAGAACAAGTCATCTGTTACATTAGTCGGACTCTTACGAAACCTGAGCGTAACTTTTCGGTTACGGAACGCGAATGTTTGGCCGTCCTGTGGGCCATAGAGAAGTTACGCCCATATTTAGAAGGCACTCACTTCACAGTCGTTACTGACCATCATTCACTTATCTGGCTAAATAATCTTAAGGAACCCACCGGGAGACTCGCCCGTTGGGCTGTTCGTATCCAACAATACGACTTCACGATCAAACACCGGAAGGGAAAAGACCACGTCGTTCCGGATGCGCTGTCTCGTGCTATACCCGAAATAGATGTAGTCTCAGTTGTCGATTCTGGAGAACCCGAAGCCGGTGCTCAGGCACCGAACGACAGTCGAACTGACCGTTGGTATAGGCGCATGTGTACACGCGTCGTAGAAAGACCATTCAAGTATTCGGCGTGGAAACTATCGCGAGGGAAATTGTTTAAACATGTTAACGTAAAATATCCCGAATTGGACGAAGGCACGAGTTGGAAAGAGGTGGTTCCGAAGCCTCAACGCGCCGAAATTCTCCGCAAAAACCATGACGAACCTACCGCAGGCCATTTAGGCATTTATAAGACCTACGGTCGTATCGCTCAACAGTATTATTGGCCTAAACTTAAGGCGGATGTGACCCGTTACGTTAACCGTTGCGCGACGTGCCTAGCGCAGAAACCCGAACAAAAACGCCCGGCCGGCTTGATGTGTCGTCACCCCGTGGTGGATAAGCCGTGGCAAATGATATCTATCGACATTGTAGGGCCGTTGCCCCGTTCAAAGAAAGGCTACGTATATATTCTGTCCGTGGCTGACTACTTTACCAAATTTACCCTTTTCTTCCCGTTGCGTACCGCCACTGCGACCGCGGTGACTCAGAAAATTGAGAACGATGTTTTCTTGCTCTTTGGAGCACCTCAGTACGTCTTGGTTGACAACGGCGTACAGTTTCGCAGTAGAGAATTCCGACAGCTTACCGATACGTATAAATCACGAATCATCTTTAACGCGCATTATCATGCGCAGGCCAACCCCGTCGAACGCGTTAATCGAGTATTAAAAACTATGCTAGCGTCGTACGTGAAAGACAACCACCGGGAGTGGGATAAATATTTGTCGAAAGTCGCTTGCGCAGTGCGTACCGCAGTACACGAAGTCACCGGCATGACCCCATATTTCGCCAATTTCGGCAGAGAGATACAGTTAGAGGGGACGCGCGCCAATAACCCCGAGGAGGTGGATGTTTCGGAACAAATACGAGTAGAGAGTCGCGAAGACTTGTTACGACGGACTCCCGCGTTAAGGTCGGTATATGAAGACATAGTCAAGCGACTAGACGTGGCGTACAAAGCCTCCAAGGCGACTTACGATTTGCGAAGGCGCCCGGCTCAATTCGCCGTTGGCGATACCGTCTGGCGACGAAATTACGTACTTTCCGATGCGGCGAAATATTTTAACGCCAAGTTGGCTCCAAAATTTATAGGGCCGTTTTATATCAGTCGGCAAGTTTCGCTTGCCACTTACGAGCTGTCCGACGAGACCGGTGCCCCGAAAGGCACTTGGCACGCGAAAGACCTAAAACCCAATCCCACGGACGTTTAGCCTTCTAACGCCCGTTTTCCCTAACCCCCCTCCCTTTTTCTTTGTAGGCCTTGACGGCCATACCGCCGGCCTAGAGCCGTATCTTCAGTAGTACCTACCTTTCCCCGAGCTTCCTTGTTGGGGGAACCCCACAATGCGCCGATCCCGTGACGCGCAACGTGCCCTCTTCAGGCGGCTTGCGGGACAGGTTACGAGGGACTTATCCTTTTCTGCCCCCCCCATGTTCTTTTGGAACGGTTGGTCGGAAGTGTGCATGGGAGTAAGACGTTCTATTGACCCGATTTTGACGAGCGCTAACCGCGCGTTTTTTTTTATTAGTAGATATTTTCACGGTTCCAATTTGGAACCCCAAACCCTCCTTCCCTATGCTCTATCTTTACCTTTCTTTTCCCCTTGTCATTACTATCTACCGTGTCCCGGCGACAACTACCCAACCCCGTTGTTCTCTTTTTCTTTCCACCTTCCAAAACCGCACTGTTAGGCGACCGTCATGGACCCGGTGTTAAGGTCCAGTCGGCGTTTCGTGGCCGCCGCCGCAGTGCGTGCCACACCCGTTTCGGGTCTGGTCGGTTATATTTTGTTTGTCTTGTCGTTTTGGTGGTCGATTATCGACGTGGTTTTGCGAACCGTTGTGGTGGCACTCCTATTTTGGGAGGGGCAGTCGAGCCGGATCGGCGAGACTGTCCTCAGCCTGCCTAGTCTTTGCCCGTTTGGTTCCCCGAGGGAGCCAGACGCGAATCGTTTTGTGGACCCCTGGCGGAGCGCCACTCCTTTTGGGACAGCCAGTTTTCTTGTCGCCCGTCTTCCGTGGTCCGGGGAGTGTGTACTAGCCATCAGCGAACCGCCAGGTCCTACCCAATTTTCGTATTTCCACTGGCGTATCCAGTCTTTCTTCTCCCTCTTCTCTCTTCCCTCCTGTCGTACCCTATCTGGTGGCCGGTGTGCGTAATTCCTTTGGGGGTACAGCTATCGTATCAGCGTTTCCGGCCGTTTGAGTTCTCGTGGCGCCGCAGCCAAAATGCCTCGTTGTTTTATAAGAGACTTCGGGGAACTCTCTTTCAAGTAAGGGGAGTGTTAAGTCATTTTGCTATTTCAGATGCTTAATTGCATTTCACGCCGTTAGTTAGGTCATTTTGGTATTTTGAATAGCCGCCTAAGCTTAGAGCAGCGCGCCCGTATGCTAAGCCCTTTTAGCTCTTTATTTGGCTCCATCGCCTAATTCCAGAATCACGATTTCGCACATAGTTAGCCCAAAAAGCAGTATTTGTCGTCGGTTGGAGCTCTCCTCTGATGGCGTTTTTCTGAATTCTGAATAGCACGCTGTGGCGGCGTGATACCAGCGTGGCCCGCATTGGTTTGTTTCATTTAGCACGCGGTGGCGGCGTGATACCAGCGTGGCCCGCATTGGTTGGTTTCATTTCATCGCCTTGCGATTCGCTGTGGTTTAGTCACGTGGGGGACGCGGCGAAGGTGACCTTTTGCCGACGCTTCCCTCGGTGAGTCTTCCAGAGCCCGTGGCAGAGAGCGCTTGTGTGTGGTGGTGGTGATTCGAAATTTGTCGAGTGATCTTCGGCGTAACGTGGGTGTTTTGGAGCCCAGTTCCTGCTACTATTAGTGAGGGGTCGTGCCCCCTTCATCTCGACCTACGAGGATTTGGTTCAGCAGAACGAGTGAGGCCCCCATCATTTTCGTCGTCCCGTTGTACGCGTCTTGACGCGTCTCCCGTCGCCATTGAGGCGGTTATGCATTCACCCCCTTTCGCCGTTGTAACACCGAAGGTACCTACCACCTACGATTGCAGCTCGTCGCAACTCAGCTGTACCAGGCTCCCTCGCCGCCCACGCATTAAGGTATGTGCCTTTAACCTGATTACCGCTGTGAACGCGAGTGTTACTCATTACTACTCATTACTACGCTAGTGCATTCATTCAGACTGCAGACAGTTCAGGCCGTGAAGGCTAATGTAAATCGTCGCTGCCCTTGCATAAGGCAATGTGCATCTTTGTACCTATTCATTACTACGCTAGTGCATTCATTCAGACTGCAGACAGTTCAGGCCGTGAAGGCTAATGTAAATCGTCGCTGCCCTTGCATAAGGCAATGTGTATCTTTGTACCTATTCATTACTACGCTAGTGTATTCATTCAGACTGCAGACAGTTCAGGCCGTGAAGGCTAATGTAAATCGTCGCTGCCCTTGCATAAGGCAATGTGTATCTTTGTACCTATTATTGCTGTTCACTAATGTTCAACATCTGTCGTTAAGCTTAGAGCGCGCGTGCCAGCTGGTGCCCTTAATTATAGAGTAAGGTTAGATACAGGGCGACGCATTCTGCTACCCCATTGTAACTCGAAGTGAAATATATGATTGGTTAGTTAAGGGAACTATTGTTTGTTTCGGTTTGTGCATGTTCTGTTACAGATAGACGCCCCTTTATTGTACGAATTATTGTACGACGGAACGAGGAAGCTGTGAGCGTGCAGGTGAGTGGGACAGCTGCGTAGTCGTGGTCGGATGGACACCTAATCACAATCCTTGCTTAAGGCAATCCCGAAGTTGTTGTTTGACCTTGCAACTCTTGAATAATCTTATTGGCGGAGTATTTTTGCATGCTTCGCTCCCGTCTAACCGTCCAGGCCCGGTTAGCCGGGTTACGACAGGCTTGGTGGCGCCCTCATAATTTCGACATACCCTGTATATATTATGCCACAGCGCGCTTGCCCAGAACGTATCGTGTGACTCACGCCCGACTCCCTGAGCGTTCCAGCCGTGGCCTATTAGCCTATTTCGAACCGATCTCAGGGCAAGTGTGTCATGTTTTCAGGACTGATTCCGTGGTGCGATGCTCACCTTGGGTGGGTGTCGTAAAGTCCTTTTCATACCGTAACAATTTGACACGCGACAGCCGGGTGTGAGAGCGAGGATACGGAAGCTCTAACCTTCCGCCTTGCAGGCCAAGCTCCTTCATGGGGTGTTAGTGCCTCACCATTATTATCACAATTATAGGATAAGATAAAGACATGTCAGATTGGCCGAGCGGTCTAAGGCGCCAGATTTAAGCTCTGGTTCCCTAAAGCGAGCGTGGGTTCGAACCCCACACCTGACAATTCTTTTTAATAAATTTTATGGTTCATAATATTTTGCAGTAGGTCAACTCTTTCTATTATATTTTTGCTAGTGTATTAGCAATTTGCACTTTGATGAAAAAATTAATAAAATTTTTATCAATGATAAACATGTATTACATAAAACTAGTTAATAAGTAGGACTACTGAGACTGAGCATGTGGTCACTTAGTTTTCTTCCGTTCATATTATACGTATAGTGTCAACATTTTATTCATAACAACTTGGTGAATTCAGTAACACAAATTTAATAAAAATAGTCTTGGATTTCCCACAATACCAAACGTATAATGGAACATTTCAAACAAGCTTTATATGTATGTATCCAAAGGAACGATGACAAATTGAAGTGTAATTAGTGAAATCTCAAAATAAAATATTTGCAATTGAGTTTTCTATTCGAAATCCATCAGGGCTGAGTTTCTTTACAATTACACAATATTGCACAATGTTGTGAAATGTTTTCAGTTCATATCAGAATTATAGGATAAGATAAAGACATGTCAGGTTGGCCGAGCGGTCTAAGGCGCCAGATTTAAGCTCTGGTTCCCTAAAGGGAGCGTGGGTTCGAACCCCACACCTGACAATTCTTTTTAATAAATTTTATGGTTCAGAATATTTTGCAGTAGGTCAACTTTCTATTATATTCTTGCTAGTGTATTAGCAATTTGCACTTTGATGAAAAAATTAATAAAATTTTTATCAATGATAAACATGTATTACATAAAACTAGTTAATAAGTAGGGCTACTAAGACTGAGCATGTGGTCACTTAGTTTTCTTCCGCTCATGTTATACATATAGTGTCAACATTTTATTCATAACAATTTGGTGAATTCAGTAACACAAATTAAACAGAATTTAATAAAAATAGGCTTGAATTTCCCACGAGACCAAACTTATAATTATAGAATATTTCAACCACGCTTTATATGTATTTATGTATTCAGAGGAACGACGATAAATTAAAGTGTGATTAGTGAATACTCAAAAGAAAATATTTGCAATTGAGTTTTCTATTCAAAATCCACCAGGGCTGAGTTTCTTTACAATTACACAATATTGCACAATGTTGTGAAATGTTTTTAGTTCATATCACAATTATAGGATAAGATAAAGACATGTCAGGTTGGCCGAGCGGTCTAAGGCGCCAGATTTAAGCTCTGGTTCCCTAAAGGGAGCGTGGGTTCGAACCCCACACCTGACAATTCGTTTTAATAAATTTTATGGTTCAGAATATTTTGCAGTAGGTCAACTCTTTCTATTATATTTTTGCTAGTGTATTAGCAATTTGCACTTTGATGAAAAAATTAATAAAATTTTTATCAATGATAAACATGTATTACATAAAACTAGTTAATAAGTAGGGCTACTGAGACTGAGCATGTGGTCACTTAGTTTTCTTCCGTTCATATTATACGTTTAGTGTCAACATTTTATTCATAACAACTTGGTGAATTCAGTAACACAAATTAAACAGAATTTAATGAAAATAGTCTTGGATTTCCCACAATACCAAACGTATAATGGAACATTTCAAACAAGCTTCATATGTATGTATCCAAAGGAACGATGACAAATTGAAGTATGATTAGTGAAATCTCAAAATAAAATATTTGCAATTGAGTTTTCTATTCGAAATCCATCAGGGCTGAGTTTCTTCACAATTACACAATATTGCACAATGTTGTGAAATGTTTTCAGTTCATATCAGAATTATAGGATGAGATAAAAACATGTCAGGTTGGCCGAGCGGTCTAAGGCGCCAGATTTAAGCTCTGGTTCCCTAAAGGGAGCGTGGGTTCGAACCCCACACCTGACAATTCTTTTTAATACATTCTATGGTTCAGAATATTTTGCAGTAGGTCAACTCTTTCTATTATATTTTTGCTAGTGTATTAGCAATTTGCACTTTGATGAAAAAATTAATAAAATTTTTATCAATGATTAAACATGTATTACATAAAACTAGTTAATAAGTAGGGCTACTGAGACTGAGCATGTAGTCACTTAGTTTTCTTCCGTTCATATTATACGTATAGTGTCAACATTCTATTCATAACAACTTGGTGAATTCAGTAACACAAATTAAAAAGAATTTAATGAAAATAGTCTTGGATTTCCCACAATACCAAACGTATAATGGAACATTTCAAACAAGCTTTATATGTATGTATCCAAAGAAACGATGACAAATTGAAGTGTGATTAGTGAAATCTCAAAATAAAATATTTGCAATTGAGTTTTCTATTCGAAATCCATCAGGGCTGAGTTTCTTCACAATTACACAATATTGCACAATGTTGTGAAATGTTTTCAGTTCATATCAGAATTATAGGATGAGATAAAAACATGTCAGGTTGGCCGAGCGGTCTAAGGCGCCAGATTTAAGCTCTGGTTCCCTAAAGGGAGCGTGGGTTCGAACCCCACACCTGACAATTCTTTTTAATACATTCTATGGTTCAGAATATTTTGCAGTAGGTCAACTCTTTCTATTATATTTTTGCTAGTGTATTAGCAATTTGCACTTTGATGAAAAAATTAATAAAATTTTTATCAATGATTAAACATGTATTACATAAAACTAGTTAATAAGTAGGGCTACTGAGACTGAGCATGTAGTCACTTAGTTTTCTTCCGTTCATATTATACGTATAGTGTCAACATTCTATTCATAACAACTTGGTGAATTCAGTAACACAAATTAAAAAGAATTTAATGAAAATAGTCTTGGATTTCCCACAATACCAAACGTATAATGGAACATTTCAAACAAGCTTCATATGTATGTATCCAAAGGAACGATGACAAATTGAAGTGTGATTAGTGAAATCTCAAAATAAAATATTTGCAATTGAGTTTTCTATTCGAAATCCATCAGGGCTGAGTTTCTTTACAATTACACAATATTGCACAATGTTGTGAAATGTTTTTAGTTCATATCACAATTATAGGATAAGATAAAGACATGTCAGGTTGGCCGAGCGGTCTAAGGCGCCAGATTTAAGCTCTGGTTCCCTAAAGGGAGCGTGGGTTCGAACCCCACACCTGACAATTCTTTTTAATAAATTTTATGGTTCAGAATATTTTGCAGTAGGTCAACTCTTTCTATTATATTTTTGCTAGTGTATTAGCAATTGGCACTTTGATGAAAAAATTAATAAAATTTTTATCAATGATTAAACATGTATTACATAAAACTAGTTGATAAGTAGGGCTACTGAGACTGAGCATGTGGTCACTTAGTTTTCTTTCGTTCATATTATACGTATAGTGTCAACATTTTATTCATAACAACTTGGTGAATTCAGTAACACAAATTAAATAGAATTTAATGAAAATAGTCTTGGATTTCCCACAATACCAAACGTATAATGGAACATTTCAAACAAGCTTTATATGTATGTATCCAAAGGAACGATGACAAATTGAAGTGTGATTAGTGAAATCTCAAAATAAAATATTTGCAATTGAGTTTTCTATTCGAAATCCATCAGGGCTGAGTTTCTTTACAATTACACAATATTGCACAATGTTGTGAAATGTTTTCAGTTCATATCAGAATTATAGGATAAGATAAAGACATGTCAGGTTGGCCGAGCGGTCTAAGGCGCCAGATTTAAGCTCTGGTTCCCTAAAGGGAGCGTGGGTTCGAACCCCACACCTGACAATTCTTTTTAATAAATTTTATGGTTCATGTTTTGCAGTAGGTCAACTCTCTCTATTATATGTTTGCTAGTGTATTAGCAATTTGCACTTTGATGAAAAAATTAATTACATTTTTATCAATGATAAACATGTATTACATAAAATTAGTTAATAAATAGGGCTACTGAGACTGAGCATGTGGTCACTTAGTTTTCTTTCGTTTATATTATACGTATAGTGTCAACATTTTTATTCATAACAACTTGGTGAATTCAGTAACACAAATTAAACAGAATTTAATGAAAATAGTCTTGGATTTCCCACAATACCAAACGTATAATGTACCATTTTAAACAAGCTTTATATGTATGTATCCAAAGGAACGATGACACATTGAAGTGTGATTAGTAAAATCTCAAAATAAAATATTTGCAATTGAGTTTTCTATTCGAAATCCATCAGGGCTGAGTTTCTTTACAATTACACAATATTGCACAATGTTGTGAAATGTTTTCAGTTCATATCACAATTATAGGATAAGATAAAGACATGTCAGGTTGGCCGAGCGGTCTAAGGCGCCAGATTTAAGCTCTGGTTCCCTAAAGGGAGCGTGGGTTCGAACCCCACACCTGACAATTCTTTTATTAAATTTTATGGTCCATAATGTTTTGCAGTAGGTCAACTCTCTCTATTATATTTTTACTATTGTATCAGCAATGATAACAAAAGGGAACAAGCCAGACTGACTACGACATGGAACAAACAAATCGCTAAAATACTAGAAAAGAAGGGGTGCAACTGGGAACAAGCAAAGGTGCTAGTAAGAAATCGAGTGGAACGGAAGAACTTCTGTAAATACCTCGACACCTAACGGTAAAAAAGAACAAATTAAGTAAGTAACATTTTGAATTTACTATATGTAGCTTTACTCATCAATAACGTAATTGCTGTGAATTAGTCTTGCATTAAATCACTTTATGACATTTTCCTCTCTCATCGTAACCGTCGCTACTTGCTTTCAACGTGACCATATCATAGTTCAGCTTATAGCAATCTCAATGGTCAAAACACTGTACGGTAGAACATATTTCTGTTCATCATATCTCTTCAGATCACTGAGATAATGAAGTTAAAAAAATTAGACCCTGTATAGTAGCGTGCTAGCTAAGCAAAGCTCTTCATACATGGGGATTTTATTCACATTAAGTTACACATTCGATTACATCAGAAAACATGTTCATACAATGGTGTCCGTCCAATAGTAATCAAATATTGAAATTACACTTAATTCACAGATTAAACAACTTTGAGAATGAAACTTTATTTTAATTCGCATATTTTGAGAAAAGACTGAATTTCCTGCATTGGACATTTTATTATATTACTCAAATTTTAATAATAATTATGCAAATACACTTACCGAGCTTTAACCATGCCACTATCAATCACATATCGAACTCCACTAATTGTAACACTGGTCTCTGCTACATTGGTGCTAACAATAACTTTTCTTGTATTTTCAGCTGCAGGCTGAAATACGGCCATTTGTTGAGTAGTCGGCTGTGCTGCATATAAAGGGCATACTTTAATAGCTGGTCCTTCCACATCGGGATCCCGTGACAACACACGTATTTGATGAGCAACTGCTTCTATTTCTTCCTGGCCAGTTAAAAATATAAGAACGTCGTGGCTAAAAATAATTTTTTTTTAGTGAAACTAATATACACATCATACAGTGTGATTATAAAAATGTTTCTTAGTACGAGGTATGTTCAATTAAAACCCATCTTGGTTCATAATGTATTCAACAATATAATTACAAATAATGACCACCACAGGTGAATTGAAATTCAATGATTTTCTCGTGTCATGCCTTCCACACATGCCATTTGGTTTTCTGGTGACAGAGTACATGGTGCATCTGGTCGCGACTCATCCATTCTTAAGTTTTTGACACCATTCCTTCACAGTTGGATAAGCAATACATGCGTTTTCATACACTTCTTGCATTCGTGTGTGAATTTGTGATGGCTGCACACCCTCAATGCACAAAAATTGTATGACCGCATGCTGATCAGGGACGCGTTTTTGTTGAACAAGCCTGATATATACCATAAACAATATAATCTGCTGTTGCCATCTTGCCTTAATAATCAGAAATTTTGTCTAAATTTGCTAGTACAAGCTTAAGGGGTTTATTTCCATTTGCCATTTGCTTGAACCCATTTCGAAAATATGATTCAATTAGTTCTTTTTCTTAAGTGAAATCCATTTTACACCTTCACTTATTAAATGTCAAACTGTGAAATGAACTAATATCTAATACGTTTGTTATGGACAAGGTATAGACATGCGGAGTACCAGGTACCATAGACCCAACAGCTGTGGTCATATGGTCAAAGTCCTACTTAGAATTTTGCCGAGACTAAAAAGTTCCAACCCTAGCAAGAGATCTTTTACATGCTATACAACGTAGTAACATGGGACCCAAGGCTCTACATCACTTTTGAATGATGGCATTCTGTAGAGGCTTTCATTCGCATTTTTTATTTTTAAAAAGTTCAATAGAATTGAGGATCGAATTCATGACCTTAGATCAGTAGTCAGAATGCTTCAACACTGAGCTATCGAACAAGGCATCTAATATATGAACTAATCTAAAACACCTATTTTCTATAAGTACCCTGATCCATACTGTATATTTACTACTACTTACTACAGGAATTATATTAATTATGAACATGAATAATGTAAAGGAATTTAAATATATTAATTTATAGTATGACGCAAATAGTAAAATAATTAAAGTTCAGTTGTTACACTACATTAAGGAATATTATCCAAAATGCAAATTGACTCCATTAAGCCAACTGCTGACTACAAAGTTATAGATATCGACTTCACACAAGTGTAGGTGCTTTTTGTATTTTATTAACTTCGATTCTAAAAATAGGGTTAATATTTAAAAATCCTAAAAGGATACAAAATTCCCAATTTTTCGAATAGTAGGTACTAAAAAAAGCCTAAAAAGTAGGGATGCACCGATACGGGTTTTTTGGCCGATACCGATATATCGGCCGATACCGATATAATCGAGGCCGATACGCCGATATATCGGCCGATATATTCTCATTGCTCTCTCCACTACTTTTTGACTACATGCAAGCACGTGTGCGCCGCTGCTTGCTTAATTCGGGCGGGGTAATCCCCTAAATACGAACTCTAGCTTAGGTTTGCTTATGGAGGTGTCTTCTTGTCATTTCGTTTTAATAACGCAATTTAACACAGTAATTTTTGTTCTTGACCTATTAGTTAGTATTGTTAACAATTTCTGATGATGCAAGACCTTGAAATGGCATCGCCTGATCGAATGTTTTTGCTGATGGACCGAGCTCTGTGGACTAGTGGTTACCACGTCTGCTTAGTATTCGAGAGGTCGTGGGTTCGATTCCCTTGGCCGCCTTCTTTCATTCAGGTTTTTAGGTGGTTTTCCTGAGTCAACAGAGTACCTTCTCTGAAGCGAATGTCGGGGCAGTACTTCTCTACCTTTCCTGGCCTCTCTTGCATTCTCCACCCATTCTGAAATATTCCCGTTATTGCCTGAAGAGGGATGCAAGGGGCCTCCAGCTGGGGGAATTTAAATTACCCTGAACCTTTACCTTTTTCTTTTTTGCTGATGCAGTGCATTCCAGAAGCTGGAAGATATTTCGCTGCATGGTGCAACACACTGGATGGAGAGCCTAATGTTTTTACATAATAATTTACAAAAAATGAATTTTCAATATTAGATAGTAGTTATATTTTATACTCCACAATGATTATTTACATTTTATTGTTCATTTCTTATAATAAATATTAAAAGAATTAAATATTGAAAGGAAATTCACTTTTGCCGATACATCGGCAAAAAGGAAGGCCGATATGACCGATACCGATATATCCCTAATTCGGCCGATATGCCGATACCGAGTATCGGTATCGGTGCATCCCTACTAAAAAGTATTGCAAGAAATCGCTTTTAATATATAATTGTGTGTCTCAATAATATTACTACATACCATAGAACTTTGAACAAAATTGGTGTTGTTTGCACATGAAAAAAAGTTTCACACTTTTTTAATATTTTAATTTTATGATATTATAGTGCTTGATGTGCTACATTTGAAAAATAACACTGTTTTGTTGTAAAATATAATGTAGTATCTTAAAAAATTAAAAAGAAGCATCCACAAGTGGGGTCACTTTGAACATAATGTTTAATTACTTATAACTTCGAAGGTATTGATACACGTTCAATCTAACACCATCATTATATATATATATATATATATGTCAGCTCTGCAGGCCTTCAAGGCCCTTGGCTTGGTTGATTATTTTCCTCCATTCGCCCCTATTTTTCGCTCTTTCTTTCCAGTCATGTATTCCCAAAAGGTGTAGGTCCTCTTCCACGCATCTTATCCATTCCTTCTTTGGCCTTCCTCTTCCTCTCCTTTCACCTGGTGCTTCTAGTAAAATTCTTTTTGTCACTCTTTTTCCGTTCATTCTCAGTATGTGTCCAATCTACCTTAGTCTTTGCATTTTAATGACGATCACTATGTCTGGTTCCTTGTATAGATTTTTGAGCTCGACGTCTGTGCGTCTTCTCCATGTTTCATCTTCTTTGATTCCTCCGTATATCCTCCTTAATATTTTCCTCTCCCATACTCTGAGTTTCTGTTGTGTCTCTTGGTTTAGTACCCAGGTTTCGCTCGCATACAACACTGCTGGTCGGATCACTGTTTTATAGATCTTAGTTTTCACCTTCCACGACACATTTTTTGCACTGAACACTTTCCATAAAGCACCTGCACTTTTATTCCCTGCTGTTAGTCTTTTTTCTATTTCGTTGGTTTGATTCCCATTTTTCGATACTTCTGTTCCTAGGAATTTGAAGTTCTCTACGTTTTCAAAAATGTACTCCTTCCCCAATTCATTTCGTATCTTTAAATTTTCCTTGACGATGCTTTTTCTTCTGGTCATTTCCATGTATTTTGTCTTTCTCTCGTTTATTGTTAGGCCGTATTTTCTTGATGTTCTCTCTAGTCTTTTTATTAATTCTTTAAGTTCTTCCTTGGTTCTGGTCATTATTGTTATGTCGTCAGCATAAGCTATGCATTGGTGTGAGTTCTTAGTGATTATGGATTCTCTATTTAGTTTGCTCTCTCTTATAATTTTTTCTAATATAATGTTGAAAAGAATCGCTGAAAGTGGGTCTCCTTGTCTTAGACCACTATTTGTGCTGAAACTTTCCGACACGTCTCCTTGGAACTGTATTTGGTTGTCTGTTTCTATTAGCGTCATCTTCACTAATTTTACCAGCTTGTCTGGAATCCCCAATTCCTTCATGGCCTCTAGGAGTTCTGTTCTTTTTACGCTGTCGTACGCTTGTTTATAGTCAATGAACAATGTGTGTAGATGAACCCCTCTTTCCAACAGCTTTTCTTGGATTTGTTTTATTGTGAAGATCTGGTCGGTCACTGATCTGTCTTGCCTAAAACCACATTGGTACTCTCCTATTATCTTCTCAGTATATGGTCTCAGCTTTTCCTCTATTATCCATCATTAAAAATAGCATAAAAAACTACACGAGATTTCATCAATGAAATTCCAAAATGTACATTTAAAATTTAGAAAATACTTGAAATGATTCCTCAAATGCAGGATTATCACTTGTAACTGTAAAACATGGAAAAAATATTGTTAATAATAACAAATAGAACAAACTATATAAAGACTTACTACAAAAAGCCTCTTAACCATTTTACTAACAACGAATTTCATCAAAATATTAAATTTTTTATTGATCCGATCCAGGTTTTATAAGAACAGGTGTACTTTTGCGTTAGCGGTGAAATATTATAGAACGTACGTGAAGTGTTTTAACAGGTAAAAGTGAAATCAGTAGCGAGTTTACAAAGCCAAATGAACTGTAAGTATTAAATTACTGGCATTATAACAGACTTTCACACACACCCACGCACGCACGCCCGCACGCACGCACGCACACACACACACACTACCAGGTCCTCATCTACCAACAGGTGTAGAGTTCAGACTTTCAACATCAATTTATTGGAAACAAGTGAAAAGAACAGAAAATACTTACCGACAAATAAGGAAAGTAAAAAGGAGAACGAAGAACTGAGGAAAAAAAATGGAGAGAAGATAAAAAATATAATAATAATAAAGTTACAAATAAGACACAAACGAGAAAAGTGCAATAAAAGGTGCATTTATAAAGGAACATTTAAAGATAAATGTTGGTATTAAGGACAATATAAATTGGAGTAAAAACAGAGTAAATGAAGAATATAAGCAAATTAAGAAATATAACTGATGTAACAATTTTTATAAACAATGACCAAACCAAAGAAGAGAGAATGGTACAAAAACTTCTTGCAAAGAAAGCTGACGATTAAAGAATGTTGGGAAAGAAGGTTAAGATAGGATACCGCAAGTTGGAATTTGACAGAAAAATATGGGACTGGAATAAAAATAAGCAGAGAATAGAAAAAAAGATGTTTATAAGTCAAAAAACTAATATTAGAGCAGGCGAAGTGAAATATGATAACAAATAAGGCGATGATATGACTAGCAATGAAGGGATGACAAAAAAGAAGATAAAGAAATGAGAATAAATGGAAATGGCATAAAAAGCAAATGGAAAGAAATACTGGAATATATACAAATAAAGAAGAACAAGAGGAACAGAAGAAAAAGGAAAGCAAGAAATGGCAACGAGGGAAAAAAGCAACAAAATCATAACGAGAAAACAGGAGAACATAAAAATACAACAAAGCAAATAAAAATAGGGACATGGAATAAAACATCAACAAAAGGAAAAGAATCCGAGCTAACAGAAGAGATGAAACAATACGATATTAAAATAATGAGACTCTGTGAAACTAAGAAAAAAGGTTCATGAAATATACAATTAAGAAATAATTACAACTTGTATTGCTCCGGCGTGCATCCAAAACAGATGGTAAAAGAAGGAGTGGGCGTGATAGTATCAGAAGAAGTGAATAAAATACCAAGAAAGTGTAGACAATGAAATATTAAAACAAGATCATATAAAAAAATATTGGACACTATAAGAAAAATGGAAAACCTTTAGATATTAAAAAAAAGGAAAAGACGTTTGTAAAACAAGAAAGTATAACAAACAACGGAAGGAAACTAAATGGTGGAATTATGAAGTAAAACAAGTGATCAAAAACAAGTAAATAGCATGGAAAAGATACATCGATACAAAAGCTGAACAAAATAGGGAAGAATATAAAATAAGAGAAATATAGTGAAGGCTAAAGAAGAGAAGCTAAACGGAAAAACTGCATTTCGGTAACGAACTAGATCAAACATATGAAATAAATTATAGGAAATTCTGAAACACAATAAGAGCACTGAAAGGATATAAAAAGAAAACAATAGAAAACATAAGTAACAATAACTATAAACTTAAAACCGAATTACATTACATATTGGAAGTTTGGCCAGATCACTACACCAAAAAATGTAAAGCAAAAGAAAGAGAAAATGAAAATCAAAGCAGAACAGAAAATAATGAGGAGAAAGAAGAGATAGTGAGAGATGGATCAACTGACGAACATAGAAAAATTAGAAGAAACAATAACAGGCAAAGCAAGTGGACAGACAAGACAAGATCGAACCAGAACCAAAACCAGAACCAAACTGGTTATTACTGTTATTAGAAGTATACAGGAAAGCATGACAAATGGGAAAAATTACGGAAGATTGGAAAGAAAAATTTTATAATTCCAATACATAAAAAAGAGGACTTCCTGAACTGTGAGAATTATAGAGCTATATGATTCTCTTTAACCACCTTTAAATTATACAAATATAATACAAGAGAGATTAAGAACATTTAATAGAAAGAAGTTGGAGGAAGAGAAGCAGCCTACATGACAGGAAGGCAAACATCACAATCACGATATACATATACTCAGGAACATAATAGAAAAGAAAGTGGAAAAAGAAGAACTGTTCCTGACCTTTATAGACATACGAGCTGCTTGTGACACAGTACAAAAAACATTTAATGGAATTGTTTTGAACAGTTAGAAGTACCAACAAAACTAAAAAGTGTTATAAAGGGCATATAAAAGGAAGTAAAAGGTACAGTGCAGATAAATGGTAAAAACTCCAATAAATTTAAAATAAAAATTGGTGTCAAACAAGAAGATAGTCAGAGTTCACTACTATTCATAGTAGTAATGAACAGAATATTAAAGAACACAAAGCAAAGAACAATGGGATATAACAGACTAAGATCAGTAAAAATAGATTACCTCAAATACGCAGATGATATAGTCCTAATAGCAGACACTGAGACACCCATAGACAACTGATACAACTAACAAGAATATGGATTGAAGAGATTAAAAAAATAATTAAATGAAAGTGAATACTGACAAATGCAAAAAATGATAATCAACAACAGAGCACAAGACCAAGAGAGGACAATAGAAATCAAAGACCAAATCCTGAATAATATAACAGCATTTGAATACCTAGGGAGTGTCATATCGGACGGCAGGAATATAAACTTAGACATTGCTAATAGAACAAATAAGAGCATAAAGATCTACTATGCACTACATAAAACCTTTTTTGGTAAAAGACAATTAGATCTTACAAAACTAAGGGACTATAATGCAATAGCTGTGCCAGCAATCACATTATGTATGTGAATTTTGGGCTATGCAAGAAAAGCGTGAAGGAAAACTGAAGTAACTAAGAAAAATATTAAGGAAAATGAAGATGGACAGAGAAAGAAATAAACAGATAAAGCAAACGGTAAATCAAGAGGCAATTACAAAGAAGATAGAGAAAAGGCAACTAAGCTTGTACGGACACATATCAAGAATGGACCAAAGCAGACTAGAAAAGAAGAAGAAGACCCAGGAAAAAGTGGCTGCAGAGAATAGAAGATATAGGCAGACAAAGAGGAAAATTGTTAGCGACGAACCGAAAGGCATGGAGAAATTAGAATAAAAAGGCTTGACCACAAAATATCCGACACCCTATACAGCATATGGATGCCTGAAGAAGAAGAAGATGAAGTTTAATTGTACAGGGTGGGCAAATTTCGATGTTTTCATAGGAAATCTCAATAATTATAGAAGATATGGAAAAATGGACCCCCCCATCCCTGATCTCTTTTTCTTTGAGAAAAGCTTAATGGTTAAAACCAATATTGGCTAACCATAATTTTTTTCAATTATGTTCCTTATTATTTCCTTTTCTAACCGTCTTTGATGCAGTTCTTTCACCGAGTCATCTTGCAGTGATTCAACATTTATTTTATTTTGGTATATTGGAGCTTTCCTTTTTGTTCTTTTAATATTTAATTTATTTTCCGTAACACTACAGCACGGTTACTCGCAATATCGGCCGAATTTAAACATCTAATATCATTTATTTATGGTGGATGTATTTTTCTGTTAGTTAATATGTAGTCTAGGGTTGGTTGTTGCCCTCTTGTGTTTTGCCATGTGAGTTTGTGCTGTATTTTATGTTCAAAGAAGGTGTTATTTATTCTTAACTCATTCTTCGCACAAAATTGAATCATCATTTCTCCCTTTTTGTTAATATTTTCATTAAACCTCTGCTTCATTCCTGGTGCCCGATTTTGGCATTAAATCTCCATCTATAACAGCATATTCTACAGTTTTTTTGAAGGTCTCCGTAAAACTTTTCTTTATCTGCATTTGGTTTACAGTTCTCTGGTGCGTAAATAGATATCACATTTATTATTTTTCCTTCAGTATGTAGTTTCAATGCTACTCTTCTCTGTGACACATATTGATATTCCTGTACGTTGCCTTCAAATTTCTTATGAATTAGAATTCCAACGCCTTCTTTCCCTCTTTCATGTTGTTGTACACCGCTGTATACTAGGATGTAGTCGTTATAAATTGCTGTTCCTCTACCTCTTTTTTTGTTTCCGATATTGTGCATATATCTATTTTCTTCTCTTGCAGCTCCAGTATGATTTCTTGGTCCCTGCCATTCCACGATCTTATATTCCATGTACCAATCTAATAGTGTCCTTTTTCCTTAGATTTTTCCAGTTTCGTTTCTTTGATCTTGACGAGTCCGTCGACGTTTCATCAGTCCGGTTCCAACGCCATTGTGTGGTTCTTTGAGCAGTATAAGTTCTTTCCGCAGTAGGGTGCTAACCTGGCTGCTGGAGATTGTTTTTTGACCTTTTCTGGTCAAGATCCATCATGTTTTGTTCGAACGTAGGCACTAATTGCAATTAACGTAATTTTCTGGTTGCTAAGTGAACAAAATTAAGTTCGACAACACATACTTATCGTATTTGATAATAACTTTGAAGTATCCCATTTTTATATATATTTATACACAGGGTGGTAAGAAAAAATTGAAAAAACCAGTGAAAATTGTTTTTTGAAATAGATGGCTGTCACTTCATATTTGACACCTTCTTTCAATTATAAACAACTTATCCAAATAACATTTTTGTGTATTTTTAAAAATAAGCATACTTTATTGTTGCGTCATTATCATATTTTGGAACCTCCCCTGTATACGAAAGCAGATATTTAAATTTTGGTTAAATGGATTTTTAGTTTGAGAAGATGAAAGAACTTTTATCAAAATATTTTTTTTTACAAATGGATAATTAAAACAATTTTCCATGTGTCCAAATTTATGACGGACACTGTATATACTGACTACGCCACTGCATTCTCATCAAGAAAGTGCCTGAAGAACGTAGAATTTGCTTTTCACTATTTTCATTAGCCACAAAACAATAAGTCGAAAAATCTAACTTTTGTTTATAATTCGAAAACAAAAGACGATAGCCCATTTTGGTTCTAACCATTAAGCTTTTCTAAAAAATCAAAATTTACAGGATTGCATTGTTTATACATGCAAAAACATGTTGAACATGGACAGACAAAAGACCAGGGTGAATACATGGGCATCTACCTGATTTCTACTGTTCGAAGTAACCTCACGCTCAGAAAAATTGTGCAACATTTAAAACAAATCTTAATATTTGAAAACGTAATCAGCACAGACAAAAATTTTCTAATCTATGGTCATAACCAGGGAGTAAGAAGGAAGAGACCGATCGCATGCGATGATATTTATAGCTCTTTGATAGTTCAGTATCTACCACTCGCAGCGCCGGTGTTCCACGCCGGGTCCTCGATCCGTCACGTAATCGTGGCATACGACCACTGGGGCAAATCAAAACGTAAACTAGACGTAAACAAACCCCCACCATGACGCTAACAGACCCGGTGTGAAACATTTGCACTGCGAGTGGCAGAATGCGGTACTACTAAAGAGCCGCAAATATCAACGCAGGTTTTGGCGAGCAGTCAGCAAGTAGATCGGTCTCCTTCCCTCTTACTCCATGGTTTTTGGAAGTCCATAATTCTTTAAAGTAGATAGCTAGGCCATAGTTGATAATACATTTTATTGTTAATATTGAAGCTAATGAATTTCCTATAATTTTCATATCGTGTGTTCCAAAAAAAAACTCATTTAGGGTAGACCTTGGAAAGAAAGATAGAAAATCTAGTCATGTCTTAACCTAAGTCTGTAAGCGAATGTCAGATTGCATTTTGTTTATGAAAACATCTGTTACAGTGACAGGTAAATGTTTACGCTGCATGTAGTTTAATTGTATCAAGCTAAAAGGAAAATAAGATGGCATGTACACTACAACGAATGTAATAATCGTAACGGTCAATAAAAATTGTTTTTGTTAAGTGTTTTGTAAATTCTTAGGAAAATAGTTTAAGGTCAAGATGTAATTTAGTTCTCTCTGACTTATGGTAGTTCATTTGCTTTAAGGGGTATATATCAAGTTACGGCAAACTTCAATTTGATCATGGCATGCTGCGAATGAGTTTTTTTTGGAACACAATATTATTTAATAAAACGAATCTTGAAAAATTTACAATGTTTTGCTGGAAGTGTTTTGACCTGTGCAGAGTTTATAATATGCACTAAAAGTTTATCGGTCGAATTCGTATATATCCTGTATATACTTATTAGATATAGTCCATTTACTTGACATCTGCACTGTCAAACTGACATTATGTTGGCAGTTGGCACCACTGCTATTTTTCACATTTTAACAGTTAAATTACTGTACCGTCTAATAAAAAACACATTATTTTTGAGGTATAGTCAAGATATTTTTTAAAATTTGGCACTGACAATGCAGATGTCAAGTAAATGGACTATATGTTCTGCAACTTACTTTCAATAATGAAATGAAAATTAACTTATTGTTAAAAAAAGACAATAAAAGCGATGTTTCATAATTTGACAAAGTTTGTTTGTTTGTTATAAACAAAAACAAATTTTAGTGCAACTTTATTCAATGTCACCACTCATTTAAAGCCACCTCGTTTTACAGTATGCCAAACATCTTCTAAATTGAATAAACATTCCCAAAAATATGCCCGAAATATAACTCCCGTTGAGTTTTCAAAATTTTGCTGCATAAACTTGTGATTACTTTTTCATATAAATAGAATCATTTGTAAAGTTTTTTGCATTGAATTTGCGGACACCCTAGATATCACAAGTGCAAAACTGTTTTGTTCATAAAACTATTTGCATTTTTAATGGTTATCTATCATTCAATTTCTTAGTAATTACCAAGAAGACTATACTAAGGAGATGCAACTTCATATGACGGCTGTATATAAAAGCGGCCCTTATGTCGGGGATAGCCGTCGCGGCGCTGTCGACAGCGTGTACTGCCGTTCGAGAGTTGGAAACGAGCTAAATTAACCTGTAATCGCGGTTAAAAGTCAGTTTACGGTTGTTAATCCAATGGAGTGTATTTCAAGTGTGTTATTAATTGTTAAAACATGGTCCGAATTTCCAGTTACACTCAGCAAATGTTTGACATTGACAGTTCACGAGTTTTGTGAATGAATAATTGTACATCACGGCCGCCTTACTTGCCAGCTTTTAGCGGTCCGCTTCGAAACTGGAGTTGCGTGTCCTTAGTATAGTGTTCTTGGTAATTACAGTAAAATCCGGTTATA
Organism: Agriotes lineatus; assembly: GCA_940337035.1. Lineage (NCBI taxonomy): Eukaryota > Metazoa > Arthropoda > Insecta > Coleoptera > Elateridae > Agriotes > Agriotes lineatus. The sequence goes on along the minus strand of CALNHX010000261.1, from coordinate 163,110 downwards.
ACGACATCGAAGAGACAGGTGACATTTGGTCGTTATAGCCGAAGGTCGCTATAACCGATGAGTGCAAAATAATTCAAGTCTTACAACATAATACATAATGTAACTTAGTACCCGTAAACCCCGCGGCCATGAGGGGCCCTGAGCCTAATTTTCTTATTCTTTCAATCAATAAACGCATGCAAGAAAAATTCTTCCTATTTTTATTTATATCAGAATGGGATGCCCACGTAAAAGGCAATGTAGTTTTGAATTGCGGGCCTTTAAAATCAAACTGACATGGGATTGTTTGGTAATAATATCGAGCATAGGGTAATTAAGTGTCTAATTTTCTGCAGTCGTAACACTGAATTGAGTTGACTTAATAGCGCCCATATTGTAAAAGAAATGTATAATTTAACAACATGATTAGTAAATGTTAGATTTATGGATTGTTTTGACACCTTACGACATTAAATAATACATTAAACTAAAGCTGCGTTCGGAAAGGTACCTCTGACAGCTCTTGTTTCCTAGAAATTATTCGCAGAAAGAGATCGATAATAGCAATCGGCACGAGTGGAAGTGAGATGAATGAACGATTTCGAGGAAACAGAGCTGTCAGAGGCACCTTTCCGAACGCAGTATAAGAAATCTAGCTAATGCTGGAATGCATGCACCAGTAATGTAAACAACGCCCAGTGATTCCCCGTTCTTTGTGCCTGAAATTTTATTGTTCGACCATCGTTATAACCGGAGAAAAATTCATTGAATAGCAAATTTTCGTTGCAATTCCCGGATTCGTCGTTACAAGCGAGATAGCTATATCCGTTTTTTTTTACATTAGTATATATGGGATTCCAAACAAATGGCCACAATTCCGTCGTTATGTACGGCTTGTCGCTACCGACACCAGTTACATTATTATTTATAAATTGTGTTACATAATTTTAATAACTTTCTTGTTTATTTGCTAAACTTGTAGTATTTGTAGTATAGGGTCCTGGGCACATTATACAATATGAAATAATTACGCTACTTTAAAAGATATACTTACTCAGGTGGAGCTTGTTTATGAATTTTAAAGAAAGCCGCAACGCATGCTGTTTGATAATCTTCATGTGGCGTGAGAGTATAATATACATTGACTGGATATGTTCGTCCCTCCAAATACACCGCTTGACAATTGTTGAAATATTCAGAAAAATGATCAACATCCATTGTTGCAGACATAATTAAAATCTGCAATAGAATAAGTACACAATTTATACTATATTCAAGGTAGTTGATAAATTTTTACAATAAAGTCACTTTTTGCCTTCATGTCTCAGTTTTGTAGTTTAATATTGTAGTAATAGTTTTCCAGAAATATTACAAGTATTTAATTGAATGGATATGCGAATAGGCAAGCACTAGACTCTACTGTATCATATTTCCTTATTTACCACACATACAGTTACAATTGAGGTGACTGCATTATTTTTAATTATTATTATAGCACACCTTCAAAGGTCTTAATTTTTTTTCTTCTCTAGTCTTCTGGGCCTGCTTAACAATTCCAAATAATACATCTGTATGTATCGTTCGTTCATGAGCTTCATCCAATATAACTATTGTATAATCCATTAATAAATTATCCGCCATTGCTTCTCTTAAAAGCATTCCATCAGTTAAATATTTAATTTTAGTTCTGGGCGAAGTAACATCTTCAAACCTTACCGTATAACCAACGATTTCCCCAACTCCACCCTAAAATACAAAATTAAACTCAAGTCATGTCTGCAACATATACCCTTACCCCATCTCCCATTTCCTGAGCTACTCGCATAGCAACGCTGATAGCTGCAACTCTCCTTGGTTGAGTAATGGCAATTTTACCATTATTCTGCAACCTAGCTGAATTTATATACTGTGGTATTTGAGTCGTTTTTCCGCTGCCTGTTTCACCCAAAATTATCAAAGTTGAGTAGCGTCTAATGAGCTCTAATAACTTGTTTCGCTTTTCGAATATGGGCAGCTTCCTTCGCTGCTCTTGAATGCTTAGTTTATTTCTATTATGAGAATCATTGTGCTGTTGTGGCTTGTTCGAACCGTGATTGTTGGGGAATGCTATTCGTTTGGGTGCTTGAATGCCGTTTTTATGATTGAAAACCACTGGGGATGGTTTGCGTTTTAGGTGAAATTTTGGTATATGGGGGCCTTTATTTAACAACGCATACTTGGGCTCCATCCTTCAACGAAGTTTGTTGTTGTACTATTTAAGGTTATGCACGTGTTGTCGGCTTTGTTAACAGATCTAAATAAATATTATTAGGTATTGTGAAATTTCCACAACTTATTAGGTACATTCTGTGTATTTCAACTTTAACTTACACCGCACTAACTGGCCGAAATAAACATATTTATTATAAAACCTTACAAAATTACAAAATGAAGTTTCAAAGATAGGTTAGTAGTTCTGGCAACGTTAGTGTAAACTGTACACAGGGTGTCCGGAAAATACGTGTACAACGTTTGATGACAGGCGCCTGACGTCAAAATAGGTCGGTTTATGCCAAGTTAGTTAGTTATATCCGAAATTGCTTCGTTTAGCCGGCACAGGATGTCAACGATTAAAAAAAATTGGTTTTTCCCAAATTTCTTGAAAACGTGCTGATTGATTTTAGTGATTTTTGTAATATAGTGACCGACTATACGAGTGTAGAAATGCTTTACGCACCATAGGGATTTCAATGGTAATTTTTCCCTAATTATTTTAGAGAAAACTTGTATGGAAGTTTTTTGTAGAGAAAAAAATTCTGTATCCATTTGTGCCAGCATTTGTCATTTTACATTTCGGAAAACCGAAAATTTAAAGAAATAAAATTGCCATTTTTAGACAAATTAGTGGTGTCTTGAAATTATTGAAGCATCTCAAAAAATCAACAAATTAGTTTGCTGTTTATTTGTTTGCATCTATCAAATGTAGCTGCAACCATGGCACTTATTGCACCTGATCTGCCTCCAGCATACCACCACTTCACAATTTGCACTAATTTTTGAAAAAATGATAATTCTGGTTTATTTCATTATTAGGTTTTCTGACGTAAAATGAGAAAAATGATGACATAAATGGATGCAGAATTGTTTGCTCTACAAAAAACCTATGTACAAGTTTGCTCTAAAATAATTAGGAAAGCAAATATTGCCATATGAAAAAATTACCATTGAAATCCCTATGGTGCGTAAAGCATTTTTACACCCTGTATAGGCCATTCACTAAACACAACAACATATACATTTTTTTAAGTTGGCATATACGTAAAATTTGTCTGCTAGGGATTCTGTATTTTGTTTTGCAAAGGTTTCCATACTGGCATAAAGGTGACTTTTTATTTAAAAATGACAATTAATAAATATCATTAATTCAGTGTCAAAGTACATACTATTCTGGAAATTTTTGCCTGAACTTTTATAAAATGTAATAAAAATACTTATTAATAAATGCTACATCAATAGTATCCAACACAGTATTTGTTTAACATCCTTAAAATTAGTTATGACAGATGGTAATTAAATGTCACACTCTTAACCTATTTGTTTTAGTAACTTTTTGTAAGTACATTCCTAGACAAAAATGCATTTTAGAAGTACACTCATGAAATTTTATAAATCAAAAGCCACTTTGTGTTTTTATGTTTAGTGAACAGACTATACATGAGCAGCAGTGATATAAATCATAAATGTGACGTCACATGTAAATATTTCGTTTGATTCTTTCTGTCATCAAAGTTATGACAACCCAGGTATTTTTGTTGGGTAAATGAATGTATTTACAAGCTTTTTATCTCTTGAAAAATTTTTGTTGGATGACCGGTTTTGCCCGAAAAAAAGTATTGTCAATTACCTGCATACTCCTATCATTTGTAATAAAAAGACAATGAGTAAATGTTGGAAGTAGTGCATGTATTTTAAAAAATCGAAAGAACTAAATAAAACACTAATACTAATTAAGCAACTGTTTAAAATGGCCGCCATTTTGCTAAATACACTTATTAATACATTTTAAAAATGAAATTGAACTCTGTTTAATGTTTAAAATTGAAAGAACTAAATAAAACAGTAATACTAATTAAGCAACTGTTTAAAATGGCCGCCATTTTACTGAATGCACTTGTCAACACAATTTAAAAAATGAAATTGGACTCTGGGAACTGAGAGAAGTTTATTACAGTGATCGTTAATCAGTTTAAGTTAGTAAATGTTTTGGTTTTCTGTGGGATTATTATTAATTTTTGACGTATAGTTTATTATGCAAAGTTATTCTGTTTGATGTTCTCTAAGTAGGTACCCTTAAATTGAATGACCATACAATGAATTGTTTTTTAAGTAAGTGATCCTGAAACTTCATATTTGACACCTTCCTTCAATTCTAAACAACTTTTTCAAATAACATATTTGTATTTGGAAAAAGCATTTTGAATTTGAAAAGATGCAGGGACTTTTATCAAGAATAAAATTTAATCAAAAATATGGTGTGATACACGCACACAACTTCTTTTTACAGTGATTTTATAATTAGTAAAAAATGTGTTTTTAGCTTCCCTATTATACATTATATCCTTGTCTCAGGTCATGTTACTGCATGGAATCACTAAACTGTATTATTAAATAACGCAGTTCAGTACAATGAAGTGCCTGAACTTTACTACGGCCCGGGCCGGAGTCGAACTCCCGCCCTAACGCTTTACGTTTAGTGTGGCCTCGGCTGCTGCGGCGAAAATTTCTGGCCGACCGAGGTTCCCAACCTAATCTAACCTAACGAAATTTGATATGCAAGAAACTAAAAACTGATCGAATTACGATTTTTTTTAAAAACGAAAACATACATATTGGTTTTTGAACGGAATTTTCAAAAGCGTTCTATTTAAACCTGGTTTACCTAGAAGTGTAGATCTTGAAATTTTCAAATAATCGACATTTTTTACTTTTACCGCCACCTCTACTTTTTCATCGTCTATACAAATCCAAAGTTTGCTTGTTTGTTATAGACAAGGTCTAGGCATGCGAAGTACCAGGTACCTTAGACACCGACTGCTGTGGTCATATGGTCAAAGTGCTACTTAGAATTTTGCCGAGACCAAGGAGTTCCAACCTTATCAAGGGATCTTTTACATGCTACACACCGTAGTAACATGGGACCACAGCTTTACATCACTTCCGAATGATGGCAATTCTGTAGTTTTTATTTGCATTTTATTATTTTTAAAAACCTCACCGGGATCGGGAATCGAACTCTCCACCATTAGATCAGTAACCGGAATGCTTAACCCAGTGCGCTACCAAGCCCGACCAAATCCAAAGTAAATATTTAAAAATTCCGAAAAAATACAGAAAAAGACAAATGCACATATCAAAGTTTGCCTGCCATTTTGTACACGTTCCTTAAAAAGTAAGGGATTGGTTCTTCAGAAAAACATGTTTTTGTTTATTGTCCTGTCTGTGTGTGTGTGTGTTTGTGAACAGAATATCTCAAAAACGAAAAGAGGTATGGCGTTGAAACTTCATATATAAGTTTTGAGTACTATTTAGATGCGACAGCAAGCTTTTGAAGAAAATCGAATAACCGGAAGTATGATGTTGACTCTTGTGATTTTTCATTTTGTTCGTTTTTTTCACATTATTAATGTGAGATAGGTGATTTTCCAGTTGAATACCTCTAAAATGGGTTTCTTTTGTTTTTTCCGCTATTTTTTTTATTAACTCTTATTTTAAATAGAACACCCGGTATATTATTACGTTTTTGAATTCAGCTTAAAATTTTAGAGACAGTTTGTCTCTTGAACTAACGCTTTATTTTGTACGGTTTCTGTGGAACTTGTAATTTTTGAAAATTGTTGACAAATGCTTAAAAATTTTAAATCTTTTTTTGCTAATTATAAGATAACTGTAAAAAGAAGTCGTGTGCGTGTATCACACCAGATTTTTTCATGTTCTATCTGAATCTGAAGTCAAAATTTAAAAAAAAAACGAAATAGCGAACACACACCGGATAAACACACGTTGGACAAACGCACACATCGAATTTAGATACGACTCCGTTTTATGGAATTCGTGACATAATAATGTATCTGTTGTATTTGAAAATCTAGCTAAAACCGAAAAGCAAATTAGCGCTAATATAACACCTATTTATTACAACCCAATAGTTAAACGATTATAGTTCTATGAAAAGAACTTAGAGTATACTCCATACTCTAAGGAAAAGAAGGATGGTTACAAGCGCCAACTTCACAGATATTCTAATACCTAAAATGGCTGCTTGCAGCCGAAAAGTATGTATTAACTTTTTTCATAGTTTACTTAAGTTTTTTTCAAGTTAGTGGTTCAAGATATGATTGTAAATACGTCTTCCAAAGTTATGAAATACAAAGGTAAGAAAGAATCGCAAATTTAATTATTGGTACTATAGATTTACATAAACAGGAGTTTTAAGTTTTCTGACAGATCACAAAATTATTTATTAAAATAGATCATAGTCTGGCCTATAAATATATATAGACTTTGCCACAGTTTAACACCTACGAACGTATCCACATATAATACAAAATTACACACAAAACTGATGTACAGGAAGTGTTGATTATCCCAAATGTTTAGCATTATTTGTCATTTTATAAACAAAGCAGATCATAACTACTAATAACTACTTTCGTCTTTTTTCCACAGAGTTCATTGGAAACCAATGACAAATCATTAGATAAACGATTCCGAACACACTATTAGATGTTTTCAAATAGTTGCCATCAGTTGGCCAGCATGGAGAAAATACGTGACGAAGATCGCAAGCGCAGGCTGCGATTCCTAGAAGAACGGATTCAGGACCCAAAGAGCAAAGCGAATGTTGACTGTTTGTTGGATACAGTACAAGCCTTAATAACAGACTGTGATCATCCTGCTATAAAGAAATTAAAGAACATTGAAGTCTACGTGAATCGATGTAAGTTGTATAAATTTAATCATTTAATTATTCTATTAATTTAGGTTTAGTCCATAAAGAACTATTATTAGTTATCAAGAATTTGTTTATATGGAAACATCGCTAATACAATGTCCGATGCATTAAAAAGATTCTGCTTGAAAATGTGAGTACGACATTTAATTTATTGTTTGATGTGAACGAGGATTCCATTTACTCGTATAATGAATCACAGAGATTTTTATTGCATTCTTGTCAGACATTTGACCATTACATTAGTAGCCAGATTACTTTATATGTTTACCCACATTATTGATTACTAATGCTAATAGACATGATTTTGATCCACTTCATTCTTAATTTTAAAATACCTAATTAAATTTTCATTTTGGCAGGTAACTTTATTATAACAAATATCCAACTTCAGCTGCTATTCGTTATAAGTAAAAGAAATACTATATGTAACTTCAACCAAAGTGCTAATGAGAGTGTTGACGTTATTGTTGTTAAGTAACTGAATTTTATTGAAATTGTTAAGTCGTAGTAAGGCACAATCATCAACGAATTCATAGTAGTTGTAATTTCCCTGCCGGTATATTTAAAATTAGGCTAGTAATTAATCCAGTTAAAATTAGACCTTAGGAAATAGTAAGTGGGTTAGGATACCTATGTGTAATGAGTGACAAGTAAATAATTCGTGGCGTTGAGATTTGTCACTATGGGAACTTTCCAAAAATGAAAATGTACACATCACCGTTTGCTCTTACGTCAGTGTTACGTTAATTGTTCCTTTAGAAATGAAATTATTATGAATATAAAAAATCAGAAATAGTTTACATTCAAACTGTTTTCTATACTTGAGTTTATTTCATATAATTTTTTTTTAAACGTTACGAGTGCTTTAAATACAGGATGGTATTTTAAGTACAGTCCGAAAATTAAAGATGTGATTCCTTGAATTGCTTTGTGAAGAAAGTTTTATACGAACATTAGGCCTAAATGATTTAGTTTCCTAAATTTAATACAGTTTTCAAGTCATGGTTTTGAGATTGAGGATGAAATTTATGAAAAATGACAAACTGAAAAACATGTTACGTAATTAAAAAAGACGCATAAATATATTTTTCTGAATAATTAATTTATAATGACTGTTCTTTTGGAAAAAGAAATGACGAGGAATAATAAAGCTATGAAAACATCAACAAAGCTTTTATTTTTATCAAGCTCTTTTACATTTTTCTGAAGAAAATTTGAACACCTTATATTTTGTAAACTAGTCGTTTAGGACTAAAATTCATATTAACTGCTCTTCACAAAACAATTCAAGGAATCACATCAGTAACTTGCGGTACGTACTTAAGGACTACCCTGTATATTGTGTCTACTTATCATCAAGTTTAAATATGAATTTAAAACAATTTTATTTGCAAGATTAATTACTAAACATTGTTTTTAATAATTAATTTCATTGAAACGTTCGTAGTATTTTCAACTGTAAAACATTACGTGGATATGAATAAAGTTGTGACTGTAAAATTTCTCTACTTATCATCTTACATAAGTGTCGTGCTCAAAACTAGTGCACTAGTGTAACACTCTTAATAGTTTAATTGTATCACATTGGCAAAATAAGATTATATTTAGAAAATGTGACCGATTAGGAAAATCAAATAATCACAGTTACTGACAGAAAGTTTAGCTTTTTATTTTTACATACAATACTACTTTCACTTGCAAATTGCATTCACATTTGCATATTTAGAAATGCAGTTCCTGAAACTATTTTAAACGAGTGTGTAAGTGATTGAGATCAATTAATTTGTTTTTTTTTAAATAACCTACATCGAATGCAATTAAGTGCATTAAACAAACTATTTATCAGTTGCTAAATAAAGTTAAGTACTTTAGTAAATCACAAGAGATATATTGTGTAAAATTATTTTGATAAGGTTTGAAGTACCTAGGTTTACAGGCTCTGGATAAAGGTTTTAATGTGTTGCTTATTACATAATGCGAAATTGCGTTACTGCAGTTTTCGTTTTATGGAAATCATTTGACTTTTAAATGTCAATTTTTTTTCAAATGACTAAATTTTGATGTCAAATTTGATGATGACACATTCAAACATTTGTAACTTATTTTTTATGGATAGCTAGGAACACTTACATTAAGCATATCTTAATCTTTCACCAATTTAAATAATGCTTCAGATTATTGTTCTATTACCAAGCAATTCTCAGCGACTACACATAATTTCTGCAAATAATATAAATTATATCTTAATCCAGGAAATAAAAGCAAAATTAGATGCAATGCACAACAAAATCTAAAATGTAATTAAAGAACTGGATGGTGTAAAACAAGAAAATATATACCTAAAAGGGAAAATTGCACAACGTCCCTTATTGTGCACATTTATATGGCTATCTTGAAATGCTCTAACCCATTTTCTTACCATTCTATCGCTTTCACATCTCTTGCATTTAAGAAACAATTGACAGCGCTATCTCACAATCAGTTAAATTTTTAATGGTCCGAGACATTTTAAAGACGTACAAAAAAAAACGTAAACTTGAGCGATTGCTTCCGTTATGGCGTCTGTAGCTAGCTAGTAGATATAGGTACACAGCGCGGAACGGCGATCACAGCGCTGCTGCGGCCATATTTAAAAACGGTAATTACTTAAAAGCACGCCTCGTAGTTCAGTATAAAAAACCTATTTAATTTTATTGGATGTTTTTTTAATGTTTTTCTGATGACATATTGTAATGGTATTTGGCCCTTAAATCAGCTCTGGTAGCGATGCCGAATAATTAAATATAAAATCATAAAAGCACAGAGTTGAAATGATTTACATATCTGGATAAAGTCACATAATTTGTCAATTTGAAGTTGCATTGGAAAATTTTGCCATTAACATTCGAATTACTTGAATAAGCTTAAATAGAATGAAACTCAAATTTCATAGGTTGCAGGTAGCAATGTAAATTTATAAAATATAAAAAAGGTTGAGCAATATACCAGCCAAAATCATTTTAATAGAACTGGCACAATGATATTCAAAACATGCAAAGTAAAATAAGTGCGTAGCAATCAAAGTAAATTATAAATGGACTTATAATGAGCAGTTTAAATATAAGTGGTAAGAGGATTAAGGATTGTAACGTGCAAGAGAGCACAAAGCCAGCCAAGTTTACATGCAGCAGGAAGATGGAGAAATTTGAATAATAGCAGACAAAGTACAGAAAATAAGAAAATCCAAGTAGGCGGGTGTTAGAACATTTGTGGACACATAATTAATCAGTGCAGTGACCAATTAAACATAAAAGTGATTTTAAAATAAACAAAGTGGCGCAATATCATAAGGACAAATTGTAAAATTAAAGAACAATCATTTAAGGATAAGGATATTGTACATAACTAACGGGTGTTCATAAACAGTCGTCATCCCAGTAGGTTTTGACTTCAGAAACGTATGTCTATTAAAATTGAGAAAAAATGCGCTATGACAGTACTCAATGACGTTTCATTGTGTTGCACGAATCAATCAAAGACATAACATTTTGTTTTTCAAAGCAACTGGGATGACGACTGTTTATGAACACCCGTTATAATAATTGTTAGTTTTAGAGTTGAAAGTAATGTATTTGAGTTGCTTTATTTCCTGTAAAAATCTGTAATTTGTTTTGGTTACTAAGCAACCAGGGGAGTCTTTTGTTTAATAAAATTAATTATGACAAGTTGAAATTGACTCCACTTTTATTTACCCGTTTATAATAGTAAACATAAAAATATTTAAAAATAAAGTGCACCATCGTGTTAAGGAGGTCGCAGAGCAGCGGCACAAGTAAAGGCAGCAATTTCCACGTTGTTGAAATATTTTCTCTTCGGCTGCCTGCTACGTTACAACGGTGGCCGTTACGTTCATCTCGTCCAGCATCGTACGAGGGAGTTTGAGGCAAGCAGCATTCGAACGGGGTTACCAGGAGGAAGCACGAGCCACCAGCAACCGTTGCGGCATCCAGAGGGCCCTGCAGCAAGCCGAGACAGCAGAAGGGGTCCCAACTAGCTTTCGGGACTGCAATCAAAGTGAGGAAACGGAATTAAAAACGGCAAATGGAGGTTCAAAACAAATGCCCATCAACCGACGCTTAAGAAATTTCCAAGAGGCATTTTTTTTGGCTGTAAACAAAAGAGGTTTAGACGCCGTTCGAAGGCGGTTTAATTTAAAAATACTTACCGAATAATCTGCTCATTTTAGCTTGATTTTAAATTCATAAAACGCACGACTTTCAGCGTGTTTACAATTTTAGTGTGTCACCATTTTGACAGTACGAGCGCAAGCGCTCTGTTGAGATTAACTTTCACTACCATACAGTGGCATACCCGCAAAAGTTTAACTTTGAAATCAAATCGAATAAGGAACCCAACACCCGTTGAGATTTTGAGTTTTTCATGCTTTAATTTGAGCTATCAAATTTATTATAATTCAGATGAGTGTATCATAAAAGGGCAAACTGCTATTTCGAGAATTGCATTTAATGAATGAACCCAGAGTAGTTATTCAGTAAAAATTTAATCTCTGTAAAAATCAATTGAAGCAAAATAGTTGTGTGGTGATCTCTTTATTATATATTTATTTACACAGCCATAATACATTAGGAAAATCATTACAACTTAAAAAGTGTGTGGTCAACGTGGAGCTTGTAAAATTAAAAAAATTAAACCACGTAGCGCGTACGTAACGCAGTGGGCCATTGCAATATATATATACATATATACCGATGGAGCCACAATTATATATCGAGAGATCCAAAAAAAACTCATCCTCAGTGGGCTGTGAAATTCAAACGTTTGAATAACATGTTGGTAGCACTGTAAGTCTATGTCAAATTTGAGGTTAGCAGATTAGGTTTTGCATCAGTCTGTGTCAAAACTGACGCAAAACCTAACCTACTAACATCGAATTTGACATAGACTTACAGTGCTACCAACATGTTATTCAAACGTTTGAATTTCACAGCCCGCTGAGGATGAGTTTTTTTTTTTATCTTTCGATATAACAGCAATGAGATAACATGAACAAGAAAATAACACGTATTGCTTGAGTAAGAAAGAGATAAACATAGAAGCAAATAATCGAGTAGGCCTGACGCCTATTTTAATTATGACAGATGTCAACTAAACATGCCTACTAAAATAATTTTTTCGTATGGCCATCTCTTTCTTACTCAAGCATTCTATTTTGTTGTTCATGTTATCTCATTGCTGTTATATACAGGGTGTTTCTTCTACAGCTCAAAATAGTTTGAAAATTTGATATGAGCACATGTCCGAAAACCCTTTCTTTTCGAGTTATGACTCGTTTTCTGCACCAATAGAAAATGTAGAAGTGCTAGAACAACGGACTATCGATTCTTGTGCATCAATTCAAAATCGACCGGGAATTATCCAGTGTGTAAGACAGTCGATGATGCATCGTGTGCAGTCTTGTTTAGAAGCAAATGAACAACATTTTGAACAATTACTGTAGTTATTGTTATGGAAATTTACTTTAAACCACTGTTGTAGACAACGAGTCATAGCTCGAAAACTTTTAAAATTATTTTGAGCTGTAGAAGTTGCCTGTAAAGTTTGACGCAACATTTTAAAAACACCCTGTATAATTATGGCCCCATCCATATATACAAGCTGTACATTTCCGAAGGTATTGTAGCTGTTCATTTTTGAACTTGAAATAATCTGATTTAACGTGGTGGATTATACTACAATCTTCCTCCATTCTTTCCCATCATTTATTAAGCTCCTCCACTCTATTTCTTTCATTATATTTATGTCTCTCTCAACTTAGTTTTTCCATTTTGTTTTTGGTTTGCCCCTTCTTTCCACTGGATTCCATTCTGTTACGGTTCTTGTTGGGTTGTCTTCGTCTCTTCTAAATACGTGTCCATACCATGCAATCCTCTGTGCTTTTATGTATCTTACTATATTTTCTTGCTTCAAAATTGCGTCTATTTCATAATTCATGAGTCATGAGGGTTCTCCATTCATTTTCGTTCACTTTTTTGGGTCCTACGATTGTTTTGATGGTTTTTCGTTCTGAAATTTTCAGTTACTCCTCCTCTCTTTGTGTTATAGTCATCATTTCCGTTGCGTATGTTACTATTGGTCCTATTGTCATTGTATAGATTCTTAGTTTAGTATTTTGGCTCAAATTTTTGTCATTAAAAAGTTGTTTGTTAGTGTAAAATGATCTGAATCTTGACCGAATTCTATCCGTAATGTGGTTTCTTTTATTTGTGGTGTTTATTAACACCCCTAAGTATTTAAAAGATTTCTTCTTCTTTATTTATCGGACGTAGTCCTGTTGTGATTTTCAAGGATTGGGTGGTGATTCCATTGAGGACGATACCCAACTTTGGATCCATCTTTGTTGCGGCCGGCCCGGTTGTCTTCTTCCTGGTGGCTTATTGTCTCTGCAGATCTTAACTATTCTTGTATCTTCCATTCGTGTAATGTGTTCGTTCCACCCTCTGTGGCGTCTCGCTCTTGCCCATTTCACCACATCTTTTATACCGTTAAAAGATTTGACTTCTTCAAAATTGTTGTTTTTTGTCTTCTGCTGCAGAGCCTGTATTTAGTCTTTTTTTCGTTTATTTCCAAACCTTTTATTTTAACCTTTTTTTTCTATTGTAGTGAAAGTTTCATCTAGGTCTCTTCTGTTTCCTGTAACTATTGCGATGTCATCTGCGTATGATATTGTATGGATTTGTTCTTCACTGAGTCTCGGTTTTTTATTTCTTTAATCGCGTCATTCAGAGACGTGATAAACAGTAATGCCGACTCCTCTGTTCACTTGGACACTTTGTGTCTTGACGGATCCTGCTGTTTCATCCATAGTCATTCTTATCAGTTTTATTATTTTCCTTGGTGTTTTTATGGCTTCTAGATCTTGTATTATGTTCTTTCTGTGCAGTGAATCAAATGCCTGTTTGAAGTCAATAAAAAGTATATGCATGTCTATGTTGTGTTTATAGCTCTTCTCTGTAATTGGTTTTATTATGTAGATGGCATTTTTTTTTATTTTTCTGTTCTGTATCCAAACTAATAATCTCCCATGATAGTTTCCGTATGTTTAGTCCATCTTTCCTTCAGTAATGTTGTTAATATTTTGTATGTTACATTTAATAGTAATACCTCTATAGTTTGTGCATTTAGTTAACTCTCCTTGTTTCGGTATAGGAATTATGATTCTTATTTTCCAGTCTTTGGGCATTTTTTCTTTGTTCCAGGTGCTGACTATCAGTTTGTGTATTCGTGTGTGCAATTCATCTTCACCATGTTTCAATAGCTCTGCACATACTTGGTCATTTCATCGTTCTTATCTGTTCCATTACTTACACGTATGTTGGTGTTGTTTCTAGTGTTCCAGCTAGTGCTATTAGAGGGTGTCCCATAATTTCCCATCACTTTTATTTTGTTTGTATGTTTTGAACAAAGTCTAGGCATACCGAGTACCCAGCTACCTTAGCCACCGACCGCTGTGGTCATATGGTCAACGTCCTACATAGAATTTTGCCGAGACTAAGGAGTTCCAACCCTAGTAAAGGATCTTTTACATAATAGCAAAAGTATAGCTGAGTGAACATTTTGGACAATTTCATATTGCCGCATTTATCTAGGATAGTTTTTATAAATTGTTAATTTTATACAAACAGTAATAGATATTACTAGGGTTGGAACTCCTTAATCTCGGCAAAATTCTAAGTAGGGCTTTTGACCACAGCAGTCGGTGTCTAATGTACCTGTTACTCGGCATGCCTACACTTTGTTAAAAAAATATGAACAAAATAAAGGTGGGACTTGTTTGTTCCGCTATTGTTTCGTCATCTTCATATAGTTCTCTAAAGTGTTTTATCCATTCTTCTTCTTCAATGGTTATACATGCTTTATCGTGCTTCTTACTTTCCTTCAAATATTAATTCAAAGGGCGTGTGTTATTTCTTCTGCATTCCGTTTCGATTTCTGACGTGGTGTTCTCTACCCATTCTCGTTTCTTCTTTCTGCATACTTGGTTGGCTTTAATTTTCTCTTTGTACTTTTCTCTGTCCTTCTGTTTCTGAGTTCTTATTCATTTCATTCTAGTCTCTCCTTTCTTTTGTATTGCCTTTTTGTATTCGTCGTCAAATCATTGCTTCTTTCTGTTTTCTGTATATCCTATAGTAATAGTAGTCTCTGCAGCTCCAGTTGTACTTTCTTTAATTAGTTCCCATTCTTCCTCTGTATCAGTTCCTTCTGCTTTCTATTGTCTTCTTTCTATTTCCTGTTCAAGTGATTTCTTTATTTTGTCTTCTTCTAGTTTCTCCAAGTTCCAGCTTTTTTGCATATTTTTCTTTTGTTTGTGGTTACTTTTATTTTACATTTGGCTATAACAAAGAGGTGGTCCGAATCGATGTTGGCTCTTCTGTAAGATCGGATGTCATTAATTGCTGTGATATCTTTTTCTTTATTAGAATATGGTCAATTTGATTCTCAATTTCTCCTCCAGGATCCTTCCATATGACTTTATGATTTTTTTTATGCCTGAATTTTGTACTCAATATATATATTCCTGTCTCTGCAGTGAAGTTACAAATGTACTCTCCATTTTCATTTGTCCATGCTTTCTATTTCGTTCGTTGTCCATTTCCTTGACGTCGTAAGTGGGCTAGCGGTTTTACCCAGTTTTTTGTTATGAGTTTCTTTTCTTCTGTGTTCCACTGGTATGGTGTCCTGTTAACCATTAGCTTTTTAAACCCTTTTTTAACATGATTACCTTCTTTTGCTTTTTCTAGTACTGCTTTTTGGATCTACTTTTCTTGTTCCGTCATTTTATTTTTGATGTATATCTTTTCGTTCCCTAGTCTTGACTTGTTCTTCATAACTTCCAGCTTCTCCCCGAAAGATCCCATTTTGGCAATAACAATTTTCTTGTGACCGTGTTTTCCTATTTGGTGCTCTTTTTTACTTCTACCTCTACACCAATACTTCGTTGTATCATCTCTTCTACATCTTTCTGGCTGTACGTGGGGTTTTGATATTCCACCCTTTGATGATGATGTTCGTTCTTTTCTTTTCCTTTTCTTGTTTCTCAATTCTCTCTTTTAGTTCTTCTCACTTCCTAACTCCGTTTTCTCTATCCCCCATTCTACTTCTTTTCTAATCAGTTCCTGTTTTAACGCTTTTAATTTTTCTCCGCATTTTTTAATTCATCTTTGTTTCCCTTTATGTCATTTCTGGTGCTTTTTATCTCTTTCTTAATGTCTTCCATTTCTTTTGTCATTTCCTCTATCATTTTACAGAGCTTCTCCAGATCTTCTGCTTTAAGTTCGGTCTCTTTATCTTGGTCTGGTGTTTTATCCCGTTTTCTTGTTGGTATAGGGGATCTCTGTATGATCTTGCTTCTTTTAAAGATGTTTTGATCCGGGCTGTATTCTACTTCAGCTTCTGTCACTTCTCTATTTCTTTTAAAGTAATGTTTCACGGTAACCTGCACTAAAACTTCGGTCTCTGCACTTTTATCATCGAGGAGCTGAAGTAGCTGCTGAAGTAGCTTAGTTGTCGATATTTCTTACATTAGGTACCAGAATTACTGGCTATAATGTTAGGGATTCCATTGAATTGCTTGAACGAAATTAGGTTCTTTCCCGGACACTTTTATCGGGAATTTAAAGTTTCTTTTGACTGTGCCTACCTGTATTATACCTCAATTTCTCCACGATACTTCAAACCAAGTCCCCTTAAAAATGTGAATTTTTGAAAATAATTAATTCAATATCTTTATATTTTTTTCCATCCCTCCCTATTTAAGTATAAACATATTTGCATTCATAAATTAGGAACCACTTTCAGTGTCTACTCAATAGTGAAAGTTTGGGGCACCTGTTAGTTTAAAAATATCAGGTTTTATTTAATTCATCGTAAAAATGATGGATTTACAATAAAAGAAAACAAAATTATAATTGGAAATAAAAACAATTTAAAAATGAAAAAAGAGCTAGTGTGTTAGAGGATTCTTAAAAAAAATATAATATTAATTGTATTTCAATAATTCCAAACTTTACAATCACAGTGTAAAAGCATATTACATATGCTATAATTTTATATAGATAAAAAAATTATATATATTAGCAATTATTAGTATAATTATATTTTTAAAAGTGGTAATAAAGTACTAATGTAATAATGATGTTGATAAAATGTGAAATATTTTCATTACTAACAAGACATTGAAAAAGACTGAAGACCACATGACGAGTGACATTTGGGGATTTACTGAATTTAATGTTCTAATATTCCCAGTCAACACCAATTGGACATTTCTGAGCATTGATGTTTGTGGTATAGTCTTGAATTGGCACGTTGTGATAATTTTCTAACTTACGACACTTGCTTTCTTTTACATCAACAGTTTTAATCAGAAGTTACTTACTTTTAAATTATTTGGAATAACTGTTCATCATATGTGAATTTTTTAATATGTAGCATGCCACTGCTGCTTATCAGATTGACTTTGTAAATGTGGTTGCCAATATTACGTGTCTTCAATGTTTTTCGATATCTGTACTATGATTATGGTTAATAATATGGTTTTTATTTTACTTTTCAGATGACAAATTTGCAAGTGAAATTGTAAATTTGCGAATGAAAACTGATGATTATGAACATATCAAAGTCATTGGCAGAGGTGCTTTCGGAAAGGTACAACTAGTTCGCCACAGATCAACAAACCAGGTATATGCAATGAAGCGCCTCAGCAAAGCAGATTTGATTAAACGCTCGGATTCCGCCTTCTTCTGGGAAGAACGGCATATCATGGCACATGCGAACTCGGAGTGGATAGTGCGACTACATTTTGCATTTCAAGACTCAAAACATCTCTATATGGTTATGGACTACATGCCCGGTGGAGACATTGTTAATCTCATGTCGAATTATGAAATACCAGAGAAGTGGGCAAAATTTTACACCATGGAAGTAGTTCTTGCCTTAGATGTGATACACAAGATGAGTTTTGTGCATAGGGATGTCAAACCGGATAACATGTTGCTAGATAAATATGGACACTTAAAGTTAGCAGACTTCGGTACGTGCATGCGAATGGATGAGGATGGACTCGTACGGTCAAATAATGTAGTAGGCACGCCTGATTATATTTCTCCGGAAGTGCTTCAAAGCCATGGCAAAGGCGTCTATGGCAGAGAGTGTGATTGGTGGTCAGTGGGTATTTTTGTGTACGAAATGTTGGTGGGAGAAACGCCATTTTATGCTGATAGCTTGTTGGGTACTTACAACAAAATTATGTACCATGAAAATAATCTTACTTTTCCTCCTGAAGTCGAGATCTCACCTGAGGCCAAGTCACTTATACAGGGTCTATTATGTGATAGAACAAAACGTTTAGGTAGAAACAGTGTTGATGAAATTAAAAATCACCCGTTCTTCATTAACGATCAATGGACCTTCGAAAATTTAAGGGAGTCTGCACCGCCTGTTGTTCCTGAACTCACTGGCGATGATGACACTAGCAACTTTGATGATTACGAGAAGGACGAAACTCCAGAAGAAATTTTTTCTGTGCCAAATAATTTTGCGGGGAATCATTTGCCTTTCATAGGGTTTACGTATAATTCTGATTATCAGCTTATGTCAAGTAGAAGTGACCATGTTGACAATAGCTCAATTTCCAATCATGTGTCTAATGATAAAAGCACAACTATTCAACTTTGCAAGCTCGAAAAGCTGCTAGAGCAAGAGAGAAACAATGTAGAATCTTTAGAATCGAAACAACGAATTTTAATCGCTCAATTAGATAATCTAGCACAACGTGAAACAGAAATGCGGGACGAAGCATCTAAATATGAAAAGGAGCTGACAATTTTGAAACACAACTATAAAGAGATTCAGCGCAAAGCCGAGAACGAAAGTGAACTGCGTAGGAAAACTGAAAAGTTACTGTCTGATGTTAAAAAACGCTTAGAAGATGAACAAAGTAAACGAACTCGAGAAATGAACAACAATCAACAGCATAACGATAAAATAAATATGTTAGAGAAACAAGCAAGTGAGCTGCAAGAAAAGTTGAAGGTAGAGACTGAGAACTGCCAGAGACTGCGAAAACAGGCAGCTGAATTAACAATGGCCAAAACTACGTCCGAGCAAATGGCAAGCGAGTACCAAACTATGCTTCAGACACTACAGGCTCAACGAGATGCTCTACAATTGGAAGTTGCCACCCTTCAAGGGCAACTAACTCAAGAGAAGAGTTCCCGCACTCAGGCTTCTGACCAACAGTTAGTTTTAGAAAATAAAATTGCAAGTTTACATGCAGAATTAGACCAACTTAGGCAGAGGGAAGGGAAAATGGCAGCTGATAATACGCAGTTAAGTGAACGGATATCTAATTTAGAAAAAGAATGTGCTGGACTGGAACTGGAACTAAAGGCGGCTCAAAATCGATATCAACAAGAAGTTAAAGCTCATGAAGAAACTGAACGAAGTAGAATGCTCAACAAAGAAGAAGCAAACCTTGAAGTAGTAAAAGGTATGTGAATTTTCCTTTTCTAGTCGCTAGATAACAGAAATGGTCTTCCAATATTTTGCATTATAATGCGTCCAAGGGTCGTAAGTGCAAAAGTCCCCGTGTTCCTACAATTTGTCTTGGGAATTTTTTCCCTGACGTCATGTGCATATGAAGGAAATACACATATGATCTGGAATGTTCTCTTCTATTAACAGGGAAAACAGATGCAACCACAATTTTAGATCATTTCCGTAATTGCTTCATTCACATGTAATATCATGGAAAATATTCTTTGGACGAACTTATCGGTATGTAGCATGTAAGAGATCTCTTGCTAGGGGTGGCCATCCATAGGTTCAGCAAAGTTTTAAGTAGGGCTTTCACCGTACAACCATAGCTGATGGTGTCTAAGGCACCTGGTACTCCACATGCCTAGACCCAGTCCATAATAAACAAAAATATTCAATTTACTTATAATGAATGATCACAAAATTAGTGTTTATCATGTTTCACTGTTTATATTTCAAGAAATAAGGTGTTTTTAGAAGATAGCTAGTTGCAAAGGAACACGTATTACATATAGAGTTATTCAATTTCGACTGACTCACCGCAGTTGGTGTAAAATATTATCCAATACCTGGTTTTGTTGAATCTCTTTCGTGAACAGCTTTTCGCTAGAGCATTAGCATTTTCAGCACAAACCTCTACTGGTAGTTGTCCATGTTACCATTAATTTCCTAACTTACACCATTCACGTTTAAATTCATGGAACCAGTAATTAACTGGGGATAACGTAGGATTGTGGTTGCCAAAAGCCGCTACTACATTTTGAGGACTGTGGTCACATGCCAAAAATTTTATAGAATTACTCAGTGTGCGGCAACGATGCTGGGGTTGAAGATATTTCTAAAACTATGCGAGTTACATAAAATTTGCTTATATAAAAGTTGTAGGTACGAAGGTGGTGCACATTAGTAAAATTTTTGCTCGTACAGGGTGGCCCAAAAAAGTGTGGCAAATGAAACTTGCTTCTTTTTAAATGGAATGTTTTGAAGTTGCTCTTCAACGTTTTGATTTGAATGCTTTACAAAAGTAAGGTTAGGAATGTTTGTGGTATGTTCACAATGAACGTTTTCAGCTAACTTCCATGTCAAATTTTAAATACACCACCAAAACATGCTAAAACTAGAGACCCTAGAAATGAGAGACTGGCCTTATTCGTTGAGGCAAACATTGTTCCTAAAATGGCGGCGCCAATGGTGTGCCCTCAAATATGGCGCAAATTTCAAACTTAAATGTTACATGTCTAAAGGAAATGACTTGTAAAAACACAGTTTATTATTTATTATATTGTCATCGCTTCTTTCTGGAGCTCTCATAATCCTATTTTCGGGGTTGATTAATCCCCATATCTTCCTCTATTATATTTTACAACTGGCTGTGTACGGTAGCTGTTTCAACAATGCTTCGCCATTGTTTCCTATCTGTAGTCTCTAGGTATTTGAATTTTTGCACTTCTTCAAATACATATTTTCTTATTCTGAGATCTTGTTTCCGGTTTTTATTTTTATTATTCTGGTGTAACATGTATTTTGTTTTATTTTCATTTATTTTTAGTCCCCTCTCTTTTGCTGCTTGCTTCAGTTGTGTAAATGTCTCACATAATGCTCTTACATTTCTTGCAATAATCACCACATCGTCAGCATAAGCAATGATTTGTATCTGTTTGTTTTCTTATGATGTTTTCTAATGCAATATTAAATTGTGTTGCTGACAACGAGTCACCTTGGCGTACTCCAGTATTAATTACAATTCTATTAGTTGTCCCTTCTGCCGTTCTGATCATTGTCGTGGATCCCTCTAATGTCAATTCTGTAGATTCTGTAGATCTTTTATGTCCTTTTTCTGTTAATTTTATCAAACGCTTGCTTGAAGTCAATGAAGAGCATGTGCGCATCTATATTATATTCATGGCATTTTTCTGTAATCTGCTGCAGGACTTGTATGGCGTCGGCTGTAGATCTTCCAGGCTGAAATCCGTATTGGTAGTCCCTCGTGTGTAATTCGCTGTATTCGACTAATCGCTGTTGAATAAGTGTGGTTAGTATTTTATATGCTACATTTAGCAGCGTGATTCCCCTGTAGTTGCTACACTCCTCCGGATCACCCTTTTTCCCTTTCTCCACTCTTCGGGCATTTTCTCTCTTCTCCATATGTCCTTTATTAGTCTGTATAATCTTTCATGTGGTTTCTCTCTGCCCAGTTTTATCATTTTGCCTTCAATCTTATCGCTTCCTGGTGCTTTGCCATTTCTAATTTTTTTAATAGCTTGTTTAAACTCTTCATGTGATGGTGCAAGCAATGTTTCCTGTTCCTCTACCATTATTCCCTCTTCTATTTGTGCGTCATTATTTTCATCATTCAGTAATTTTGAGAAGTATTCCATCCATCGTTTCTTTATCTTTTCCTTGTCATATTCTGTATTCCCTGCTTTTTTTAATCCCTCTTGCCTTTATTTTACACCCCTTTTTTTGTTTCTTTATGTTTTTATACATATTTCTTAAGTTGTTGTTTCTACTGTTATCTTCAATTATTTCCATTGCATTATTTATCCATTCTCTCTTTCTTTCTCTACATATTCTTGTTACTTGTTTCTTCAACTCGTTATAATTTTCCATATCGTCTTTGTTTGTAGTTCGTAACCATTTTACTCTTGCTTCTCTTTTTCGTTTAACCGCTTCTTTGCATTCCTCATTGAACCATTCCTTTCCTCTTACTATTCTCTTATATCAGACTACATTTATCGCCGCTGTCTCTATTTCATTTTTTTAAGTTTTTCCACTCGCGTTCTATGTTGTTACTTCTATGTTTTTTCTCTATTTCTGTGTTTATAGTATTTCTATATTTTTCTCTGGTGTGTTCTACTTTGAGTTTTTCGATGTCCCATTTTTTATCTTTTTTATTATATCTTTCTGTGTTGCAATTTTTTGTTTGATTTTCACTATTACCAGATAGTGGTCAGAGTCTGCGCATGCTCCTGAATGTTCTTATGTCTCATATTGATGATGCTCGTTTCTTCTGGTTACCCTTCCATCACCCCGGTTGTACCCATGTTTCTTTGTGCGCTATCTTATGCTTGAATTTGGTACTGCGTATTATTAAATTATTTCTGGCTGCGAAGTTACATAGTTTTGTCCCATTATCATTAGTTAGATCATGCAATGTGTGTTTACCTGCTACCTCATGAAAGCAGTTCTCTTTCCCAATCTGGACATTAAAATCGCCTAATACGATCAGAAAGTCAAACTTGGGTATTGCTTCACTAATCTTATCAAGTTCATCATAGAAGGCCATCTTTTCGTTATCGCTTTTCTCCTCCATGGGTGCGTATGCATTTATAATAGATATGTTCGCCGGTTTTTCTTTGATTCTTAAATAAGATAGACGTCCGTTAATGGGCTTAAATTGCAGAATTTTATCATTCATTTCCTTTGATACTATAAAAGCAGTACCATTTTTTCCCCCGAATACAGCATTATAAAATCTTTTTTATTGATTTTTCCCTGTTCCTTCCATCTTACTTCTCGGAAAGCTACGATTCCTACCTTGTACCTTGCTACTTCATTCGCCACTTCTATCATTTTTCCAGGTGTTAACAGTGTTCTTATGTACCAGGTTCCCAAGTTTATTGTGTTTTTTTTTCTTTTTTCTTATACATCTTTGTATTTTTTGCGCTTTTTATATACATATTCATTGTCAGTTTTCTTGCGGTCGTTGCTGTTTGTCCGTCCTGCTTTGCTTCAATTAGTTTTTTGGTCGCTCTTGCAATTTCTTGTTTACACAACATAGCTGATTATTTTTTCTGTTCCACTGATACGTTTTGTTATCTATTGTAAGTTTCTTATATCCTATCTTAATTCTTCTTCCTAGATTTGCTTCTTCTTTGGCTATTTATCTTATTTTATTCTGGATTTGCTTCTTTTTCACTGTTAGGTCGTTGTCGATATATATTCATCTCCCTTTGAGTTTCTACTTATTTGTCATGATGTCTCTTTTTTGGTTCCAGTTCTGAATCTTAGCAACTATCACTTTTCTGTATTCGATTCTTCCAATCTTAAATGCTTCAGTCACTTGCGCTTGTACTCCTCCACCTTTTCTTTTACATTTGTTTCATCATTTTTTATCACCAGTCCTTTTATTATTATATTATTTCTCTTTTCTTGCTTTTCCTGTATTTCCGTTCTATTTTCCATCTCATTAATTTTATTGCACAGTTGTTGTTCTTTGCGATTCCATTCTTTTTCTTTTTCAGCATACTCTGCCTTAATTTTAGCCATTTCTTGCTGAAATAGATCAATTTTTTTCTCGACGCGTTCCGCTCTTTCATTCATTGCATCCAGTTTATTATTTTATTTTTCCCAGTAATTCCTCCATTTTGTTATTTCCGCTTTATTTGATTCGTGGTGTATGTAAACTGTTCTCACTATTTGAATTTAAATTCACTTCAAACAAACTTTACTGTCAATTGCCAGGACGGGAAGATTTTCACACCGGTTATTAGAAAATCAGGAGTCAGGGGAGCGTGGTTTGTAGCGACAGTTTATCAGCTCTTTCCATCTCAAGCTCCTCGGACAGCGCTCTCGCTTTCTGTTCTCCTAATAATCGAATGCGCCGCAATTAACTCCACGTTTGGCCGGTTTTAAATGCGCCAATCATGGCTCGTTCCCTACTCCGTGCGCGGGTACGCTGTTGTCCGTTGTCTTCTTCACTTGTTGCGATTCTCGCCCTTATGATATTGCTACTCGTAAGAACTCGACTTTTAGGCCCTTTATTCCGTTTTACTTCAGCTTTGACCGGTTTTATTTTCCGTTGCCATTAACTTCAGCTACCGTATCTCACTATCTGTTCACTTTTCCACTGCACAACTTTCGCTTTTCACTCACAAAACAGCTTTTAAATTCCACTGTGTGACATGCCCGTCTTAACTTCGCTTCACCGCACACAATTTATTAGTAATTCTTATATTTTTTTGTATTTATAACTTTTATATGTCTATTATGAAACGGAAAAGTGAATTTAGTTATACATATTATCAAATGGTCGAAATTTGGCAGACATCCTTTGGTAGATTTACATGATTTTTTCATAAATTGAGACATCACGCTTCCAAAGTTACATAGACAAAATTTGTATTGACTAAACAAAATTTTATATTCAACAAAAATACTTTGTAAGTAGTGAAATGAAAGTTACATTTTGTACAGTTAACAAAAATCACAGTTTTTTTAACAAAATCTGTGTTTATTTACCAAGTAAAAGTCATTGTTTCAACAAAATATTTTATCAAAAGGAGTTTAACTAATTAAAATTGACAAAAATGTATTGCACACCGATCTCATTAATTGATTTATTATTGTTGTTTACTAGATCACAATCATTACTTATTGTTTATGTGATCATGGCTACTAACTTGATAATTACACGTCTTAATGACAACCTTATGTACTGAGAGTACTTTATTTTTACGCTTTTTAATTTTCTTTCGGATAACTTACAATTTAAATAAATGTTATAAGTAACAAAGTTCTAGTTAAAAGAGTTTTCACGTATAGGTAAAGTACCTGTTATACTGAAGTCTAGTGTATCACATTTTTTTTACTAGTGCAGTACATAATAGTGCACATGTATACCAAAACTCAAATCGGTATCTTTACATTTGTTGAAATGAACATAAAAAAAGGAAGAAAAAAATTGAACTTCAAGACCCTATAATTTCATACTGGAGGGACTTTGTACTAAGGTATATTAGGTTTAATCGATTTATTATAACTTAAGGAATCCATGACTAATCGGTGGGGAGGCAGTTCTGCCACACCCTGTATGTGAGTCTCTAAATTGAATTCCCATTTTTTGTCTGTTCGTAATTTTTACAGTGGCTATTTAAGGACAGTGTGGTCAATTTTAAAAAAGGCAGCCATTATGAGTCGTCTTTTTTACAACCAGCCACACCCTTAGGTATTGTTCTGTGCACGGGCTGCTAAATTGTAAGACAAACGTCACCCTGCTAAATTATGACATAAACGTCATTTTATACGGACTGGACATATGTGAAATTCCGAGCTGCTTATACCCATGATCGGGAAAATTTGTGCAACATTAATTTTACAAGCATATCAATAATAACAAGAGATCAATAAAAAAACCAATTACGGTAGGCTGTTATATGTGTTATACGTTTGGCAGTTCTGAAGTGTATTGTCAGTCTATATCAAATTCGATATTTGGAGGTTAAGTTTTACGTCAGTCTGTGTCAAACAACAAACAAAACCTAACCTACTAATCTCGAATTTGACATAGACTGACAATACACTTCAGTACTGCCAAACATATAACAAATATCTCAGCCTACCCTAATTGGTGTTTTTATTGATCTCTTATTATTACTTAAACAGAATTAAACGGCAAGAGACGGTGTGAAACGTAAAGAATCGCTGCCAATTAAAAATCCTCGTTAAGGAGCAACCGAATATCAGAATATAAGTCAACGTGTCCTTTATTATCTTCTTTATTGTGTTTTTGTACATAGAAAACGAGAATTTACAACATTTTGCGTTGGTCGACACAGAGACTACGTACAAAAGCTGAACAAAAATGAATTTTTTTGATATTCATAATCAAACCGTTGTATTTATACCACCACTTACTTTGGAGGAATATAATATTCAGTGTTACATAGCCCATAAATTCTTTTTAATTTGATGCAATAATCTTTGCCATTAATAAGACATTTATATAACGGGTGTTCATAAACAGTCGTCATCCCAGTTGCTTTGAAAAACAAAATGTTATGTCTTTGATTAATTCGTGCAACACAATGAAACGTCATTGAGTACTGTCATAGCGCATTTTTTCTCAATTTTAATAGACATACGTTTCTGAAGTCAAAACCTACTGGCATGACGACTGTTTATGAACACCCGTTAGTATTTTAGAGCTTTTGATGTGGGCTAATGCGCAATTTTCGCAAAAACTATTTTACTTTAACTTGTTGACATTTACTTAAGCAAACGAATTTTCAGCATTTGCTTATACAGAAGACTGTAGAATTTTATGAGGATTATTTCATTCCACTTGATATTGGGGCTACTTTCAATAATAAAAGAATTGAAGTAATTTTGTGTGACTATGTGTAATTTTGTGAACCCCTCAAAATGGCGGATATCCAAACAGCCAATCAGAAAGATGACCAAAGTTGACCACACTGTCCTTATAAAGTCACTGTAGTAATTTTAAGATGATTATGCCATCTGTGTAGGAGCGGCTTTTTCGAAAACTATTTTGTTCTTTGCTTAATAGGGTCTCACCGATCTATTGTAGGCATACCATTAAGATTTTTGAATATATTTTACAGCTAGCTGTTCACAGGCTGATACCTCTGTAGTTGTCACAGTTGTCTCATTTGCATTTTTGAAAATAGGTTTTACTTGGGCAGTTAACCATTCCTCGGGAATTTTGTGCAGCTTCCAGCACATATTTATTAAATCTAAATAATCGGAATTTTAGTAGTAGACCTCCGTATTTGATTAATTCCATGTTGATGTGTTCTATACCAGGAACTTTGTTGTTTCTTGTTGACTTAAGTGCGTCATCTAGTTCTTGGATAGTTATGCAATCGACACTTTTTGTATCATATTCTTCTGAATTTTCGTCGTATTCTGTATCTATATAATCTGGATCGTTCCGCAGGCTCGCATAGTATGATTCCCAGATTTTAACGTCGATTATATCCAGTCTTTTTCGTCTTTGTTAAGATGTTTCATTATTTTGAAAACTTTTCTTTTTGATTTACGGACATCTTCTTGAATGCTTTCTCTATATTTATCTCAGCTTTCTCTATGAGCTCTTCACGTTTCTTGTTTTGCTATTGCACATTTTCTACTATACTCTAGTTCTGTTTCTAAAGTTCTATGTATTAGTAGTTTCTGATACGCAATTCGTTTGTCTTTTACTTTACTTGTTGTAATTGGTGATTCTATATCTTTTGTCTCTTTATGTAATTTCCGAAGTTGCTACATGGATAATATTTTTGAACGTGTTACATTCTTCTTTTATGCAGTCTGATGTTTCAGTTTCTGTTAGCAGATGTTCAATTTTTGCTTGATACATATCTCTGGTGGATTGGTTTTGCAGTTTATTAATTTTGTACCTTTCGAGATTGTGGTTTTTGCTGATTTTGAGTTTGACTCATTTCGCCAGTATATTTATGGTGCCTTCCACTAGCTAATGATCCGTGCTAATATAGTCATATTTATACCCATTCGGAGTCGCATGATAATCTAGTGACTTTACGTATGTCGACTCTTAAAAATGGAATTTTAGGGTAATAAATGACATTTTGTTTTTTAGGTTATCATGACATCTGCCAATTTTTAAAACAAGATTGCTACGAGTTTTTTTCTCTTATATGAAATTAAACTGATTTTACATGTTAAGGAAAACATAACATGTAGTAAAACTTAAATATAATAAAGATACGTCTGCTGCATATAGCAAATTTTAAGTCAATTTGCTAATTTCTGTTGAATGTTCTGTTATAGAACCTATTGCTTGATTTTTGCCATTTGAAGCCTATTTCCTTGCACCATCTATTTAGGGAAGAAACTGAATGTGAAAAATCTCCTCCAGATCCTTCAACCAAGCGTTTCTTTAGGATTTCCATGATTAAAAATTCGTTAGCTATATACATTTTATATATAGTGTCCTTGTTGGAGTTCCTGACTGCTTTGTGAACTTCCGTTTTTGCATTTTTTACTTTCTGGCTCATATTTTCGGTAAATAATGTGTCGCACTGTATCCCGTCTTCTTTAATTTATAAATTGTGCTCTCCGAGACATTTATCGCAAGAGAAGCACGGCGAACAATGTTGGAGGGTGAAACTGTTGGTTTACCATTATTAATATTGTCATACTCTTCATCAAATAAACGCATAAATTCAAAATTAATTGTTGTGACTGCTCGTTATACCGCATGTCCGACGGCTTCCTTTTATTTTTATTTTTCGGGTCAACTATTTTAGGTTTTATTTAGGTTTTATTACCCTTATCTCAATAACGTACACGAAAAATATAACCTGACAGATTAGAGAAGTCAAATTTTAAAATTAATTTTATTAATCGACATTCCTTTTTTTCGAATTTCTTCCATTTCATCTATTTTACTAAAGATGACAGTGACAGACAAAAGTCACGTGACTCCGAATAGGTATAATTTTGACTATATCATAACTTCTGTATGTATGTACGTTTGCTAGTGTTACGTTTTTACGTTCGGGCAATTTCAAAATTATACGACGCTTCTTGTATTAAACATTTGTTTACAACGATTATTTACAAACACAAGAATTATCAAGGCAGAACACAAATTACTTAAACTAACGAACTATTTCTAACAACGATACATTTATTTATTTATATTGCACTTAACAGTAATGATTTATATGGTTATATTTATTTGTTATTTATTTCACTAGAGTTATATACACACGATTCATTTATATTACGCGCATCAAGTTTGATGAGAACTGGATGAAAACTGCCTTTCTATTCCTGCTGACACGTATTTATATAACACGAATGAGTCATTCTAGAACAATCGAGGCTTTACTCGCTTTTCCGGCAAATGCATGACGCATCGCCGTATTAGTCACCAAGGCAGCTGCAGACGCGTCTGCAGCTGGCTCCAAGGTTGCTCCTCGAATGTGACCATCTGTCTGCACGTGTCGGGTGCATCAACCCTATATCGCTCTCGAACGCTGACTCATGCGTGGCTCGGCCCCCAAGATCGTTACACTACTAATTGGGATAACTTTGGGTTGCTAAGACATAATCAATTAATGACCGTTGACCTCTAGCGTTCCATGTGTATTTATTGATATCTTTCCTTAAAAAGGTGTTTATTATTTTCAGGTTATTAAATGATAGAAGATGTCTTGAGTTCTTCTCCGTTCCTGTTGATTGTGTATTTGCCAAACGGGCCTGTCACGTTATATACTGCTGTACTTCCAATTCTTGCATTTCGGTCTCCCACTAAAATGATATAATTGCTTTTGTTACGGTATTATATTCTTATTGTAGTATTCTATAGAATTTTTCTGTCTCTTCTAAAGTCCCCTCTTCTGGGACATATGCACCTATTATAATCAGATTGTCCCTATCGGTTTTTAGCTTAACTACGATGATTCTTTCGTTAATATATTCATAATTTAATATATTGTCTCTCCATCCCTTATCTATCAAAACTGCGACCCCCGCATGGGCTCTTTCTTGTTGTTCAGCTTTGTCAGCTATGTCTTTCATTCTCCTGATTTTCTTCTCCGTCTCTGTTAATATCATAATATTTGATTGATTTTCGTTGAAATAAAAGCTGTTCGTTAGAACTCATGGATCCATTTGACATGGTGGATCAATCCACGTTGTATTGTCTCTTCTTATTCTTTCCTTTATAGGTCCTGGAAAGTTTAGCCTTCTTCACTAGTTTCCTCCATTCTATTCTGTTATTAATTATATTCTTCCAATTTTTTATTTTGATTGTTTTAATATCATCTTTTACTTGGTTTTTCCATCTTAATTTTGGCCGTCCTTTTGGTCTTGTTATTAGCGGAGCGGTATCCAATCTGTAATTACTCGTTGTGGGGAATTTATTTCTTTCCTGTAAATACGGCCGTACCATCTAATTCTTTGAGCCTTACATACTCTCACAATGTCTTCTTTTTTTTAACATTCTGTCGATCTCGTAATTCATTAATGGTCTCGTTTCATGTTCTTGTTCTTTTTTGGGTCCCATAATTGTTCTAGTGATTCGTCTTTCGAAAATTCTCAATAGTTCTTCTTCTTTCTTTGTTAGGCTCATGGTTTCCACTGCATACGTTGCAATTGGGCGTATCATTGTTATGTATATTGTACACTTGTGTTTCTACTAAGCTTCTTGTCTTTTAGAATTTTTTTGTTTGCGTACAGCGCCCTTTTCCCTTGTTGTATTCTGTGTTCTACATACGATCTTTCATGTCTCCTATGTATCATCGCACCTAAGTATTTGAAAGTTTCTACTTCGAATTTATAGTTGTTAATTTTTATTTCCTTAATTTCTTTCTGTTTTCTGCCGCAGTGCATATACTTTGTTTTTGTCTCATTTATTTCCAATCCTCTATCTTTTGATCTTTGTTCTATTATGTCCTTAAAGTTCTTCTTTTGTTCTTGCCACTATGGCAATATCATCCGCGTAAGCTATTAGTTGAACAGATTTAGTGTTGATTGTTCTACAGTGCTTTGCTTCCTTAATGATAATATTAAGGGATATGATGAACAGCAATGCTGATAAGGCATCTCCCTGTCTCACACCCTTGCCTACTTCGAACTCTTCTGTTGGGCCTTGGCTGAGGAGTACCGACACCGTTGATTCTTTCAGTGACATCTTGATTAGTTGTATCAGTTTACCAGGAATTTTAAAATCTTTTAGGTCCTCTACCATTTTCGCTCTAATTAAGCTGTCAAAAGCTTGTTTGTGGTCAAGGAAGAGAATATATATGTCAATCTGTCTAGTTGTGTGTATGGCGTCGATCGTTGATTTGTCTTTTCTATATCCCAATTGGTAGTTTCCTAGACTTTTTTCTGCATGCTTTGCGATTCTGGTCTTTATTATCATCATTAGGACTTTGTATGCTGCATTGAGTAGGGTGATTGCTCTGTAATTCTTGCATTTGGATTTATCTCCTTTTTTTGGTATAGGTACTATCAAGCCCCTTCTCCACTCTGAAGGCATTTCCTCGCTAATCCATATTTTTACAATTTAGTTATGCATTTTTTAAAGTAATTCTTTCCCTCCATGTTTTATCATTTCGGCCGTTATGCTGTCACACCCTGCTGCTTTTTTGTTTTTCATCTTTGATATATGTTCTTCTACTTCTTCAATGTCCGGTATTTTTCTAGCCCTTCAGGTTGTTCATTTATTTCTCTTGTCTCATCTAAAGGGATGCTATTCTCTTCTTTGTAGAGGTTGCTGAAATATTTCTTCCATTCTTTCTCTTCTATTTCGTCTGTTGTCTTGGATTTTCTTGTGTTTCCTTTTTTCATATATTGATATAATAATCTAGAATTGTTCTTTTTGTATTCCTTTTCTATTTCTTCTAGAGCTTTCTCTATCCATTTCTTTTTCTTTTCTTGGCATATTTTGTTTGTTTGCTTTCTTCTTTCTTGATATTGTAACTTATCCTCTTCGCTGTTTGTTCTAATCCACTCGTTTCTATCTTTATTTTTCTCTTTTATGATATTTTCACATTCCTTGTCAGTGGTTCTTTCTTCTTTTCGTGTTAACTTCAATAGTGTTCTCTACGGCATCTAACACTGCTGTTTTGATCTGCGGATTATTCTACTTTCAGCAAATAGTATATCATAGCAAACCTGACATTGGTGAATCTGTGCTTTGTTGTTTATATACATTTGTTATCCTATTTTAGTGTTTTAAAAATGTCTTTTATTGCAGCAGTGAAGAAATTTAGGGATAACAATGCACCTTTGTAACGCCTTTTTGAGAATGAGAACTTCTTTCTATTGAATTTAATTTTTATTTTATAACTAAACACAAAAAGTGGAATGGCACTAATCTCGTGATCACTCAGTATATTGAATAACATTTAAACTGCAGTAGGTTGTTTATATCCTAAAAAGCTTTAACATTTGGCTACAATACATTGTGTTATAAATCTCACGTTCAGAACTTGTAGATTAAAAATGAATAATACACAGCAAAATGCTTAAACATATGTGGGACAAATGCATTATTTTAGCGTATTGCTTTTCCCTTATTGCTTCTGATAACACGATAGCATAGTGAATGGGTTCAGTATTCATTCTTATCAAATTTTACTTTTTCCAGCTCTCCAAACCAAACTAAATGAAGAAAAAAGCGCACGCCAGAAAGCAGACCTAAATTCGCAGGAGAAAGAAAGACAAATTTCAATGCTCTCTGTGGATTATAGACAAATTCAGCAACGTTTGCAAAAACTCGAAGGGGAACATAGGCAGGAAATTGAAAAAGTTAAAGCACTCCAAAGTCAGATTGAACAGGAACAGCAAAAGAAAACTATTTTGCACTCCGAAATTAACCTGCAACTGTCAGAAATTGCACAAGTTAAAGCTAAAGAATCTCAACTTGCCAAGGAAGTTGCTCAGTTACAGGAATGTAAGAAGCACATAGAAGAAGAATTATTTAAAGTGAAGCGAGAGTGGTCAATAGAAAAACTACAAATGAAAGAACTGCAAGACTCATTAGAAACGGAACAATATTTCTCAACTCTGTATAAAACACAAACGAATGAACTTAAAGAGGAATTAGAGGAGAGGAATAGAATAAATAAAGAGTTTGAAGAGGAACGTGTATCGTTGAAACATCAGTGCCAAATTGCTCTTGCAAGGGCAGATTCGGAAGCTCTCGCACGCTCGATTGCTGAAGAAACCATTGCTGACTTAGAAAAGGAAAAGACCATGAAAGAATTAGAGCTCAAAGATCTCCTAGCAAAGCATAGAAATGACATAAATTCAAAGGAGGGGGCTCTTACTGCCATTAAAGAGCGAGAGGTTGAATTTAAGAAGCACAGTGAGCAGCTGCTGAAGGAAAAAGACGATTTGAGCCGGCATATGAAACAACTACAGGACGAGTTAAACAAAAAAGTTGATAGTAGCGAAGAGGTAGAAAAGCTTATTGCCAAATTAAAGACTGAGTCTCTACTTAAGCAACAAGCCGTTAACAAACTCCACGAAGTACTCAATAGGAAAGACATTCGAGAGGGCAAAGGTAAAAAGGATAAAGTTTCTAGTGCAGATCTGAGAAGGAAAGAAAAGGATCTGAAGAAGTTGCAGCAGGAACTTACCCAGGAAAAGGAGAAGTTTATACAAGTTTCTGCAGCGTGGCAGAAGAATATTCAAGATCTACAGGTATTAACTTAGTTGTCGATTATATTCCGTTCACATCTTTTTGGCATGAAGGTTGGCCTTGGTTTTTTGTTGTTAAGTTGCACATGAACAGAACCGTAATTTTTATTTTGTTGTATAACCTTTATAACCTTCAACAAAATTTACTGTCACCTGACAGAACATAATATTGTTGCCAGATGGACTGCTTGCTTTGATAGTACATGTGGAGAAATGTTAGAATCTGAAGTATTAATAGTATATTACATACCGAGGTGGAAAGTGTTTCATTCCTGTCGAGAGATTAAGTAGTTTACCGAGACACGTAGCGTCGAGATCAACTTTATCTCGAGACAGGAATGAAACTTTTCACCGTGGTATGTATACTATTTTATTCGCAACCGCTTTATTCTAAACAATAATTGGAAAAATTATTATATTATGATACGACAGGTTGTGACGCGCATGAATGGATGAACGAGATTCCCAGTGTCCCTACCTACTCAGCGGTCGGGAATGTACTTCCCGCACTCGAGTGCGGGAAGTAGCGGGCGGACATGTAAAACTTCCCACAATCAAATGAGGTCAGTAATGTTAACATTACATATATGGTTGCGAATAGAAGACCTTCCAATTAATTAAAAATGTCTCTTAATTACACAATTACTGAAACTGGATACATACATAAAAACTACTAAGTTCCATCTGCTATTCTGCTTAAATATGGCAACTTTGCATTTGAAGGTGTTCTGTCATGTTTTCTAACCTAAAAGCATTTGGTAACCATAACCTCAAATGTAAACCTCGTTTAAACACAACAAAGTAATTTTACACAGCTAAATTGGGGAAGCTGTCATGGCCAACATTCATGCCAAAAAGATCTGAACGTAGTATATACTTCATTTACAATTACTTTGACCTCGGCTGGCTATTATATATCATCAATAAAACCACTCTTGCCATACCAAAAAAAAGAAACATCTATTTCAAAGCAATCATCTTAAGTAGTTAATTCAGTCCACAGATATTTAGTACATCTCGCCTATTTTCTATACATCTTCGTTTTACAAGTTTTTAGTTGATGATAGATGTGGGATATTGAATCTAATCAGTTTTAATAGAAACAATTTGATGAAAACCCATAACCACACAAATATTTAACAACCGCTAAATATGTACTTCCACAGCTAAGATGTCATCATTTGGTCGAAGTCTCTCTTCAAGGCTACGGAAGATTACAGCTTAGCTGTGGAAATACGTCTTTAGCGCTTGTTAAATATTTGTGTGGTTAGGGGTTTTTAACGAATTGTGTCTGATTCAAACCACAGGTTCCAGCAGTGTCTTAGTCTAAAGCCCCTGTTCCACTGTAAATTTTTTTATTTAATTTTGGAATCATCTTGTTTATTGGCCCTCAATAGTGGGTGTAAAATGGCTTTTATAGCCCTAGGGTGTATAAAGTTGCTAAGCAGCAATGATGTCACCTATTCAAACAAACTAAAATTTTTATTTATGAACGGCAAACAGCATAAATTCGATAATTTACAATTTTGAGTTTGCATTTAAATATTTAAACAATATGTTTTCTTGTCCTTCCCATTCACCGGATTTCGAGTCGCCGGAATTCAATTTGCCTGATAATTATTTCACCGAAAAGCTATTCACCAGATTGTAGGGAATTGGAGTAAGTGCATTAAAATAGCCGATTAAATTTTAGGTTAGCTGCAGTTTAAGATTTGTGTATACTTAGTACAAATATGCCTGTGTATCATCGTAAAAAAAGCAGTTAGTCCAAACGTCGACATTATAATTAAAAAATCTTTATATCCGGTGA
Organism: Agriotes lineatus; assembly: GCA_940337035.1. Taxonomy (NCBI): domain Eukaryota; kingdom Metazoa; phylum Arthropoda; class Insecta; order Coleoptera; family Elateridae; genus Agriotes; species Agriotes lineatus. Next base: position 127,819 of record CALNHX010000261.1, on the reverse strand, counting down.
AATGCATTCCGGTCAAAAGACTTCCGGCATGATGAATTCCAGTGAATGGAAACAGAATCTATGTTTTTTCTACGATCGTGACAAAATGACAACTTCTTGTACAGTTTCCAGTGTCAAAAGTGACGCTTGTAGCACTCTTACACCCGTATGCATAGTCGTTCGCCAGCGGCTTGCCGGGGACTCGCTGGAGTTTCGTTATGAATAGTATGTTGGCGGCACTGTATGTCTATGTCAAAGTCGAGGTTGGCAGGTTAGGTTTTGTGTCAGTTTCTGTCAAAACTGACGGAAAACCTAACCTGATAACCTCGAATTTGACATAGACGTACAGTGCCACCAACATACTATTCATAACGAAACTCCGGCGAGCCGCTGGCGAAGGACTATGCATACTGGTGTTAAAGTAACGCCCGAATTACGTCTTTCGCACGTTGCCATTGGTGGCATGTTTTAATACTATATTAAAACACGCTTTGTCATAAACAGAATAACCTAGAATATCTGACACAATGTGACGGAAATAGTGTTACCGAACTAAGTTTTTATATTTCTGTTACTATACTATTTAGAACAACGTATTTATTAGAACAACAATCAGAAATGACATTTTGTTGAAAGTGCATAATATGCAATTGCTTGTATTAGAAATTGTAACGCACATGAACCAACTCTCAAGCTAACACTTCCTTAATTTGGCTGATGTATGTTTATTGACGCTTTATCAGAGATGTTGTGGGTGATTTTGATCTTGTTCTGCAGAGAATTCTCTACTTAAGACTCGGTTACCTTACTCTCCGCTTCGCGTCGAGTTTTAAACATTTCCTCGTGCTAAAATATATTGATTACGCCCTTAATACATAAATAACTATTATAAAAATTGTTCCATCAAAATATTTTTAAGGTATGTCCCACTGTCAGGGCGTACGGCATAAACAGAGCACTACTCAAAAGTACAAAGCTTAGTAAAAAAACTAAAATAAAAATTTACCAGACCTTAATAAGACCTATAATAACATATGCCATGGAAACTACAATAATGAATAAAAAAGAAGAAGAAGACTTGAAGATAATAGAAAGAAAAATAATGAGAACGATACTAGGGCCAAATATAACAAGGGAAGGAGAAAGAAGAATGAAAACGAATAAAGAAATAGAAGAACAACTAGGTGAAGCAAACATTGTAAGACATATAAAAGCCCAACGCTTACAGTGGGCAGGACACATTATGAGGAAAAAACCCACAGAAATAGTCAGGCGAATAACACAGTGGACCCCAATGTGGCCCAGAGCTAAAGGAAGACCTAGAAAAAGATGGCGAGAAGAAATAGAAGAAGACATAAAAGCAATGGGAATAAGAGACTGGAAAGCACAATGTAGAGACAGAAAGAACTGGAAGAAAATTACAAACATGGCCAGGACCCACCACAAGCTGTAACAACAACAGAAAAAGAGGATTAATCCACCTCAGGAAAAGGATTCAAAAAACGCTGCGGCGCAGTGTTTGCCATAATCCCAAGGATTGAACGGCATGATGATGATGATGATGTCCCACTGTCAAAATTTGGTCTAAAGTTTTTATAAAAACGTGATCAGCTGTTTGACACAAAACTGAAAAGTGAGGTTGGAATGCAGCGTTTTGGTTTGCGGTTGCCACCCCTTTGGCGAGCCTTTCTGCTTCACTTTTTCATTTTCCGATAAAAAAACTTGTATATAAACCAAAAATACTATTTACAGGACTTGCAACAAGAGTGCTGTGATATGCTCTTCCTCAAATGAAACAAAATTACACGTAAATGTTGAGTTATGCGAAATCGCATGTGATTCACAGTGGTATAACTCCATTGATGTGGCGTTTGTGCATTGACGACGTGTCCCTCGTTTTTAATTAAGTAAAATTAAACTGAAACGAAAATTACATGCTATCCACAACACAAGTGTCAATCGAAGATACACGCCAAAAATGAGGTTAAGTGTTAAGCATTCAAACTACAAACATCGGTTTAGCGTGCCGTTTAAAATTTCCAGTAGGCTGGGCTTAGCCATTAACATCCAATGAAATGCATGCTTTTATAAAAATTGTAGAAACTGTTCTATTCCCAACGTTTTTATAAAAACCTTTTACGTGACGTCATCACAGACGCCGTAAACAGATAATTCGGTCATGTCATTTTTATAAAACTGTGGGCTGTCAGACTATTAACATCCTGTTTATAAAAATTATTGCAGTGGGATAGGGGCTTAATAGAAGTCGGTATATCGTTTATGCTGAATTAATTTTGCATTTCTTGTCTTGTTCAAAGATATAATCAACGTACATAAATCAAACAAGTAGAGACACATGCCAAATGTTGAAACCTGTCTAGAGTGCCTGGGACAGTAACTCGGGGGGTATTTCTAAGTTTGACTACTAAATGGCAGATCAAAGTTCTACCAATCAGAGTCAGTTAAGGTACGTTTTCCTAGAAGCGACTCCAGCGATAATCGCTCCGCGATAGTCGCTCAGCAATCATCGCGAAGGACTCCTCTTTCGAGTTAGTATGTTAGCATTTTCCTCCCCGTGATGATCGCTCGAGTCGCTAGCGTTGATCGTTGTGCGACTGTAGTCGCCTGCTCTTGGAGGAGTCAAAATCGCAATCGCTAGCGTTCTTTTGTGAATTATGCACGTATCCATTTCTTGAAAAATGTCTTCTCAGAATGCAAAGCTGCATTTTTCCACTGAAGAGGACGGAAAGCTCACAGAGTCAGTGAAAAAAACTTCCAGCATTATATGATATGCAACATGCACGTTACCGTGATATGCGAATGAAGGTCAATATTTGAAAAGAGATTGCAGAATACCTATGTGGAAAGATCAAGTGAGTTGACAATCAAATACAGAATCTGTAGTTTATTTTAATACAGTCACTAAAGTAATTTAATTAATTAATAATTAATTAACTGTTGTCTGTTCGGTTCACATGACGGTTTTACCAACCTATACTGCCCTCTCTAGAAAAATAGTTTGTTAATGAATTTCTCACTGAAAACCCTTCTTGATTTGCAAATACACAGGTCCCCGACAAGCCAATGAGGTTTTCAACTGGGAGGTCTTGAGCTGTGTCAAAGTCATAATTTGCTTTCCCACGAGTTTCGAAGTAGTGGTCTCTGAGTAGGCTGTGCAAGCAACAGGAAACAATAATGACGTCATCGACTCGTGAAGGGCGTAAATTGATTGGTGTATAAAAGGATTCTATTGTACGCTGTCTTCTTGATACTGCCTTCAATTAAACTCAAAACAAAATCAAACTGTGAAAGGATCAATCTAAAGTATTCTCGAAACTTTTTAACATCTTCTCTCAAATGATTTTTGATGAGTTGCAAGAAGCAATCCTCCTCTTTTTTTGCTCTGAAGATTTGATGCACTCCTTTTCTGGAGGAAGGCATTATTTGCTCGGCAATATCATCATTTTCTTCTTCCTCTGATAATAAATATGCAAGGAGTATTTTCTTTAAACTCATAAAATTCACGGAAGTCTCAATCATAACCAAGCAACCGATAAACATAATTAGCAATAAACTGCTACAATTGTCGCAGGAGAAGCTTGCAGGAAAACACCTCAGCGTTTTGTGCCAGCCATGATCACTGAGCGATCATCGTCCAGCGATCATCGCTCAGTGATAAACGCGTCTAGGAAAACGTACCTTTACTAGCCCTGCTACCAACCAATCATGATGTCGTAAAGTAGTGGCGCCATCTGTTGGTACTATCCGAAAGTACCATCCAGGAGCGGTTCAAGGTAATTCAAATTGGTATTTTGGCATCAAAGGAACCGACAGTGAGTGTCTCTACTTATTTGATTTATGTACGCTGATATAATCATCGTTGTCTATCTTAAGCTTCAAAATTAATGACAAATATACGGTACCCCCCACCCAAGAAAAGCGCCCTTCCGTGCTTTCCAAAAATACTTCGATACTCAGCATCACTCCGTTTCGCTAATACAATGAAATGCTATGAACCAGTTATTTACCAAAAAAAAAAAACAAAAAAAAAATTTTTTTTTGCCGACGACCATAGCTCAAAAGTTGATGTTGCCTTCATTTTCGGAGGACCTGTCGTATGAAAACGATCCAAGACTTCAGGAAGGTTCCTGGCGACCGGAATCGTGTACACATACGAACATACATCCCCCGCACAGCACGTTTAGGCACCCCCAATGCGGGGGATTGATCTAGTGGGCTGGGATCTTCACCAAAAGATCCGCACCGCCGAGACGGAGATTTGATATAGTGGGTTCATTAGTCGGTTGGCTCGAATTTTAGAGATATTTGACTCAGAGTGGTTTTCGATATGAGGGAATTTCAATACTTCGTACACTTCGTGTCGAAGTAAAAGCTGCTGTATTTGTTAATATTCACTGCATTTAGTGCACCTTCTAAAGAGATATAGAAGATGGATGTACAATGTCACAGAATAACATATAATGTAGAGAGTGTACTACTGTAACGTTGTATATTGGTGATGTCTCGTATATAATTTTTTGAGATCAAATAAACTGTGCCTTCCCGTATTCCATTTCAATTAGTTTCCTGGAAGAAGCTGACTCGTCCAACTTAATTTCTGAATCAGATTCAGCCAATGAAATAGTGAAAGGCAGAATATTTTTAACAAATGATCTCCCATACATTTTGTTCAGTCTGCAGAAAGAAGTTCTTCGAAATACCTACAGTAATTTTACTACATGTTGGGGGTGCCATAAATTTTTAACTGTATCCTTGGATGAAGCTTGTGAATGTAAGTGCTTGTTGTAGTAGCCTTTACAAAACTCTGTTGCCGTTTCAATAATAATAGCCAAACACTCGATTTCGAGTATGAGGGACATCCAAGGTCAGTGCATAATATGTACTCTGCGATGGCTGTATAGTCCAATTCTGGATGTAATGATTCTACCGCATTCTGGGCACTCATAACGACCTGGAGGCGGGGCTGTTCTCCGGTGTTCTCTAGGATCGTTGTATTGATTAACTATCCGCCTCCAGTGTGCTCTGTCTGCTGCGAGCTCTTCCCATTCATGGTTAATGTTGACGCTTTTCAGTGACTCATGGAGGATGTCCTTATAGCGCAGTTTTTGACCTCCTGCTTTTCTGGCTCCTTGACAAAGTTCTCCATAGAGTATGATTTTCATCTAATCGGATGAGGTGGCCGGCCCATCGGAGACGACACCTACTGACTAAGATCTCAATTTTGCAGCAGTTTGCTCTTCTCATGACCTCTTCGTTGGATATGCGATGATACCAACGTATCCCGATAATTTGTCTGAGGTGTCGCTGTTGTAGTCGTTCAAGGGCCTTAAGGTGTTTGGAATAAGCTGTCCAAGCTTCACATCCGTAGGTGAGCGTTGGTATCACTATTGCGCGGTAAACAGCTAGTTTCAATAGGATTATAGCAACAATGATATGGAAGTAATATAGGAACTTCATAATCTGTCTTTCAAGGTATTATCTACAAATGATTTTATTAATTCACAGAGTTGCTTTTCATTACTTTTGTTTGAAATTTTTACATTGTGTTAATCAACCATTCTTGCATTTGACTTCTTGAGCAAAACGATGTGGGTGGTTTATCAACTTGAACCTAATGACATGAAGTATTGTCCATACGCTTAGATTGGCCTAACGGCTGTTGGCTGAGTACCAAAATAAAATCTTCTTCTTTTCTGTGCCGTATCTTCATTGGACGTTGGCAATCATTATGGTCCATCTAATTTTGTTACCTGCAGCACGGAACAGGCCTATCGATGACATTCCGGTCCATTGTCTTAAATTTCGCAGCCACGATATTCGACGTCTCCAGGCCCTCTTTTTCCGTAAAATTTTCCTTGCATGATAAGCTGCAGTAGATTATATTTGTTGTTACGCATAATATGTTGTTAACTAGCACTCCGTTTAATAGAATACCTTCACGTGCTTCATCTAAGGCTTCCCTGAATAGTCGTTCAGAATACGCATTAAAAAGTAATGGAGAGAGCACACATCCCTGCAGGAACCCTTGACGAACTTCAAATTCTTCTGACATTTTGCCTTCAACTCGGACGACTGCCTTCTGTTGCCAGTCGCATGGTGGAGCGTTTCGATTAGTTTTCCATGATTGACTCTATCGAAGGCTTTCTCAAAGTCAATAAAGCAAGCAAAGACATTACAGTTTATGTCTCGTGCTTTTTGTACTAGAACATTAAGGCTAAACAGTGCTTCCCTGGTACCGAGGCCATTTCTGAATTCAAACTGTGTCTCGCTGATGTTTTCTTCAAGTTTTGGGTATATGCATTGATGGATAACTTCTTCAATGAGCTTAAGTAGGTCTCCGTAAACTTCATCTGGCCCCGCTGCCTTGTTATTCTTAATCTTTTGAATAGAATTCTCAACCTCTTCTCGGGTGATAGACGGCCCTGTTGTGTCGCATAATTCTTCAAGATCTTCAAGATTTTCTCAGTGTTCGTCATTGAATATTGTCTGCATGTACTCTTTCCACCTTTTAATCTTATCGTCAATATCTAACAATGTGACATTGTTGTTATGATTCCAGAGGTTCTTTGTTTGTATATTCCAGCAGCTTCCTTGATTTTCTTATGCAAGTTAAGTAGGTCATGTTGGCGTTCTAGCTGTTCAATTTCAGAGCATTTCTCTGTCAGCCAAGCTTCTTTTGCTTCTTTGATTTTTCTTTTAACTGTATTGTGGAGTTGTCTATACCGAAGGTCATTTTTATTTTTGTTTTTGTGCTTTCTACGTTCATCCATCAAATCCAGGATTTCGTCAGTCATCCATTTATTGTTCTTCCTTCTTGAGCTCACAATGAGTTTTGTTTTTGGTGTTCTTACTATAATTTCTTTAACGGCTTGCCATTTTTGTTCAATGTTGTTGCTGCTTGTGCTCTCTTTGATTTCGAGTATTTTCTCATTTATTTCTTTTCTTATATCGTGTTTTGTAGTTTCATCTTTGAGTTTATGCATATCTATCTTGGGTGGTCGGTTTGATCGTGTAATCTTTTTAAGTTGTAGTTTTAGTGTGGCTAACAAAAGATTGTGGTCTGAAGGAACATCTGCTCCGGGATACGTTTTCGTTGAAGTCACTGCATTTTGAAATCGTTTATTCACGAGTAACGATATTTTGTTGGTTATCAACGGGTGATTTCCAAGTATATAACCTTCGAGACGGTAGTTTAAAGAAGGTGTTCATAATCGCATAATTTGTTTCTTTGCAAAATTGCACTAGTGTATCTCCCCTTTCATTACGGGTTCCCAGACCATAGCCTCCAACTATATCTTCTTCTATGTTTTCCCGACCTTAGCATTGTAGTCTCCGATAAGTAATGTTATTTCTTCTTTTCTTGTATGATTTGGAGCGGCCTTTATGTCCAGATGGAATTGTTCAAGGACTATATTTAAATTGCACGGGTTTGCTTTGATCTTCATTATAGCAACTCTGTCAGATATAGGTACAAATCCAGGTACCGCTTTGTCAGTTTCTTTAGTGACTGTTATGGCCACTCCATTACGATGCTGTGGATTATCATTCCCCGCGTAGTAGATCTGGTGCTTGTCTATTTCACATTTTCCATTGCCTGGCCATCTCATTTTGCTAATACCTAGTATGTCAATTTTTAGCCGTCTCATTTCTTTGACTGTGTTTGCTGCCTTTCCAGTCTGAAACATACTACAGACGTTCCACGTGCCGATTCTCTTACGTGATTTTATTCTTAGGATATTGGCTGATGGTATATGCAGAGTGCGTTTTTGTTTTTCTTGCAGGGATTTCTCTGGATGACGACCTAGGAGGCCCCGCAGTCTTCTGATTTTTCTCCCTTGCCGGATCTTGGTTTCCCTCCATGATCAATATGTTTTTGTACATTCTTTGTCAATGGCATAATTATATATACTAGGACTAAATTATATTTACACTGTAATTTGTCCAAGGCATGAATTGGCTGATTGAAGTCTAATTTTAAAATATTTTCCCAGTCACAGTTTTATGATAGTTTCTACCGTTGTCCAGTAAGAATTCTCCTGCATGCAAAATGGTTTATCTTTATTTTGATTGGGTTACCTTTTAGGTTGTTTTCGTGGACCAATTGCCATACGTTGCCTACATTTTGATATATCCATGTCTCGTTCAAGTACAAGAAAGTTGTTTTTTAACAGAATATTTGTGCTTGAAGAATTTGGTAACTATTTTGTTTTTTTTACAGAAGCTTTATTGTTTTCTTAGTGGTTTAGAAGGAATTTGTTTAGAGAATTGTTTAAAATTCAGTGATAAGAAAATAGAGCTGACAACATTGGTAATATAATAAAAATTTGAAATTATATAATAAAAATGGTTCTAAAACTGCTTGATCAATACAAAATCAAAAATTTGCAATGTACGCAACTTAGTAAAATTAAATTATAGCCTACCGCATAGCAAAATAGTCGTGAATGGAGGACTACTTTTTTATTGATATAATTTAATATGTTTGCGTTTTCATTAATAAACTGCTTCTAGGCTCAACTGAACGAAGAAAGTCTGGCAAAACAACGTCTTCAAATGGAGTTGGATAGCAAAGATTCAGAAATCGAGCAGCTGCAAATGAAATTAGCCACATTAAACAGTGAAACAGCCTCTCTAAGCTCTGCTGATAATGATGCTGATGATTTTAGCATGGATTCAATGTTTGAGGGCTGGCTTTCTATACCTACCAAGCAGAATATTAGAAGACATGGTTGGAGGAAACAGTATGTCGTGGTGTCGAGCAGAAAAATTATATTTTACAACTCTGAAAGTGATAAGCAAAATACAGATCCAGTCATTGTACTAGACTTGTGGTAAGTACATACATTGGAACTATATATTGTGAAACTAGTAGGAAAGGTGGTAAGTCCACTTCTTCTACACGGTACAAGTACAAGTTTTTCTCCGATTGGAATAAACACAAAAATTAAGTTTTCGGCCTAGGCCAAAATTACTTCTTATCACCGTAGCAACTTATTTCTTGTTGTGTAACAATGACAATAATGTACCAGAATTGTGGATTTTGCGACTTGAAAAGTATTGTTTTTCATATGATCGTTGAAAAGAAAATTATATAATTTTAAAACGATCTCCGCCATCTTGCCATTATCAATCTCTAACGTTACGTTGACCTGCCTAGTCTTCCTCTGTCTTTGGGTTGCCAGTTCAGGATATGTTTTGATATTCTATGTTCGGCCATTTGTTGTGCATGTCCACACCACACTAGTTTGTTCCATTTCAGTTGCTGTGGCCGAAATCTCTGTTTTTTTCCATCATTCGCGATACTTCAGAAATATACAGAGAGGTTTTCTTAAGGTCACTAAATCACGGTAGCTACGCTACCACACGTAGGGAAACAACATTTGACAGGTTCAAAAAACGAGTTTGGCAATGTCAAATTTACCACAGACGCTACTAGTAAGTGCATAAATATTTTTCTTATTAATTTTTTCTTCGAATGCAATGCCACAATTCTTTTTCTAGGTTGTAACTTAGGCAGCTGATCGTTTTTAGCCGTAATTTAATAATAATCATAATAATCTTCTTCTTCTTCTTTGTCTTTCCCTTATGCCCTTAGGCGTCGGGTTATCATAATAATCATGAATGGAAAATTATATCTGGCTCCGAGCAGAGCGGCGTGGGCTTCGAAGTATCGCTTGTCTGACCCTTTCAACGTTTTCTGGAGTACACACAGTACGTTGGGGGTTGAGCAGTTGTTTTTTCATTATTGAGCCTTCTGTTGATTTTTAACTAAACGTAAGATTGTGTCACGTGCGGGAACAGAGTCATTTCGATGAATATTGAACTCACGGTGAACCGCAGTCACCGACTCGCCGCTCCTAACAAAACAATCATACGTGAATATGCGTTGGTCTAGCGTCCATGGCTCGATGATGGCAACTGAAAGTGAAATGCTATGAATCAAGGAATGGAATGTAACTTGCCGCACGCCTCTCCCCTTTGTAATGGCCGAGTACTAGCCATTCTAAAAACACTTGGTTCCCATTCCCCACCCTGTATAACAAGGGCGAGACATACTTACCGATAATTTTGCACACGCCAAGGGTCGAGTGCTGGTTGCAATGAAAACTGTCTTGAGGACAGTTTTCTAAGGGCAACCAGCACAGTAACTTTTGGCACGGGCAAAATTTTATGTAAGTGTGTCGCCCGCCTTTTTTATTTTGAAGATTATTACACAAAACCCGTACACGAATTATGATTTAAAATTGATCAAATAATGCCAAAAACATTGCATTTCTTTTTCTAATTATGACACCATCTACGGGGTCTATAATCAGCACTAGGGCACTTATCGCTTGATAAGCATCCCTAGGGCGCTTATCAGGTAATCAGTTCGAGATTGGTCGATTTTCAAAAAATGCATGGATCTCATTGGATGATATCAGTCATGTGACAGTTGTGTGTAATAGTTAAGTTAATTACGCTTTTGACAAGAAACAGATAATGATAATTTTATTACTATAAACATAGTTTCTATAGGGTCATCCAGATGCTTTGTTACGTTGTTAAAAACATAATATTTATATGAAACAATCAGAAAATAAATAATGTGTAAAATTAAGATCACACTTGCTACTGATGAAAAATTGCTTCAGAAGTAGACAATATAACCAAACTTGCAAGATACGTATGCATGATATACATTTAAAAACTCTGAACTCTGAAGTAGTTAGAGTAGGATTTCGATTCTTAACAGCGCAATCAAAGAAACTGCAGTGACTATAAAAATTATCCTCTTTATTGAAAGTTATATTATTATATTTTTCTCTTCTTCCACCTTCCATTCTTTGCATCTTATTGTTATATTTTTGCTAGTAATGGTGACATCTATATAGGATTTTTGTTCCCCTCTCTCAAAGTTCAGGGCGTTTCTGCTATTTAGATTATGGCTTTAGGAATCCCTTTAATGGGGTGGATTACTCCCCTTTGACACTATTTTACTGCTTCCACTATAACTTGTTGTTTTTTCCACTATTTCTCTCCACACTGTTCTGTTTCCAACTTTCATTCTAGAGATGTCGACGGGTACCCGGGCCGACCCGGGTAATAGTAAACCCGGGTATATTTTCAGGACCCGGGTACCCGACTAGTAAATTATGTAATGTCCAGAAAGTCAGCCCTTTTCGGAGAAGATAATAAAAACTTAAAAACAATAGGAATAAGCTCTAGAAAAACAACAATGCAGCAATAACATACCACATAATGTTGATTCTTGTTTCATATAAAGCAATAAATCCGCTCTACGGAAATATTTTAACCCCTCAATAGTACCATTAAATCGCGTCAGTATGGGTTGAAGTAACATAAACATCCTCTGTGTGATGTTGATGCTGTTACCAATTTCGGATAAAATAATAAGGCAAAATGTACTTCTGGGTACCCGGGTTTATTTTAGACCGGGTACGACATCTCTATTTCGTTCTCCACTGTTTGACTTCCATCTCACTTAAATCTTGAAGCACTTCACTCTACCGTCTTATTCGTGGTCGCCCTCTTAATCTGTTTAGGCTTCCATTCTGCTATAACCCTTATTACTCTATTTACACTACTCCTCATAAAAATTCAGGATCTGGTCCATACTCACAATGAGGTGATTCAGTAAATTAATGTAAATTAAACACAGTTTTCCTCATAACAATTAACATATATTATTACATACGCTTATGAGGAGTAGCATAACATGCCCCAGCCATCTGATGCGTTGTGCTGTTATAAACTGCACAATGTCTTCTCCATTCATTTCCTTCATAAGTTCGTAATTCATTCTCGGTCTGTATTCTTCTTCATTGATTTTCTTGTGTCCAAGTATTCTTCGCAGGATCTTTCTTTCAAACACTCGTAGTTGTTCCGCCTCTCTTTGTGTGGGACATAGGATGTCTGCCGCGTATGTTACTACTGGTCTTATAATTGCTTTGTACACTCTAATTTTTACTGTTTTACTGATTTTCTTATTCTCCATTATCTTCCTGTTACTGTAAAATGCTCTTATTTCCTAGTAATATTTTTTCCTTTATATCTTCTCCTCTATTATTTTTATTGTTTAATTGCACTTCGAGATATTTGAAAGACTCTACTTCTTCAAATGTATATCTATAGTTCATTCAAATTCAAGATAGAGCAAAATCTGCAACCCAAGTTACAAATATCAGCAGTTAGTTGATTACTAATTTGATTTTATTAAAATGTAGATCATGGGATGTACATAGTACCGGGTGACCATAAATGGTTGTGATTTATTTTCTTAGGTTATCACTGTTTATGTTGGTGGCACTGTTCATCTATATCAAATTCGAGGTTAGCAGGTTAGGTTTTACGTCAGTTTTGACACAAACTGAGGTTATAGTTTTTGGCAAATTTGCTCTATCTTGAATCTGAATGAACTATATCTATATTCAACTCGCGTAGACAGTGGCTATCGCTTTGAAATCTCATGTACTTAGTTTTCTTTTCATTTATTGTTAATCCACACTTTTCAGCTGCTTTCTCTATCTTCTTGAACTTTTCTACTAGGCCTGTTAAAGTTCTTGCTACAATTACAACATCATCTGCATAAGCGATCAATTGCGCCTCTTTAGTTATTAATGTTCCCGTGTATCCTGCTTCTCTGATTATGCCTTCTAAGGTAATGTTAAAGAGAGTAGCCGAAAGTGAGTCCACTTGCTGTACTCCAGCGTTAATTGTGAATTCTTCCGTAACATCTGTGGGAGTTTTTACCGCTGCTGATGTTTCACTTAATGTCATTTTTGTAAAACGTATTAGTTTAGAGAGGATTTTCATTTCATTCATGATTCTGAATAACTCTTTTCTTTTAACTTTGTCAAATGCCTGCTTAAAATCGATAAATAACATCTTTATTCCTGAATCCCGGAAAAAGTTCCGCCGGAAAAAGTTCCACCGGAAAATGTTCCGCCGGAAAAAGTGCCGTCGGGAAATAAATCCGCAGGAAAAAGTTTCGCAGGAAAAAGTTACGCGTGAACACCCACGGCCGTGGAAAAGTTAAATAAGAAATAATAACATAATGTCGATTTCATACATAATGTTTTATTCATAAAAAAGGCAACTTACACTACAGATTATACCATGAGATAAAAAAATGATTCTGAGCAGGCCTTGATATGTGTTATACGTTTGTCAGTACTGAAGTGTATTGTCAGTCTCTGTCAAATTCAAGATTAAAAGGTTAGGGTTTGTTTGTTGTTTGACACAGACTGACGTAAAACTTAACCTGCAATATAATCACAGTTACAAAAAGTGGTAAAAATTCGGTGCACGGTCCGGTCTAGTGCGCATGCGCAAAAATGTACCAGTGAACATAAAAATGTAACGTTGAACAAACTCCCTCTCGTATTTTTTCTCTAAAAAAAATTATCAAGACCTAACAACTAACATAAACCATTAACCTGGACCACCGCCGAGAGCGCAACGCATTGCTTTAAACATTGATAGCGACAAGCGGCACCCACAACATTTTGACATACACGCTGATCGAACTATAAACTTACTTCGCTCGCAGCGGATGCGAAATAGACCGGACCGTGCACCGAATTTCACCCCAAAAGGTTACTAATGTCAAAATAAGACATTGGCATTTTATAACGTTCCTAGTATCGTAAATTACTATCCAGAGATCCAAAAAAAAACTGTTCCTCAGCGGGCTGTGAAATTCAAACGTTTGAATAATATGTTGGTAGCACTGTAAGTCTATGTCAAATTCGAGGTTAGCAGGTTAGGTTTTGTGTCAGTTTTGACACAGACTGACGCAAAATCTAACCTGCTAATGTCGAATTTGACATAGACTTACAGTGCTACCAACATATTATTCAAACGTTTGAATTTCACAGCCCGCTGAGGAGCAGTTTTTTTTGGATCTCTCGATATTTTGTTATCAAATGTCGCTTACACCGTTAAAAAATTCAATTTTTTTATTACATCATCATGGTTTTCCGCAAAATCGTATTTTGATATTGGATAAAAAAGTAACAGTCAAAAATGGTATGGCCACACTGTGATTATATAGTCACTGTAGTAATTTAAAATACTATAAATGTAATTATAATATACATTAGAGCCCAGCAAATTTTTCCATTTTTATCATATGCATTTGTACCCTATGGTATGGTACTTATTAATCATGAAACATGGACAAAACACCAAAGCATCGCTTTCCTGCGGAACTTTTTCTTGCCGAACTTTTTCCTGCGGATTTATTTCCCCACGGCACTTTTTCCGGCGGAACATTTTCCGCGGAACTTTTTCCTGCGGACCTTTTTCCGGCATCGTTATTCCTATATTGTGTTCAAAGCATTTTTCCATTATAAATAATGCGTCTGTCGTCGATCTTCCTGATCTAAATTCCTGTTGATAATCACCTAATATTTGTTTCGTATATGCTGTTAGCCTTTTGTGTATTAGTGTAGACATGACTTTATATATACAGTTCAGTAGGGATATTCCTCTATAATTGGAACAGTCTTGAGCATCTCCTTTTTTGGGTATAGGTATTATGATGGCTTTTCCCCATTCTGTAGGCATTTTTTCATTATCCCAGATACTTCTTATCAACTTGTAAATCCTTTTATTCCCAATCACATTGCAATGTGTCAATTTCATGACATGACAACAGCTGGGAACTAGATGATTACTTGAAACTAGCCAGGAAATTATTACATACCCCGAAAAATATTACATACCTGAAGAGTGGGGTGTTTCCATGGTAACAAAACATTGAGTGGATTGTTTTCATGGTAACAAAAATATTAGCTGCATCAAGATATCTATTATTCAGAATTCAATTGTAGTTATTTTTAAAATTAGATAATTGCAAATAAAATAGTATACATACCACGGTGGAAAGTTTCATCCCTGTCTCGAGATAAAGTTAACCTCGACGCTACGCGTCTCGGTAAACTACCTAATCTCTCGACAGTAATGAAACACTTCCCACCTCGGTATGTAATATACTATTACATATACCTTCTCCTCCCATTTTAATCATTTCTGCGCATAGTTTATTGCTTCCTGGAGCTTTTCCATTCTTTGCATTGTTCACTATGTCTCTTACTTTGTCATACGTTGGCTGTAATGTTATCACCTCATCTACAGTTTCTTCTAGGCTTTCTTCTTCTGTTGTTTCCTCGTTTTCCTCATTTAGTAATTTCTGAAAATGTACTTTCCAAATTTCACTGATTTTATTTTCCTCACATTGTACGTTACCTTCTGAGTCTTTCATTCCCCTTAAGCTTATTCTGTTTTTCCTCTTTTGGTGCCGTATCTTCTGATAAAATGCATTGGTGCAATTATTTCTGTAGTCGGTTTGTATTTCTTCCATTCTATCATTAATCCTCTGATTCTTTTTTTGCTTACAAACCCTCACTGATACTTTCCTTTTTTCATTAAATATAATCCTATGTTCTTTTTTTCCTGTATTCAACCATTTCGCTCTCGCTTCTTTCTTTTGTCTCATTAATTCTGCACATTCTCCATCAAACCATTCTTTTATTATTCTTCTCTTTTCATAACCGATTACTTGTCTTCCTGCTTCATGTATGCTGTTTTTGATATTATTCCATTCTTGGTCTACGTCATTATCTTCAGCTCTTTGTTCTGTTTCACCGTTTTCCTTCCATCTCGTTTCTTGAATTGCTGCTATGTCTATTTTGTATCGTAATAATTCATTGGCCACTTCCAGAATTTTTCCTGGAATTAGCATTGTTCGCACGTTCCACGTACCAATTCTAATATTATTTTTTTGCTTTTTTGTCTTCCTTGATAATCTAATTTTAGTTTTTCCGTCACTCATTGCCATTTTGTCTGTTTTTAAGTTCCATGTCGTTGCCGGTTTCATTATTATTTTTCTCGTTTTGGTCATCTTCGATCGGTTCTCAATTTTTACTAGTAGTTTTTTGACGGTAATTCGTTTTTTGGTTTAAGTTTGCCTTCATTTGCATCCCATATGTATACTCTCTCGTCAGTTATTAGTAGGGATCGACCGATACGGGTTTTTTGCCCGATACCGATATAATCGAGGCCGATATATCGGCCGATATATATATTGTTATTGCTCTCTCCCACTACTTTTTGACTACATGCATGCACGTGTGCGCCGCTGCTTTCAGGATTCGGTCGGGGTAATCCTCTAATGCGAACTCATGCTTAGGTTTGTTTATGCAGGTGTCTTCTTGTCATTTCATTTTAATAACGCAGTTTAACCCTGTAGCGTACCAAGGTAATTGACTTAAAAACGCCTGTTGTGCAAGGGATGGTCATAAATCTACACCAAACTTGACATTAAGTGCAGTTCCAAATTTGTAAACGTCAGTGCTATCTAAAACGTGAGTGACGAATGATCTACCGGGTGGCCATAAATATCTGATATCACATTACCTTTGGAATCAACACCGCTTTATTAAAGTGATGAATCCAACTAAACTAAATGTCATTAATGTCATCACACCTAAAATTCCTATCTGTCAAAAATTATTACAGATTGCAATAAGTATTCGAGTTAGAACAGGAGATTTTTATAATCGAGTCGTAGGCTAAACTGCAGAATCCGGGGCACATTTCCCTCCTCTTATTGCATTTTATAACATTACATAGGTAACAATACTTATCGTAATTGAAATATAACGCTAACCAACATTTATAAGTAGCTAATTCCATGGCTACCGGGATCTCAAATATTTATGGCCACCCGGTATAAACATCAGTGCGACATATGCGAACAAAGAACCCAAATGTGATTTGTGTCGCCATCAAACAATGCAGACTAACTTTTCAAAAACGTCAAAGTATAAATTCGAAAAACAGCATGACGGATGTCACAATCGTAGGAGCACCCAATGACAAAAGGAAGTGTTACGTAAATATCCTTGTGACCCAAATTCTAACCAGACAGCAATGACCAACCCTGGGCACAATAGGGTCATAAATTACGGAGTATGAAAAGAGCACACGCAAGGACCAGAATCGTTTTATTATCTGAAGTAGCATCCCAAACTTGTCTGTCACAATAGAGCGAAGGGTGCTATTGTATCCGAAAGAATGGACGAGGCTCCTTCCATTCAAACAGCGGTTATATAAACTGGAGTAGCCTAGTTTTCGACATCAGTTGTCCCAGATCAGTGCGATCGCGATCGATTTTGTATTTGCATTTGTGTAATATTAACGAATGTGTTCGTGTGTATATTTGTTTATTTCTTTAAATTAAAAATAAAGGAAGGTTATTGTTTTCCATAAACGTTTGTATTTTACTGAACTAAATTCTACAGTAAAAATTGCTACGCATTAAATAAATAAATTGGTAAACAGTAACCAAAACACAATCATTTTTACTCGTGACCTATTAGTTAGTATTGTTAACAATTAACAATTTCTGATGATGCAAGGCCTTGAAATGGCATCGCCTAATCGATGTTTTTGCTAATGGACCGAGCTCTGTGTACTAGTGGTTACCACGTCTGCTTAGCATTCGGAAGAACGTGGGTTCGATTCCCGTGGCCATCTGCTTTGATTCAGGTTTTTAGGTGGTTTTCCTTTACTTTGCGCTCTTGTTGTCTTCCTACTGTATATCCTTCTATTACTGTGGCTGTTACCCCTATCTCTTCTCTTAGAAATTTTTGTACTTCTTCTTTCATTTCTTCTTTGCGGAACTGCTTTCCTTTAATTACAATATTATTTTTCTTCTTTTCACATTCCTGGTTCTCTATCGTCCTCTCTAGCTCTCCCATTCTTTCCCATATTTGGTCCTTTTCTTTCTTCCATTCTACTTCTCTTTTTATTGCCTCTTCTTTCATTTTCCTCATCTCTTCATTATTTCTTTTCATTTTTTCTTTTATTTTACCTACTTCTTCGTTGTTCTTTCTTATTTCTTCATTGTTTATCTTTAAATCGCCTTTCATTTCTTTCAGCAGTCGCATTATTTAACTTCACTCTGCTTGCAAGCTTAGAAACGGAGTTATACAGGTTCTGCCTTCTCTGCTTACCTCTTTCTTTGTTCTTCTTTCCCCCCCTTTCCAGGGGGTGTTCTGACTATTATTTTGCTTTTTTTGAAAGCTTCTTGTGACTCTGTTTCCTTTTCCCTTCTCTTCCTTTTTAAATATTCATCTACCGTTGCCTCACTGTTAATTCTGCTTCTAAATTGGCTCTCTTTATTCACTTATTTTCTTTTTTATTTTAAATTTGCGCGTCTATTTTGAGATTCTTAAGTTGTCACTACTTATCATTTACATTTTATGTTAGTTTTAGTTTTTAAATCGCTGTTGGTGTTTATCAGTAGTGCACAGCGCCTCGCATGTTTAGATCGTATCCCGCTTTTCTTTTGTCGCTGAATTAGCTGCTTGACACCCCTTTTGTAAAAATCTTTTATTGATGCTGTACTACTGACTCTTGATTAACCGTTTACTTTTATTGTAATGGTTTTTCGCCCGTGTGCAGATGTCTACGCCTTGTTGAGAGCAGCCATGATTGTTTACCTGCAGTCCACTTTTGCGGTTAGAACTTCGTAACGCCTCTTGTTTATTTAGTTGCACGTAGCTGCTCATCGTTTACACGCGAATTTGGTCTCTGCTTTCGCGTGGATATTCGTACGTCTTTTCGCTAGTATGCGTTTTTGAATTTTGCGCGAGGGTTAACAGTTTTAGGTTGGTATTTTGGTAAACGTAGGACGCACGGTATCAAGGACGTTTTGGTCTCTGACCTGATTTAGCTTTATTCTTTCTTCTCTCCTTAATCCTCTTTGTTAGGCGAGACATGTGTTATCGAGCTACTTTCTGCTTCGGTGATTTACCTTTATATTTAGATATTACTCTGGTTTTATTGCTTTTATGCACTGTGTTACACTGACAACTGACATTTATTCGCAAATCACCATAACATCTCTCCCTTTCCCAGTATAGCAGCTAAAAATGCCTATTTCCTCTAGATCCACCCAAACATCCACTTGCTTACCCCGTTTTGTAGACTTTAATTTTTGGTTTAAGGATTTTAATTGCTGGATCCTGTCAACCAAGTTTTGTTATTCACTGCATTTACTTGTATTACTTTAACAGCAATTTATATTGTTTTCCCTTATGCCTTGTAACAAGAGATCAATAAAAAAACCAATTAGGGTTGGCTGTGATATGTGTTATACGTTTGGCAGTACTGAAGTGTATTGTCAGTCTATGTCAAATTCGAGATTTGCAGGTTAATTTTTACGTCAGTCTGTGTCAAACAACAAACAAAGCCTAGTCTACTAATCTCGAATTTGACATAGACTGACAATACACTTCAGTACTGCCAAACGCATAACATATATCACAGCCTACCCTAATTGGTTTTTTTATTGATCTCTTGTTACTACTTCTTTATATTTCGAGCATATTATTTTATCTGCCTGTTTTTAGCCTCGCAGTTATAATAGAGAAACCTACCCAAGTTGTCCACAATTGTAGACACTACGATCTTCCGTCCTTGTTCACACAGCTTCCTGTGCAATGGCCAGATTTGGTGCATCTCTGAAGGATTTATCAGTTCTACTACCCTGTATCTTATCTTTATCTTCGTTTGATTATTAATTTCATTTACTTGCTCCTCTTCGTTTTCTGTATCGATATTGTTGTGTTTTCTTTCTCGAATATCTTTTTTAATTCCATCGCAAAACCCTTTTTATTTAGTTTCTTGCAATTTAGTTCATTTTCGTAGTAGTAGCAATATGATACTTACAAACTAAATTTTACATTGTAATTCAGGAAAAATAAGCAAAATTAGAGTCGAACGTTAATAAAACTGGAAGAAAAATTAAATTTATTGTGTATTGAAAAATATGCTGAATAACATATCGAAAGTACAATCTTATTGAAGTATGTTTTGCTGCGGAGATATCCGTTGCATAGTTAATAATGTTTTTGCTGTTATTCTTAAAATAGCAGCAGTTTCTTACTAGAATAATTGTAGTTTCATGTACATGTTTTGCTGATTCAGCTGTATAATGCTTTTAGTAAAGTCTTCCACGTTCGTTCTGTGACGCAAGGAGATGTGATTCGTGCCGATTCCAAAGATATTCCAAGAATCTTCCAACTACTGTATGCAGGGGAAGGGGAGGCACGGAAAACGGACGAGCAGGGAAACATGCTCGACGTCACCTCAATCCGAGGTGAAGACAAACCTGGGGCTGTGATGCACAAAGGCCATGAATTTCTCCAAATTTCCTTCCATATGCCTACAACGTGTGAAGTGTGTCCCAAACCTATGTGGCACATGTTCCGGCCGCCTCCTGCGTTGGAATGTCGACGTAAGCGCTCGTGCGATCTTGTTGTGTGTAAAAATAACGATTGCATTTTTAAAGGTTGTCGAACAAAAATTCACAAGGAACATTTGGATCGAAAGGAAGACTATTTAGCACCATGCAAGTTACATTACGATCCTACTTATGCCAAAGAACTGCTGCTCCTTGCGCCTTCTGTGGAGGAGCAGAAGCATTGGGTTTCACGACTTAGTAAAAAAATTCAAAAGAGTGGGTACAAAGCCAATAACTCAAATGCCGTTGATTCTGCCAAAATATCGCCTAGGTGAGTTGATTCTGTTCCCTGTAGGCTTGATTATGCATGTGCATGACTTGTATGTTTTAGATATTTTTGCTTTGTTATATTTGTATACTATTTTATAAATAAGTAAACTAATTGGTCACTTTGTATATGGATTAAAGTAATTGCTTGAATTTTACTATGAGTAAATTGTAAGATACCCATATGCCAATTGTTATGTATACATAGTGAATTGCATTTGATTGCTGTATATTATTGTAGTTTAATTTAGCAACATTCCCTGACTTGAATAATGGAAAATTATTTTTCTATCGTAATTATTTTATTTTCATAACATTTGTAGTGCAAATATATTGTAGACTCGCTCACTCCTTTGTCGATTAGAAAGTGAACAGTTTTCATTTGTGATAATTTTTACAGTAATTATTCGTCTTTAATCAAGGAATCAACTCGCTTGTACTCTTTATCTCTAAAAAAACTTAATAAAAACTGTTGACTGTTATAGCTACAGCTTGGACAATAGTGATGTGCGTAGTGATAAATCGGCAACTAGCTCTCAAAAATTGCACCTTAATATTGCCCAATTGCTGCAATTCACAAAGCGATTGCATTTGTTTTGTTCTCTGAAAATACTCATTGTTTTATATGTTGTAAATAATTATTTTTAGTACTTTTACAGAGAACAAAATTAAAAGCAGTTTCATGTTGTGTTCATTGGGGAAAAAATAATGTACCCTTTTGTGCAGAAAATACAGCATTTTTTGTTGTGTGTAGATTTTAACTACAATTAAAATCATCCATGCTGTCATCAGTCACCTACGTATCGTATAAGATCAAAATTGCTAGTCAAATTGACTGTTGAGCATTTGGTGTCAAATATAAATAGCTATTTACGACATTAAGCCGGTAGCTAAGTATTTATGGCCGAACTGGTATAATTAGTGTGTCGCATAAATTTTTTTTGTGTACTGAACAGGAAGAAGATCCATTTTGATTTTATTAAAGAATTATTCCAAACTATTTGCTTTAAAAATTCTGTGATTCTTGTTGTACGTTTGGCAGTACTGAAGTGTATTGTCGGTGACACTGTCTATGTCAAATTTGAGGTTAGGTTGTGCGTCAGTTTGTATCAGACTGATGAAAAATCTAATTTGCTAACCTCGAATTTGACGTCGATTGACAGTGTTAGCAACAATATACTTCAGTACTGCCAAACGTAGAACACGAACTATAAGCGTTATCTACCGGGCTCGTTGCTAAGCTAGTGGTAGATACATTTTTATGGCTTAGGCCGGTAGTACTGAAGTATATTGTTGCTGGCACTGTCAGTGAATGTGAAGTTTGAGGTTAGCACGTTTGATTTTTCGTCAGTCTGACACAAACTGATGCAAAACCTAACCTCGAATTTGACACAGACAATACATTTCAGTACTAACAAACTTATACCAAGAATCATAGCATTTTTAAAGCAAATATTTTGGGATAATTCTTTAATAAAATCAAAATGGTTCTTGTTCGTGTTCAGTATTCAAAAAAAAAAATACAACACACGGTCGGTATTTGCGTTTATGGCCTCGCTATTGAACGTAAATGCTTAACTACCGGCCTAATGTCGTAAATAGCTAGAGTGGGGATGAGGACATTGTTCAGCGCATCAGACATAGTTTACAATTGAGTTGGGTCAAAAATCTTAAAATAAATACGGTTGCGAATCTATATTAATTGCATTTTCCCATTTTATTACATTAGAAAGTAACAACTTTTTGAAATGAACAATGATTGTAATACAAATAAAATTTTTGGAAAAACAATTCATTACAAAGTTAATTGCAATTTACAAATGTTTTAAATTATATAAATATAATATAAAAAATCTAAACATAAACCTTCGTTTGTCTACATACATCTAAAAAAATTCACATTCATGCCATTTCTATCCGCAACTATATCATTGTACTCTCTTCTAATGTTTTTATCATATGGTTCAGCAGCTGCCTGTATCATCTGTATGGCATTAAAATCGTAAAGGTAAAAGTCACGTTCCATGAAGAATTTGTTTTCAATAGTTAACACGTTCATGACGCGGATGCGCATCATTGCGAATGTTTACAATGTTCGCCCAACGCGGATCTGCTCATTATGATATTACTTGAGTGACGCGGGGCGTACATTGTAAACATTTGCAATAACACGGATTCGCGTCATGAGCAGTCAACGTGTTAAGTAGTGGCATGATTCAAATAATTAATGAAAGTTCTTCTAAATTATGGTATCAGACACCCACTTAACAAATTATGCAATACAATAATAATCATAAAAATGCGTACAAAACAGTGGCATTCGATGACAACCATTTTCTCTTTCACTTTGGAAATAATTCAGTAAATTTACAACAAATGACTGTGATTGTCTTATTCGTAATGTTTTCATAAAAACGAAATCCATTTGTCGTCGCTAGAATCACTCAGTCGTAACTCACAGCTGATTTAAATTATATGAGGGAGGATTCATATATTCGTAGCTTGACTAATGAGCAGTTGTCGCACAGTTTTGAAATTCTAGTGATGCATCAATTTATGCTTGCTAGAAACGATTGATAAAACACATATATGTCTGACATTTGTAAACAAAGTTGTCGTATGTGAGAGACGGCTGTGTATAGAGAAATTGCCAAAATGGAAAAATACGTTTGTGCTTAACCACAGAATTTTTTTATCGATATGCAGAATCCCTTAGAGTATTCTGCGTATCAGTAAAATTTTTTTTTGTCATGTTAAACTTTTGTAAATATTTAATCACTGGCTGCACATTCATTTTTGCAATTTTCTCTACACACAGCCGTCTCTCAGGTGTGGTAACTTTGTTTACAAATGTCAGGTAAATTTTTCATTTACGAGTCGTTTCTAGCAAGATTAGATTGATTCATTACTAGAATTTCGAAACTGTGTAACAACTGCTTGTTAGTTGGGCTACAAATATACAAATTCAGCCTCGTATGTTATCTATTTTCACGTTCAACTTCCAACTAGGACGGAAATACACAATAAATTACTAATATGTTGATGCCACCAAAGCTATATTGTTGTGGTAGTGATTGTTTAACTTTTTTAACATTCCGTTATATTTTTTTAAAGTTACAATTTGATACGTACGATAATCAGTATTAGAGTTTAGTACTGTTTTCCTGAGTTTTACCAAATTAATTGTATTTATTGATTTGGTAGTATGTAAACCTCTGGAACTACTACTTTACTTTTAACAATTACTATGTAATTGTACAAACAAAATAATTAATCATGTAAGATTATAATTTTTATGACTTTAAACATTCTCTCATATTTGTACATGTTGCGGTTAAAAACGCAAAATCCACACAAGAATCCAACTTTACTAGGAGAAACTAGTTTTAACAAAACCCCTTAGTTAATAACAATTTTCACTAGCTATATCTTATATAACACTAACCGAGAAACTCAACGTTTTAGAATTTTTTACAGTTTCCACTAGGCAAAACTACTACTCACCGCAGAAATTAGTTAAAAGTGTTTTGACAAATTCAAAATTGCACAATTTTAACTGCGTTTACAATACATTTTTGCTTTTCAAAGTACTGCGATAGCATGCATTTTATGAGTGTCTAGATTCATGTTTAAAATAATAATAGTTTTTCTAGAAGTCGTATTGCCACTATTATTGATTAATTTTAATAATATCTAGTTTTCACAGCGAGCGATTACAATTAGAACTTGCATTAAGTACAGACAGATCAATAAAAAAATCAATTAGGGCAGGGTGTGATATGTGTTATTCCTTTGGCAGTACTGAAGTGTATTGTCAGTCTATGTCAAATTCAAGATTAGTAGGTTAGGTTTTGTTTGTTGTTTGACACAGACTGACGTAAAACTTAACCTGCAAATATCGAATTTGACATAGACTGACAATACACTTCAGTACTGCCAAACGTATAACACATATCACAGCCTGCCCTAATTGGTTTTTTTATTTTCCAATAACTATCAGTTGAAGTTTAGGTCTTTCTGATGTTAGTAGTTCTTTACTCCTCTTGTGTCCAGAGGCTGAAGTTTCTTCCCGAGATGCCAATGTTTTAACAGGAAACATTTTATAATTCAGTGCACTCTCATCGAAGTTATGTATTTCACTTGTTACCCGTTTTCTTCAATTAACTTTCTAGAGTTTTCTTTAAATTTCTCGATTGCTGATACATCAGCAGATAATTTTTCTCTGCATATATTCAGTTGTCGTTTTTGCATCTATCAAGACGACCAACACTCACTGTGTTTCAATCCGTCTCAGTAAATTGTTTGTTGAACAGCAATGCCTCCTGTTATAAAATAGGGCCTGAAAGCGGCACCTTTTTCAATCATTGCTGCGTAAACCACATAAATAATGCATTATCAATCTGTTTATATTCACTGCGTTTCATCGATTTTCTGCCAGTAGATGCAGAAGCTTGATGTTCAATTTTTGTATGGTTTCTTTGCCAATCATCGACTGCTGCTTCACCCACGCCATAATGTTTTGCTACAGTCTCTATTCTTTTAATAGGCATTAACTTATCTTTGATATGACTTTTTTCGTTTGTTTTCTGCTACGATGTAAAAAATATGAACGAGTATGTATAACCGGCAATAAATGTACATAAAATACACAATCCACAGCACATCCGACAGCAAACAAGCAAAGATCTGCTTTGTCATCGTTTGTCATATAAATAGGGGAATCCCCGACTTGAAGCTCGGATAAAGCGTTAAAATTTTGAACCAACCTCAAATAATCCAGAATTTTTAAAAATTATATTTTACTCGGTTAATGCGGAATAGTAAACGCGACTTGGATAACTGGGACTGTACCGTACATGATTTCACATAAAACTATTTTTTATCCAACAACCAACAGGTCTCCATTCGTCATGAATCTTTAACATTTTTAGTTGTTGTATGTATATTATTTCAATTTTAAGCATTATTGAAGTATTATAATTATATGCAAAAGGGAAAAAACTATTCAAGTTGGATTGTAACAAGAGATCAATAAAAAAACCAATTAAGGTAGGCTGTGATATGTGTTATACGTTTGGCAGTACTGAAGTGTATTGTCAGTCAATGTCAAATTCGAGATTTTCAGGTTAGGTTTTGTTTGTTGTTTGACGCAGACTGACGTAAAACTTAACCTGCAAAACTAGAATTTGACATAGACTGTCAATACACTTCAGTACTGCCAAACCTATAACACATATCACAGCCTACCCTAATTGGTTTTTTTATTGATATCTTGTTATATAAAATGTAATTTAATAATGTGTTAAATCCTACTAAGAGTAAATGAAGATAATATATTTAATATCGATTTATAATAGAATTATTTACAAGTTTAGTCAGTCAAGACTGCCAGAGGTTAGTCAGAATCAGAAATGACTATCCCTGTTTATTTAAGAATTGCTGTTTTCTGCACAGAGGTGATTTTATACAAACCATTGTCAAAAATCATTACATAAAACTGCTTTTCCAAGCTTAAATTATGTAGGCTTCTATTTTTATGGGTTTTGCTTAGCTACATACATTTAATTTATTTCTTTTGTAATGTGCCTGTATTTGCAACTATATACCTGAATAAACATTTCTCTCGGATTGCTTCCTTTGGTTTATTATCGCCTAATCCTTTTCTCTACAATTTTTTTTATCGGGATGGGATGTTTTGGCTAAGGCAGGTGTGGCTTCGACTCACTGCACAAACCATATTAGCGCCGACTGTTTCAGTGTGAACGTTTTTGTATTTCTTCTATTTTCATATGTGAACTAGTCTGGAATCGAACAGGTATACGTCATACTGAATGGTAAAAATTCAAATTGCAATGAAACAGTTTGTGCTAAAATTAATAGTATCAAGATATCCTAGACTGATTTTTATCACTATTTCAGTTATTTTTACTGGTTTGCTGTTTTAATGGAATTACGAACATTTTATAAAAATATTTTATGATTACATGATTGATACAGTAGCTGAATATATGAATCACTCTTCTGCTTGTTTTGCGCTTTATGTCCATAGATAGTGGTCGCTTTCTGTGTAGAGCATTAGCCTAATCTTGTAAAGTGATTTGCGCAGGTTCAATATATGTATTTTCGTTGTTAGGGAGTCTACACGTTCTTCTTTGAAGCCATACATGAATGCCCAGCAGCGATCGGCGACGTTACCTGCTAATGCCTCCTTGAATAACAAATAATACATTTATATTTAAGGTACTAACTATAATTTATTCACATCTTAGACTTTAAAGACTTTCTTATTTAAAATAGTAAACGGTTTTTCCCTAATCGCAATGTTAGAACATGCTTCTTGCTCACTATTTGGCTTAAGAAAATATCAGAAAGTTCAAACGTTTGAAATCTATTTTAATCAGTGAATTACTTAATTTATAACTGTACAAATGTAAGTTTTAATATTATATTGCCATCGTAGAACGGGCTTAATTTTCAATATTTTAGATTTGCATTTACTTTTAATGTTTTTAATTTTTAATTCTGCTGTGAATAGTCTTCAACAACAGCTGATATGAGCACTTGCACGGCCTATACCTGAGCAATATGGTGATACCGAGATTTGATATTTCTAAATGCAGGTGCTACTTGGCAAAAACACAAATGTCTTTTAATAAGTGTATTTAATTTGTTTTACATTCCATTAGCAAATACAGTGTATATTTTATGTTTGTATTGTACAACTACAATCGTTCACAATGAGGGTAAAAATTGTGCTGTGAAGCAAGGAATATGTAACGAAAGACTACCTAACAGTCTTAACGAGTTCTATTTTTTATTATTTGAAAACTGTGCCTTAGATTATACATCATTATTTATTATGTAAAATACTGAAGACAAATGTACTCTACTGAATTTTGTAAATCTTAAGTGATGTTTGGTGATCGTAAGTTTAACTGGAGACCGCTTTATGTATGTACACTAATTGGAAACATTTTAATAAAGCATTTCCAATTTTGTAGTGTAATTATTATTTTAATATATGTCCACAGGGATTCGCATCATAGAATCAGAGCAATGTTAATTTATCCCAAACATCAGCTCTTGCTTCTACGAAAACAGCTTAACAACAAACCCCATTATATTTATTTTTCTATGGCAAATAAACGATTAATAGTTCAGGGAAATTAGACAAAATAGAAGCAAAATTTCGGAAAAATTCCCGGAAAGCTGGATGATATTGTGGTTCTAAACAAAATGTCAAAAGTTCCCATCGATCCGAATGCCGTTAAAAATTTTACGCAGGGACAAAGGTCACCAAAAACAGTGTTTCGTGAATATTTCGTTAACGGTCACTTTTACGGAAAAAATATTAATTATAAAAAGTATTCAGCAGAGTGTCTGGAGCAGGTGGAAGCAGAGTTTGAATTGGCCATATTTGAACCTGGTAATAGACCCGATATAAATGTTGCCGAGCAGCACTAGATGTTGGCGGAAGACTAGATAATGGAACTGGTTTTTTGAGCTGTGTAGATTTTACAAAAGTTGAATATCTGTTGAGTATCAATATCAATCTTTTACTAGGGCCTTATACATAACCAGGAGAAAACGAATTCCATTGTTGAAAATCACGTCTGAAGAACATTCTTTCTTGTAACGAGCTTACTCCTAAAGACGGGATGGACGATAAACGATAACATTTTGGAGCCAATTCAAACTCTGCTTCCACCTGCTCTAGACATTCTGCTGAATACTACTTTTTGTAATTGCACCAATCGCTGTAGCTTAAACTGCGGCTGCAGAAACGTTGGTTTATATTGTTCACCAGTTTGTGGCAATTGCCAAGGTCAGTCTTGCTTAAATGTAACACCCGATATAAATGATTTCAATAATTGCGACTTCACTGAAGATGTAGGTCCATCGCGTGTACTGATTGAATCTATGGAAATACAGGCGACAGCAGAAGAAGAACAACAAGAAGAAGCAGATGATGAAGAGAAAAGCATGCAAATTGAAATAGTCTCAAGAGGAATATTAATTATTGAGATTAATAACTCCTGTTTTGAATCCAAAATTGATCACTGAACAAGGTCATAATAATTTTAAAAAAATAAACATTTTTCAAATACAAATAAACGTGCACTTTGATATAATGCAGTTTTAGAAGTAACAAATATATCTGTATATATAGACCAATATTTTTATAATAAAAACAATCGGCATTAACATCGAGGTGCTACCCTACCAAGCCTAAAATTGTGAAGTGTGAGGCTGCACTTCAAGGTAGTTACGAAATTATAACGTCCCGCTGAGTGGCCGGACTATTTGTCTTAAAACACGGTTGCAGTCTCAACAGTGTGCTCAGAATTAGAGGGACAGAAGCAGCGCAAGTAACGGAAACCCGTTCAGCCTCCAGACAATTCTGTTCACGAATTATCTCCAAAACGGTTAATTTTACGAATAAAAGTCATAATATCTTTTTTGTAAGAAATTTTGTAAGCTACAAATTTGATAATTAATATTTTTTCTGTTAAAGTGACCGTTAACGAGATATTCATGAAACACCGTTTTTGGTGACTTTTGACCTCGCGTAAAATTTTTGGGCGGCACTCGGATCGATGGGGACTTTTGACATTTTGTTTAGAACCACAATATCAAGACTCACACCAAACTCCAGCTTTCCGAGAATTTTTCCGAAGGGCCATGTCGAATTTCTCTGGACTATAAGTGGCATTCAACTTGACATATGGTTTGAAACAAATCAAGTCCTATTTGAATTTATACTAAAATCGTCATGAATATTTACACTGTGGAAGAAAAAGTTCAAATAGTATAATGGGTCTACACAGGAAACGGTTACAGGGAAATGTGTAGATGATTTGCAAAGACATATCCCAACAGATCTCGTCCTGCACACACTGCTGTTGGAAGAATCATAAGCAGATTTGAAAATACTGGTAATGTTTGCTCATGATTGTGAAATTGATATAATGGCAGCTGTTCAAGCTAATTCGAACATATCAGTGCAGAAATTAAGTGCAGAAAAACACACTTCAAAACACTTTTTACAGAAGGAAAACCCAAAGAAGATAATGAGGAGGACATACAAAGAATATCTTGTAGTAATTAAATAATTAAAGCAGTGGAGACACCCTATTAAAAAAGATATATGAAATAATTAGAGAGATATGGATAACAGAGAGAATGCCCACGGAATGGAGCATAGGACTGATAATCCCAATCTTTAAAAATGGAAATCCCAGTAACTGCGACAACTCCTGGCCGATAACGGTATTAAACACAACATATAGAATTCTAACGATGCTGATTAGAAACAAGCTAACGAATTACACAGGAAAAAAATAGGTGATTATCAGCAAGGCTTTAGAGCAGGCGGATCGACAATGGATGCAGTGCACATAATGTCACAAACAGTAGAGAAATAACATGGAATAGATTTGCACATAATGTTTGTGGACTTTAGGAAGGCTTTTGACAGTATAAATCGAAGATACCTAGAACAAGAAATGAAAAAAATGGAAGTTCCCCCCAAACTAATCAAATTAGTCCAAATGTCCATGAATAATTCGAGAGCAAAGGTACAAATGGAAGAAGGATCGACCAAAGAAATGCAAATAGAAAAGGGAGTAAGATGCTTTATCAATAATCCTATTTAACCCTCAGACTGCGGAAACCGGGTCTCAAGTGACCCGGACTTTCTTTTTTTTTAAATAATTCTACAGTTTTCCTGCTTTCGGTGTTTGCGTATTCTTCGAAGCTGTTATGGAGATGCTGTAGAATAAATTTCGTGGAAAAATGGTATACCTGAGATAATCCGCTCGGGTCACTTGAGACCCGGTTTCCGCGTTTCGCGCATCATTGTTTTTTTTTCTTGTTTTCTGAAGTACACTGAATAACACTGTAAAATAATAGGCAAAAAGAATGGATCCTAATAAAATTCCCCTTACGGAACAACATTTGTATGACGAACTAATCCGTGATGATGACGAAAACGACTTTTATTTTTTGTCTGAGGACAGTGGCAGCGATAAAAGTGAAGAATTTTTTAGTCTGCAGGTCAATAAAAATAAAAGTTTTATGATTATATTATCATGTGCAAGTATGTATTAGAAAAACAGACATTGTGGTGCTTTAAAATTAATTTTAAAAAATTGAATTCGATCCGGGTCACTAGAGACCCATTTCCGCACTCCGCGTAACTGAAATTATTTCTGGGCAAGGGTTAATATATCAATAGAGGGAACCATCAATGCAATAGAAGGAAGAAAAACATTAGCCAAGAACATGACACAGATCGTAGGATATGCGGACGACTTAGCCCTAATGGCGAGAAATAAGAGCAGCCTAGAGAAGATGCTGCTGTAGTTAACGGAAAAGGCAAAGAAGAGAGGACTGGAAGTAAATACTGAAAAAACCAAATACATGTTAATATTCAGAGGGAGAAAAGAAAACAATGTCAGGCCATTTTATATTTTTTCGTAATTCAATTAACTACATAACCGTTTAGAGCAGTTTTGGTACATAATTGGTGAGTACGCCTGTATTTCAGACCCGTTTCGACATAATAGTATCTTTTATACGCCAGCTTTCTGCATCACGTAAAAATTCAGACACGAGCGTGGCTTTCGACTTAATTTAACGGCCTAGCGCGCCGCGCCAACCTTTACTTCATCGCTTTATGCAGCTGCGTGTCCCTTTTATTGTAGAGCGTATGTTTTCAATTTATTCAATAAGGGCAAGTGAAAAAGCATCTGTCGTTCTCTATCGCACCGAGACAGCTTGTTTGTCATCGGGCCTTTCTATTGGTCACATCTGAGGAATTTGAGCGTGAAGCTCTGTTAGCGTCTGTGTTGATTCATTCAGCCGTAGGCGTCATTACGCTTCAGCGTGGAAACGCCCGAAATTCTGTGGTGCTGGTTCAGCAAAGTGTTTGTAAGTTTCTTGTTTTGTGGCGGACTTGATCTCGAGTCGTAGAGGAGCAGTGCGTTTTTCGAGTGGCTGGTGCCATGTTGGGCAGGCGTGCGTTCCAGTGATCACGGATGACCGTCAAACCTTGCAATATTTCGAAGGCCTTTTTCCCAGAATCGGGGATTTCAACGGCAGGGTTGTACCATTTCGGTCTCATCGTTATTTCGTCTCGAGGGAAGACGTGACTTTTTTTTTTCGCCACGTTAGCGGAACTTCCACTAGTGTTACCATCAACTCCTACGCTTTCGTTCCAGCCAACATTGCAGCCATCGGACCACCGGCTATCACCTTACCTGACGCTTGGTGCTTCACTACAAAGGTACAATATGTGTAAATTAGCCTAGTAGTTAACTAATGTCGTTCATGTACGCCACCCATGTAATATAATTTGATCGCTGTCATACACAGCTCATTTTGCTTGCTTAAATTAGCCTGGTGTCGTTCATGTACGCCACCCATGTAATATAATTTGAGCGCTGTCATACACAGCCATTTTGCTTGCTTAAATTAGCCTGCTTCCGTTCATAGCTGACGCAAGTGTAACATAATTTGACCGCTATCATACCTAGTCAATTTGGCTTATCCGAGGTGGCTGATTTGAGCGTTTGGCCGCTTGATTAACTTTAGTACGGCGTACCAAGGCCTGTTGTATATTTAAGAATTAAGACGACCCTTTAGCTATAACTAGGAATAGAGCGACTTCCAGTTGGGCCCTCTCTTTTACTGGTACTTTTGTGTGTATGTATCGACCCCCTTATGGTCACATGTATCGCTAATATTCTTAATAGACTGTTATTTAAACTGAGGCCTTATAATTGACGAATCTGTACATGCCCCTTTCAGGTTGAATTGTAGAGATTTATGTACAGCGAAGCCTGAGCGTTGGAGCGTCACAGGTAAGTTAGCCGACGCTCGCCATGGCAGCGACGAGGTTTGTGAGGCCGAGTACTCTTATCACACCCCGTTTGACCCTCAAGGTCCGGTTGAACGTGGTTCTCCTGGACTTTGATCGTGTGGCGCTCTTTTATTTAGCAACACCCTATATACTTATCGACACGCTTGCCCTGTGGCGTACCGTTTAGAACCACGCCCATCTCCCTGAGCGTATTTGAGCCGCGGCCTTTAGTCTGTTTCCTACAATTTCCAAGGTAAGTGTGTTCGTTTCCTGGACGGTTAAGTAACTGGCACTCACTCATTCGTGAGTGTCGTAAGATCAATTTAATATTGTAACAACAAGAAAGAAATAAAAGTGACAACACATCAAAAAATAAAAAACTAAATATCTCGGAGTCACGATAAACGAAAAAAATAACAGAAGCGTGGAAATAGCAGAACGAATTAGAGCAGGATATAGAACCTACTGGAGAAATATAAGATTTTTGAAGGATAGAAATCTAAGTTATAACACCAAAATGAAAATGTACAAAATGGGAGTCAGACCAGTCATAACATATGGGGCAGAGACAACGTGTTTGACCAAAAAAGATGAAGAAAATTTAAGAATCTTAGAAAGAAAGATTATAAGAAGAATATTGGGACCGATTACAACAGAAGAAGGGGAAATGAGGAAGATAATGAACCATGAAATCAAAGCAAAGATGGACAGAGAGGACATTGTAGGGATAATCAAAGCGCGAAGACTGCAATGGTTCGGACATATTAAGAGAAGATAACCAGAGGCCGCAATAAGAAAAGTTACTGAATGGAACCCAACAGTTGGAAGGCCAAGAGGTAGACCTAAAACAAGATGAGAAGAGCAAAATGAAGATAGATATTACAACAATGGAAATCAAAGACTGGAGAGATATTATTAAGGATAGGAAGAAATGGCGAGAAATAACAGAAAAGGCAAAAACACACAAAAACCTTTAAGGTAAACAGAGACACCAGAAGGTTAAGCGGAATGATTCACCCCCAATATAAAATCTTTTGAGCTCCAAGAGGAGCGACTACCATCCTAAAGGAATGATAAGTGTGTGGTTAATTTAGACTTTAAAAATGCCTATTTTAACATACTACAGCAGAATGAAAGTTTTGCATATTAGCGACAACTTTACAGTGACCTATAATGTTTGGTATCTTGTTAAGCTGGAGTATTTGTCAGTAACTAGCGATGTCCCCCCTACAAAAATAGAAGTTAAACAGACATAAAAATCTCCTTTTTTACTAATCCATATAAGCCTAGCAGGTCATTAACGACCCACACATGTTTTTTAATTTTCTTGTTTCATTATTTGTTTTGACTTCAAAAAGACATTATAGCATAAATACCATTGGTTGGATAGATGACCCTAATGAAAAATAATATGCAAGATAAAACATTATTAGTGCAAAAATGCAATTTAGTTTTGCTAATACTTTGAAAAGACTCTTTTCAGTCTAAATATTATATTTTTCCATTTAATTCTGTACCATTTCTTAAGTTTTCCATAAATACAGGGTCAATTTATGTGCCAATAAAAAACAATTACAATTATTTCATATGCGGGTAAGCAAATAAGAGTGAAACTTGAATAGGTCGCCCACGACCCACTGAGCACATACCACTACCAGAAAAAATTTAAATTGTTACATAAAAATCTGGTGTGATACACTCACACAACTTCCTTTTACAGTGATCTTATAATTAGTCAAAAATTTCATTTTTAATTTCTAAGCACTTGTCAAAAATTTTCAAAAATTACAAATTCTATAAAAACGGTACAAAATAGAGCGTTAGTTAAAGAGACAAATTTTCTCTAAAATTTTAAGCTGAATTCAAAAATGTAATAATATACCGGGTGTTCTATTTAAAATAGGAGTTAATAAAAAAAATAGAAAAAAAAACAAGAGAAGCCCACTTTAGAAGTATTCAACTGGAAAATAACCTAGCTCACATCAAGACACATTAAAAATGTAATAAAAATGTAAAGTTTTAAAAAAATCGTTAGAGCCGTTTTTGAAAAAATCGAAAAAAACTGAAAAATTACAGGAGTAAACACCTACTTCCGGTTATGCGATTTTCTTCAAAAGCTTGCTGTCTCATCTACATACTACACAAAACTTATATATGAAGTTTCAACACCATACCTCTTTTCATTTTTGAGATATTCTGTTCACAGACAGACAGACACACACACAGACAGACAGACACACACACAGACAGACAGACACACACACAGCCAGACAGACAGACCAATGAAAAAAATATGTTTTTTGGAATCAGGGGACTCTAAAACGTGAAGATCTGTTGAAAACTCAATTTCGAATTTTTGGGGTGAATCCAATACTTCCGTTATAGTAAAAGGAAGTAAAAATGTATTAATAGAAATGTGAGGTTTTCCAAAAATGTGTTCTTCCCATTTTTGTATGTGTTTATGAACAGAGAGATAATTGTCAATATGCTATCTTGTACAGTCGTGGCCAAGAAAACCGGGACTTGATCCGTATTTCCAATATGTGCCGGTATTTTTCAGAATTGAATAATTACTTTTGATGACATTTATTAATTAGAATTGCCAGTATCAATTGTTTTCGCATTTTGAGAAAAAAGTGTCCTTTTTTTTGGCCGCGACTGTAACAGCATAAAAAAATCTGTAAAGTGCTTTACACGGAATTTCCCTCCATCGATTGCTGTACATTGCTATCTGGGATACTGCACATTTTTGTTGTTCGAGTTGAATGCAGTGCATAGCGATCGTGTTCTTTTTCTCCATTTTACAATCTTTACCCTGTATATATTTGGTCCCAGCAAGTAGTTTTTGACCTATACATAGGCAGACGAAATTGCCAAAAATGTGTTTTGTTATCTAGGTACCCTGCATCTGAACATCTGAAGAAATCTCGAAAGTTAATTTTTGCACGATTAAAATATTTCTTTGTCTTTTAGACGATGGAAATAAAAATCTGTAATGTGTTTACAAGGAACTTCTTTCGCAAGAACGAACCATACAGTGTTCCTAATAATACTGAAACAATAAAAGAAAATATGAGTTTACCCAAGGCAAAAGAAATTCAAATTGAAAGTAATATGCGCCCTTTGACTTGGAAATTTAAATTAAAATTTCCAGACTAAATTTCCGCAAGTTTACAAGACAGTTGTAGCCCATACTAAATCGGAAAGTGCCATTACAACAGCAATGTGGTATACTTCTATACAAAGCACTCTTGAGGCCAATTCTCACATATGCTTCTCCGGTATGGTGCACGACTTCAAAAACCAACATCAACAAAATTCAGACGTTTCAAATTAAAGTACTTCGAATTGTGATTAACGCACCCAAATGGCTCTAACGATTTTTTTCAAACTTTACATTTTTATTACATATTGAATGTGTATTGATGTGAGATAGGTGATTTTCCAGTTGAATACTTCTAAAATGGTTTTCTTTTGTTTTTTAAATTTTTTTATTAACTCCTATTTTAAATAGAACATTATTACATTTTTGAATTCACGTAAAATTTTAGAGAAAATTTGTTTCTTCACCTAACGTATTTTGTACCGTTTTTGTAGAATTTGTAATTTTTGAAAAATTTTGACAAATGCTTAAAAATTAAAAATAAAATTTTTGGCAATCGAGTTAAACACTGCCTAAAACGATCATCTGTGAATGAACCGTATAATAATAACCCCACAGGGTTATATTATCTACGGAGCGCATGTAAACAGAGTTACCATAGATAATGTAACCCCACGAGTTACGGACGGAACGCATCCGCAAGGTCAATTTATGTAACGCTCTTGGGCTCGTTACGAATTAGGCAACCCATATTACATGCTAGCAGTGGCGGCTGCTCCTTAAGGGCTCTGGCCCCTTAGTCGTCACTAGCCTATATGCATTAGAAAAAGGTAACTATTCTATAATAAATTGAATAGTTATTTGTATAATAAGCATAGAAAGTAGAATTTTCTGCACCAAGTGATCGTTTGCAACCCGACCGCAGGAAGGGTTGCAAGAGCACGAAGTCAGAAAATAACTTTTTCTATGGTCACCTCTAAAACTGACTATTAAAAGCTCACTGTCAATGCGAAAAGTTAGCGATTCACACATTTTTTTCCCTAGTAACCATTTTAACATCACAACCACGTAAACAATGTCTTAATGAAATAAACACATGACTTCATTTTACTTTAGGCACCGCCATGGCTACCTGATTATTATTGTAATTCGTCATTTTTCTGGAACTGTTAAAAAATATTGGCAATTACATCACGGCGTGTCCATCATCACGCAACAGTTTTATTGAGTTTGTGAGTTTTTGTGAAGTTGAAGATGGAATCTGAAGATAATTGCACCCCGCCTTAAGTATTGGAAACGACCCAGACAGCAACCAATGAGTTGTTGCCGCCCAAATCTCGCGGCCTTTATGAACGGCGGTACAATGACATACCCAGCGGAACTGGTTAAACGAAACCTTTCGAAGGCGCATAATAGGTCACTGAGCAGCCTTTAGTTGGCCGCCCTGAAGCCCTGATTTAAATCCCTTTTTTGTGGTGATTCATAAAAAGCAGAGTGTACATACACTACAGAAGCGGTTAATCTGCTGTTACAGTTTACTTTCACGTTAGTTGAATTGTAATTATTTTCTGATTGCCAAATGCTCGTGGTTTCATTATGCGAACGCACCTTACCTCTGCGCATGAAGCCGTGTCGGGGAACGAGAATTGGTCTTCTGCATCCAGAACGCTCTTGAAGAGGTCGTGTTTTTCCAGACCCACATGCCAATGCTGAGGTTATAATTCTGCACATGGCAGAATTAATTGTCGTAAACGTTAATTTACGGATTTATCAGTTTGGTTTGATGTTTATTTCGTGGGGACGAATTGTCGCTCGCGTATAAAACCATTGTAAGATGGGATTTAATGGGTCGAGGAACAACGTGACGCAGTTGTAAAATTACGGCGCTTCCATCATGAAGGTAGGCACATTAGATTTGTTTAAATAGCTTGCTAATGCGTGGGTATTCATGGTTAATTAGCGCTCCTAGTAAAGCCGCAAAATTCTGGGCCACATTTGAGAGAATTCTATATGCACTCCGTTTGAAGTTGCACACCTGTTGTTCGGCTGGATTGCACCGGTCCACGTGGGCAGAGCCGTGACCACATTCTCAATAGAGCAGCGCACCGTCGAGCATTGACGTTGTTACATGATTTTTGACCTGCTAGGGAATCTACGAACTATTGTATTCAAGAATAGAAGACGCGAATTTAGCATTTGCTTTGCAAGCGATGAGGTACTCGTTTTGCAAATGGTAGATGTAAATACTGTTTGATTTTGCAAGCGATGGCAGTGTTTTTGCCATAAGGAGCTTCGATGGTAAGAGTATTATTTGACTAAATGTGTGAAAGGCTGAATGTACGTAGAATGAGCTGCTAGTTATTAATATGATTACATCCTTCGATTATACAAAATTAAGATGTATTGCTGTTAGATATACATATTTACTGTTTGTGCAACCTACTCGCATCGCGATGTTTGAAATGTTGCTTGCTTAAATTATAGTTTTTGGGGTCATTTTCACTTTATTGCTGTTCGCCACTTTAATGTTTGAATATAATTTACTTCATACTGTAATTCATACTTTACATTTACTATAATTATTGCATGTAAAGTTTAATATTTTAATTAATGTGGGTCATGGGCATGATTTATCATAAATTCCGTGTCCCTGATTAATTGATACGAAATAAACCAAATATACTGACCGTATTTAATGTTATGTTATTGGTTGTGCTCTTGAAGCAACGTTACAGGTGGTAATAAGCTTAGTTCTGCAATTCCAGTCATAAGGTTTGATATACTGAATCGTAGTAAATTGTATTTCTTTGGGGCTTTGTCAAACCTGGCGCCTAAAATAAGACCTTTTGCATATTAGTGGTTTGTTTAATTGTAATAATTGAATCCACCCACTCTCCGATAAAACTGAGTAAGTCATTGAAATTTCACTTAGGGATACATTGGTTATTTGGGCAATAACCGCCGTGCTGTTCTGCACACTTTATGTTTATCCACCACCCCTTTTGTTACTTGGTATCACTGCAGCAGTTGGAAGAAAGAATTCGTGTAGCATTTGCTGAAGTAAATGCAACAAGATATCCTAAGAGCTGAAAGTTGTATTGACTGCAATTTTGAACATTAGTTGTAATTTTTTAATTTTGAAATACAGCTGTTTGTGCAATTGTGAAATTATAAAGTAGACGAACTTACTGGATGGGAAATATGATTACCGGAAAGGGTTTTACTTTCCCCACCAGAAATCTCTACTCTACAATTTGAGAGATAATATCAGCTAATTTAACTTTCAACCATTTTATAGTTAATAAGGCGACACCACATCAAACAAAAATAAAATATAGATATAATATACATTACATGATTAAGCGTAGTGATATCCTACAGTACTCCTGAATACAGGTACAATCAAACGTACAGTAGTACGCAATCAATAATAGAAAGATGCAATGGTGTCTTAAAGATGTTTTAAATGTTTTTTAAAGCACTGGGTGCTTAATAATGTTCCAGAAACAGATGCCACATTTACACAATCTTATATCGTACTTTATATGTGCATTACAGAACTTATTCCTGACCTGAATATGAGGAATTTGATGAAGTGGATTTTGGTATGAAACCAAATAATTGACGAGATGCAGTACTTAGACGAATCAATCAGAATTGACGAGAGGAAGAAAAATACAAAGAGCACTAATTAATAGATATTTCAAATTACTTTTATACAGCGTGAGTTAAGATATCGGCACCCCCCTATTAGTTCATTTAATATTGATATTAGAAAAATTATTTGTTAACAAAAGTTGTTTAGAATTATATGCTCTATATTATTGTATATTTATTTTATTTCATGGCCTACTGAGGTTTGAGCAGTGACATTCAACTTTTTTATTTTAAATGACACCCTGTATATTTTTTACATTTTTTCGGAAGAACTATTTTTTCTCTATACGGTGCTATAAAAATATTGTGGTATTAGATGGGAAAATTACACCGTTCAACACGATTAAACTCGAAAAATGTCCAAATTTAGCAACTTCATCTAGCAGCCATCAAACAAAACAGTGAAAAATTAGTTGTCACATTTTTTTGTGTTTTGGCGTTTCCATAACTCAAAACCGAAGTAATAAGTGCATTTACAATGGCTAACCACGTTCATTTTTCAACAAACGACTTGGTAGATATGATTCTAGTAATGTGATAGGGCCACATTTTTTTATGGGGCTTTTAATAGGTCAGACCTATTTTAATTTCATTGAAGAAATCCTTTCTGAGTTAATAGAGGATGTGCCTTTAAATATAGGCAGGGAAGTTATTATCAGCACGATGGTGCGCCACCCCACTATAGTAGAATGGTTAGAAATTTTTTAAATCGCGAGTTTGGTGCAAAATGGATTGGCAGAGGCGGCCCTGTAGCTTGGCCCCCAAGGTCTCCTGATTTAACGCCACTAGATTTTTTTCTGTGAGGTCACGTAAAAAATATTGTGTACAGTGCAGCACCTACTACTCCTGACGACATGAAAATAAGATTTAGAAATGCGTTTTCCACTATTACTGCTGAAATGTTAAACAGTATTAGACACAATCATATTATGCGTTTACAAGCTTGTATTGACCAGAATGGGGGTAATTTTGAACATTTAGCAAATTAGAATAGATTTTAGGTTTTAATTTTGGTTGTCTTTCGATACTTTCTTTTGTATTCATAGAATAAATTGTTTATTAATAAAAACTTGCTGCTTTCGATACATTATTATTTTACCACCTTAACGGTGTTATTTTTGTCATTTGACTCCATAACAAAAAATGTTACAACAAATTTTTTACTGTTACTGCCACGAAACAAGGTTACTTACTAGATGAAGTTGCTAAATTTGGACATTTTTCAACTTTAATCGTCTTTAACGGTGTAATTTTCCCATCTAACAACACAATATTTTTATAGCACCGCATAGAGAAAAGATAGTTCTTCGGAAAAAATGTAAAAAATATACAGGGTGTCATTTAAAATAAAAAAGTTGAATGTCAGTGCTCAAACCTCAGTAGGCCATGAAATAAAATAAATGTACAATAATATAGAGCATATAATTCCGAACATCTTTTGTTAACAAATTATTTTTCTAATATCAATATTAAATGAACTAACAGGGGGGTGCAGGTATCTTAACTCACCCTGTATATTATAAAGGATCAAAAATAGATTAATATAAATAAATTGATTATAGGCCATTCACTTTAGATCAAATCAATTGTCAATGTCAAAATTCAAATCACCCTTTCTAGCTGTGGTTTTTAATATCTCTAGTACAACTGTATGCCACTAAAAAATTAGCTAAGGTCTACACATTACCCTTTTGCTGTGACGTAACAATTATCTCTATTTAACTATAAGAAACTGGACGAAACAAAAAATCTGTAGTTTTTGGTCAGTTCCGCTTTAAGTATGGCTTGTTTTATAATACTGTCAATGTGACATTTCTCCAAATTGACAGGTAAATAATGTGCAACAAGCAAGCGAGCAAGCCTAACATCTTATTTTAAGCGTTAGAGACTTTTTCAAAGAGGAGAAACTGTGCTATTTAGAGCATCCCTTACATTAAAGGTTAGGTATACGTCAAATTCTTTCTGAAGTCTACTACCTGTGACCTAAATGATCTTTTTGAATTTCAATGGAATATAAGACATACGTTTTAAACGCTTTGTTTCGTTATTTCTGATGTCACAGAAAAACGGTAATGTGTAGACTTTAGCATCAAAAATATTCGAAATGGGTTAGGTCCTGAATCTTTTTCAGATTACAAAATTACACTACCATGTCAAGAAGTTGAAAATTGCCATTAAAAAACGTACATTGAAACCAACAAATATCATGTTCGACGATTGATATATAAATTGAATGGACTGTATGTATGAAAATATACATGATTTGTCTATAAACTAAAATTAGCTATTTAATAATTATGCTCGGTTTGCTAATTTAAGAGAGATTCATTAATATAAATTAAAAAAGGGATGCATCGGCTGGGAATTAAACCCACGATGCTTTGTTGAATAACACGCTGCTATAATGGTATATAGTGAATCACCCGAGCTACGTTTAACTTTGCTAATTACACGGTTTGGCTTGAATCTAGTTTAGCGAGCAACTCCAATCGACATGTGCTATACACCATTCGACGCGTCTTGTCGAGCTGATCAATATTACTGCTGGAGACATTCGGGGCAGACCAATGGTTACTGAGATACAGCACTATAAAGTTTTTATTATAAATTTTTTCTTCGCGCAGCGTACCTTACAGAAGGCTAATAACAAGTCACACTGCGCGCCACCTAACCTAACCTTACCTAACATAACTTAACCTAACCTAATCTAGTTTAGCGACCACCTCCGATCGACATGTGCTATACACTATTCAACGCGTCTCGTCGACCTGAACAATATTGCTGCTGGGGACATTCGAGGCAAACCAACGGTTACTGAGATACAGCACAGTAAAGATTAAAATGTCCCACACTAAGTCTATGGCACGTTTGCTTTAAAATGACTTTATGTTAAATCATGTGTGTTGGGTTGGGATGGGTTAGTTTGGGTCGGTTGGGTTGGGTGAGGTTAGGTTAGGTAAGGTTACGTTAGGTTATGTTAGGTTAGTTTAGGTAAGGTTAGGTTAGGTTAGCTTAGGTTAGGTTAGGATAGTTTAGGTAAGGTTATGTTAGGTTAAGTTAGGTAAGGTTAGGTTAGGTAAGGTTACGTTAGGTTAGGTTACGTTAGGTGAGGTTAGGTTAGGTTAGGTAAGGTTAGGTTAGGTAAGGTTAAGTTAGGTGGCGCGCAGTGTGACTTGTTATTAGCCTTCGGTGAGGTACACTGCGCGGCGCCCCGCCGAAGGCCCCAGGGTGTTTACCATGAAGAAAAATTGTTTTCACGCTTCGCAATTAATTTTCAGTCGGATGGTCCCTTA
Source organism: Agriotes lineatus (assembly GCA_940337035.1). Taxonomy (NCBI): domain Eukaryota; kingdom Metazoa; phylum Arthropoda; class Insecta; order Coleoptera; family Elateridae; genus Agriotes; species Agriotes lineatus. Next base: position 85,319 of record CALNHX010000261.1, on the reverse strand, counting down.
TTTTCGTATATATTTTGCTTATGGCTGGGGGGCGTTTTTCAAAACCTTTATAGTGCTGTATCTCAGTAACCATTTGTTTAGGTTAGGTAAGGTTAGGTTAGGTTAGGATAGGTAAGGTTAGGTTAAGTTAGGTAAGGTAAGGTTAGGTTAAGTTAGGTAAGGTAAGGTTAGGTTAGGTTATGATAGGTTAGGTTAGGTAAAGTTAGGTTAGGGTAGGTAAGGTTAGGTTAAGTGGCACGCAGTGTGACTTGTTATTAGCCTTCGGTGAGGTACGTTGCGCGGCGCCCCGACGAAGGCCCCAGAGTGTTTTCTACGAGAAAAATGTTATAAAAAAAAACTTGATAGTGCTGTATCTCAGTAACCATTGGTCTGCCTAGAATGTCCCCAGCAGCAATATTGTTCAGCTCGATGAGACGCGTCGAACGGTGTATAGCACATGTCGATCGGTGTTGGTCGCTAAACTAGATTCTTACCCACTGTTTAATTAAAACTTTTTTTGAAAATAAAAACTTCTAATAACTTAGGTTGTTTATAGAACAGCTTGAACAGATTAAACAAAAACTTACTAGAAGTGCAGATTCTTTTATTTTGAAAATTAATACAGTGCCTTTAGAAATGACTGAATGCCGATTAAGGACGTTTGTAGGCAACCCATTTAACAGGAGTTGGTACTACTGTAAACATTTTAGTTTTCGTGGCAGTGGTGCCCGAGTGGGTACTGGGGGTAAACACTTGATTGTGTTACTATTTTATTAACTTCTCATTCAGTGAAAATAAATAACACTCAAATCTCAACTCTTATGAAAACAGTATTTTACCTCACAAGTACTAAACTAAAGTAAATCAAAATAATTTTATACATTTTTTATTATAAACATTTTATTGGTACAAAATTTATTCAAGTGTCTTCACGTAAAGTGGAAACTCCAATTTCAATCACATCATTTCAATTTTCAGTTAGTTTTAGGACAAAATAGTACATTTCACTTAAGGTAAGTAATTAAGCCTATTCTACCCTAAATGCTGTTTAAGGGACTACCCTGTCCCCGTCATCAACAAATAACGATAACAACTTAAGAATTAACTGGAAAACAGGAAACACTTATCTTATTGTACTGAAGTTATGATAAAGTGATACACTACAGCCAACTGACAGCCGACTTAAAACACGCCATAACAAGGATACAGAGATTGTCTATAAAAATTGTTGGAAATGTTGACCATTATTTTGTAGACACAAATTAATGCGTCGCATATTATCAAATACTCTCTGCAAGTCCTCCTCACTTATATTTTCATTAAACCACTGGCAATTCTGCATTCGTGATCTCCAATTATTTTCAAATAATTTTTGTACCACTGTTATCTTGTGGAGATTTTTTCTTAAATCGTTATGACACCATCCAACAAAAATACCTAAGTATAAAAGAATATATGCGTAAATTACGATGCAAATGAGCAATTTATTGTTTACACACCACTTTGGGCAGCCCATGTGGAAACTGATTTCTGCTGGCTTAGTTGCATTCGATTATTTATGTCAGCTACCTTTTCTTCGGTTAAAACAGTAGGTTGCCTGTTGATTTGCTTTTGCTTATGGTGAGCAAATGCATCGCACCCCTGGAAACGCCTCAGTAAATTGTTCGATGAATGACTGAATGGAATATGACCATGAACCAAGCTGATTTTGGGTTCCACTGCAAAAGTGAGCCATCAGAATAACAGCATCTACTTCAGGTGTGAACGACATGTTTATAATTTCTAATCTAAAATAAGAAAATAACTTCAAAACTTCAAATTTGTTAACTAGTGCGTATACTTACACTAAACTCAAATACGTGAATTAGAGAAATAATTTTTGCAAAAGTATAGTACGCTGAAACCACAGACATAACTGAAACCGGCTGTAAACTTGGTACAACACCTTGCACAACAAACGAACGCCAATGAATTATTTCAGTGTCAAAATATAACCCTGCACGTATAGCTAACATCAAATAGTTAAAATAAATGGCGCCAAAATAATAACCATTTGATCAGTTCTCAAGGCATTGTAATTGTAGACTGACTGTCTTCTAGATTTTGTGTCAGTAAGTCAATAGCTTCATTGTGAACATCTGCTGTAACGTTGTTTTCCACATCTGTGTCCTGAAAAATTCATCAATAAAACACGAGAATTGTGTAAGAACGAAGTTATTGCTTAATTAAAATATTTACCATATTAATAACAGATTCCTCGACTGGAAGAGCAACGATGGACGTTTCGCTAATTAATGTTAAAATATTTTCTTCTGCCTCTGATAAATCTGGTATTGGTTGCTCTCTATCAGTTTTTTCTGTGTTGAAAAATCTCACTTTTTTCGATTTAACTTTTTGTTTAGTGTCTTGCCAAACCTACTAAAATTAGCATACATGTAATGCATAAAATAAAATCTAATTTAAAATGTACCTTTTTCTACTGCTTCCAGTTCTTTTTCTCTCCAGGAATAGCATTTAACGTCTTACCCCATTTTTATGGGGCACCTTTGGCGACAAAATTTGGCGAGAATTTCGCACTGATTAATTTGTGCTCCTTTATTAACATCTTTTTGTTCTTTCGATAAATTAGCATTAACTTAATCACTAACCAAACCAAGTCAGTTTTGATAAAGTAAACAAATTTAATAACTATCCAAAATAGTTGTCAAATATTGCAATCGCATTGGAGCGACTGCTGATCTTTTATTACAGCGAGCAAGCATACACATGCGAATATGAACAGTGAAATCCGCACTACGTTGAAAAATGGCGCATTGCAGATGGTCGCATGCATAAATGGCCATGCGGAAAGTTTCCACATACAGTTTCAAGAATAACATCTTGGTGATTATGTCCACATTATCGACATATCCCAGCATATGTCCTGTTTTATAGAGTAGAGTTCCTCTATTTTAGAAATTATTGTCCCGTACTATGTTTTCCATTGTAGTATTGAAAATGAAACATCCTAGGGCATCCCCTTGTTGCAGGCCTCTGGTTAATGACAGGATTCTGATGGATCATTCTAGATTTTGACATGGCCAGTCACATTGGTCATTGTCGTCGGGCGAGTTCAGTAAGCTACATTAGGCCCTTATCTTTTTGAGAGTTACGTTTGAAAGTTTATATGCAATTCTCACTATAATTTTGACGCCAAATTATGGTAAGCCCTCATTCCACTTCTATCATTTCGTGAAGAGAATCTACGTCCGAATAGTCTGAAGAATTTGATTCAGTAAGATTCCGGGAGCGAAATAATAAATGCCATATATCGGATGAACATTTTGACAAAGACTAAAGCCATATATTCTGGACACAATCTTAGATGGTGGCCTAGAATTTATGTGCTTATTGTAATAAGTCTTAACAAATCCCCATGCCATTTCAATTGGGTTGCATTGACAGTGGTATGTTGGTAATCTAAGAACTTCATACCCGTTGTTTCTCAAAATGTCATCAATTATGTATGTTTTTCCCCTGTCTGGTCGAAAAGGTTTAATTAAATCCCATAGTCCTTTTCTTGTTAATTTTGGATCAAACTTCACATTGTGTTTGACCACTAATCCTGCATTTCACACTTATTACACGAAAATTAAGATTTTTGTCTTAATTGCACTGAATGGTATGTGTTATGTATGTATTATCTGTAACCTCATTTACCTTGCGGTGTAGAGGTAGTGCTTTATGAGCTTGCATCTGGCAGTACATTGCTCAACTTGCCCCGGATTCGGGATACAAAGTTGAAGTGTCCTTTTGTGCTTGCGCAGCAACCATTGTATGAGATGTGTGTCTTCGTGATGTGTTGACCTTGTTACTCTATCTCTTAGGTCTGTGGTTCTGAGTAGAGCACAGTTAATTTGGTGCCCAACTGTGAATGGTCTCACTGAGATTGGAACCGAGAACTTGCTTAATGCAAGCCTAGCACCTTCCCAACTGCGCTATGCAGCTTTTCTGCACAGAATGGTATGCAGTATTATCCATAACCATCAACCATTTCCCTGGAAGCCTAGCTACAGCAGAAATAAGTTGATTAACCCCCCAAGCCCTAATAAATCCCTCATTTAAAAAATGAGATAGAATGCACTGTGACAACTACAGAGGCATTGCATTGCTCGACACTGTCTTATGGCTTATGAGGATAAGAATAGATAAGTATGCCTAGAAACTACTAGGGAAGTACCAGGCCGAATTTAGAAGCAACAGATCAGTAATGGATCAGGTTTTCACTTTGAAAGAAATTCAGATGACCTGTTTTGAGTATAAGACCGAATTGCATGCTCTTTTCATTGATTTTAAGCAGGCCTACGACAATGTTAACAGGGAAATGGCTAGGAATTCCAAGTAAGTTGATCAGATTATCAAGAATGACTCTGCTGAACATAGAAAATAAAATAACTTGGAATGGTTACAGATCTATGCCTTTCAAGGTTACAAACGATGTGCGACAGGGAGATCCATTGTCGACTGTCTTATTTAACCTAGCACTAGAAGCCATTGTCCGAAAAGCTCAAGTCAAAATATCTGGGACAATCTATACTAACGAACACCAATGCATTGCTTATGCAGATGACTTGACAATATTAGCAAAATCAATTATAGAACTCAAGAAAATTACAAGAAACCTTGCAGAACAAGCAGAAGTCTTAGGATTGCAAATAAATGAAGCAAAAACAAAATACATGGTGCTTGGTGAAACAGGGAATACGGGAGAAAATCTGAAAATAAGAACACGGGAAATCGAGTGCAATTTCCAGACGGTCAACCAATTTACCTACTTGGGAGTAGTAATAACAACCAACGCCCATGAAGAGCAAGAAATAAATGCAAGGATCGCAAGTACTACTCTAGAAAGATGAAGATAAGAGTTTATAATACTATCATAAAACCAACAGTAACTTATCAAAGTGAGACATGGAGTCTTAACGAAAAGCTGGAACGTTGGGAACAGAAAATACTTAGAACAATTTTCGGTGGCATTAGAACAATTGAAAGATGGACAAGAACCAACGAAGAAATAGGAAGGTTATATAAAGAACCCAAAATAACAGCAAGAATAAAAACGAACAGATTAAGATGGTTGGGGCTTATAGGGGTTGGATAAAGGAAGAATGATGAAAATGGTGCTGCACAGAACCCTAATTGGCAAACGAAGAAGAGGACGGCCGAGGAAGATGGTTTCAAAGTGTGATGTTCGATGTAAATAAGCTGAAAATATGAAATTGGAGAGAGAAAGCCTAGATGAGCATGGAGGTAACTACCCTACGCTTGCAAGGCCTGTAAAGCATGTATATATAACCCCCCCCCCCCCAATTTGGAAACTGCTGCCATCCATTGTGGCATGGTAATCTCGGCTACTGTTTTTTTTATTTAAGAAAAAATCACACCCATCCAAAAACCCTCCCCTATGACTAGCATGTAAAATGGTGAAACGCTTCTCTTAATTTTTGAATTTTGCTGGATTAGTTTTTATATCCGATTCGGATTCATGTACCTAGTGTCAAACCACGGATCCATTCTGATATATCCACGTTTTATCCAGGGAAATTAATAAATTAGCGGCAATAAAATTTTTTTGTTCTCAGATAATTTTGCAGCCATTAACTAATTTATATAAGTATAGTGTTGTTCTACCCCCTTGAAGTCATAATTTTCTTTCATATCATCTAAAAAATCGCTCAATGTAAAATATTGATTTCTAGAATTGTTATAGCTTTTCTATGCAGGTGATTCCAAAAAACTAATGAAGACGTTCCCACTTGAAACGTTATTATCTCTAATTAAGTAAATAAGCTATCTTAAATACTAGACACACCCCAAAAATATCTATTAAATTTGTAATGATGTCTTGATGCTGTAGATTTGGATTAATACGCCGAAAGTGTCTGTATGTTTTCTGAATTTCTAACTTTTACTTAATTGTGTAATAATTTGTATCACATTTCATTTGGTAATGTACTACATTTCTACATACAAAATCGTTTAGAAATGTGGTACATTTCTGCATTATAAACACTTTTCTGCATAGCAACGACGATTCGTTTTACGTTTGGCAGTACTGAAATACACTGCTGGTGACAAAGTAAGCCTATGTCAAATTCGAGGTTAGATTTTGAGTTAGTCTGTGTGGAACAACCAGACGAACATTAAAGACAAGTAAAGAAACCAGACTTAAGTTTTATAAAGTAATTCCGATCTTAATGTACAGCTGTGAAAATTGGGACTTTAACTAAGCGATAAATGCAAAATATAAGAGCTGCAAAAATCAAGTTCCTAAGTGCAGTGGCAGGAAATAGCTACTCTTCTAGATTACAAAAGCAGCAAAGACAAGACGAGAATTAAATATATTTAATTTAAATCAAAAATTCTTGAATATAGAAATAACTGGAAGAGTGATAGACAGTGACAGAAAGAAATGCATATAAATAATCATGAATAGTTTTGATAGATGACATAATGTACTCAGTCGCATAACATAACCTTTAATTTTGATCGGCAAGCATCGCAATTAGATACACTATTTTAAAAAATATATCCCGCAACATATGCCAAACCCTGACTATCCTCACATTTCATTTCTGTAGAATTAACAATTTCAATACTTGTTCTTCGCCAGATGAAAATTTTAGTAAATTTCCTAAATCAGCCAAAGGGGTACAGAGATCATCTTCACAGTTAACTGCGTCTACAGGTGCAACAAATTAGTTAACAACTGTTTTTAAGGCTGCATTTGCCATGCCATGCAGAAGAATGGTACGAATAGATTTTCGATCTTCGTTCAATGCCCGTAAATTTTTAAGGTTTTTCCAGGGAAAAATAATGGACTTGATTGTTGTCTTCCAATCTTGAACAAACTGTTGGTAACACTGACTCCAGTCTTCAGCTCGACTAATTTCCACTGATCCAGTTCTGTTGATAATGATTTCGACCAACATTCCAAATGAACAAAATTTTGCTTTAATGCACATTTATAAATTTTGCCATCTGGCGATTAAACTTAATAACTGTTTCAAGAATCAAATGTTATCAATTTTTTTTACACATCCTGCCCTGTAAGTGGATTCCGAAGGTAGAGAGTTGGTAAATGTAGTAAACGTTCTATGGCAGCAGCCACGGAACTGCAAACTTGAGCAGCTGCAAGCTTTACCTTCATTTTCACATAGGAATCCTTCAAGTTAAAATGTTGTTTTAATTTTGGTAAAGATTTGAACGTTTTTTGTTGATCGATATTAAAAACAGACTGGATGTATTAAAATTTTGCATATTTGTGAAGTTCAAATTGAATTTTGCATCTCAATAATGCGGTGTGGTACTTCAAAAATTGTAACAATCGGTTGATCTTTAACAAAGAAATAATGTGGGCTTTGTATACGATTTTTTGTGAACATCATTTTGACAAGGCTGATTGGTTAATTGAACTTTGATCACAAACAGTATCTATTACATGTAAATCAATCTCTTAAAAACCGACATTATTTCTTTGATAAGATACATCCGATTGTTTGTTCAGATAGTATTTACTGTAAAATAATAAGCAACTACTTGTTTCCACTGCTTTCTTATACCTGAAACCATAAAGACAACGGTTAGCTGATCTTCAAAACCACCGATCATTTGCTTGTAATGTTCATAATGAAATCCTCGACTTAAAGACACTTCATCAAAAGTGAAACAGCGCGATTCGCATCCACCATTTTTTCAACTTAACTTTTTAAATAATCATAAAGGCTTCTATTAATTCCAGTTTCAAATAGAAATACTTTTGTAAATATCTTCTCTTATACAATGACAACCCGAATACTTTATCTTGCTCCGTCCATTTACACGCACTAGGGTTGCTATTAACGTTTCACAACTGAGAATTAACAAATTCTTTGGCTACGAAATTCAAATTCTCTTCAATAAATTGAAAAATACCAACCTTGTATACATTTTCAAGAGTTTTTAGGTACATTATCCCTTTCAGTTCTCAATATATTTTGCAATTTTAAAAGGCGTATCTTATATAAAATTCCTTCTAAAAATTAAAATCGTTTTTGCTTATTTTCAAGGATTTCATTACCAGCATGGTTGCTTGCAATAATTGTGGTCTTGAAGACGATTATCAGACATGCAGTAATTGTGTTCTTGAAAATTTTCAAAATGACTACTGTCGCTTGTTATTTCATCATCTTGAGAAGGAAGCAAAGTAACTGATACAACAAAACACGTACATTCATTTGAAGAAGTCGAGGGCGTATCAGAACATGGACATGAAACTATATTAGTAGGTTCTACCACATTTGAAGTAGTAACGATTACTTCTTCAAATGCTTTGGAAACTACAGAACGCGGTACAGCATTAATATTTAACCGTACCTTTGATTCGCACACAAAATCGTATCGTTCAAAATGATCTTCACAAATTCTAAAATTGGTCGCATTTTCTTTAACATCTATTTTGCACGCATCTTTCCACAATTGATGGTAATCGGGTTTTGTGGGAAATTTATAATAATGCTTATTAGACTGCCCTGTGCAGTACCAATTTTTGCAGCCAGGATATTTGCAGGGGTACTTTCGTTTCATGCTAACCCTTACCACCAAGCCAATAATTAAAAGAAGAATAAAGCAATGGTGTCACCACAGAACAACACCCACAGAACAATACCCAGAGATAATGTAACCCCACAGGGACAATACCTAATACAACACCTAATGCTAAGTTGCTAACCACAGAAAAATACCTGCAATCCTGCAACGCTAGTGTAGTACAGTCAGCGCTGTGCTGGTGCTGTCACACTGACATATTCCCGCCAATTTGGTACCTAGCTTCACGTCGAAACTATAGCAGTGATGCCAATATGACAAAATGTAGCTCTACACATGCTATAGTATAGTCTATATTTTTCAACATTATTCAGAACAGGCCATGTGTGGTCAATTTTGGTCCTGTTTTTGATTGGTTGTTTTAAAATGCGCCATTTTAAGGCGTTTCAATGTCTCGTTGAATATTTTTAGCAGTGTTACTAAAGTCAAAATAAAACATTGACAGTTTATAACTTATCTAAAGTAGCTCAGTTACTAAACACGGCTTAAGCATAAAAATAAATATTCTATCATTATTAATGTACATGTGTGTTATTTTATACACAAAAATAAAGTAAGTACGAATGCAAACTAAATTTTAACCAAACAATAATTTTGATTTTAGTAATATTTTATTACTGAATGTCACTCACACCGTTAAAAAAATGCGCATGCAAATCCTGTCACAGTGTAACACATGGAGTGAACAAGGTACAAACGACTCCTGCTGTTTATACAGGTATTTGTAGCCATATTTCAGCAATATTTCAGACATTTTCAACTGAAAACTATTGTTGTTAGTTTAAGTATCACCGTTTTAAAACAGTTTTTTGATAAAATCGGAGTTATATGTAGATAAACACCCGTGCAAATTTTAATTGATGTTAACCATCTAAAGGAGATCTGTTATCATTTGAAGAGAGAATAATTGCTTAATATACTATTCTCTACATTTAATATGCTTGTTTATTTACAACCGCTGCATCTATTATTGAAATCAAGCGAAATATTGTTATATTTGTCTATGCAGGATGTAGCATAAACGCCTCAAAATGGCCGCCACCTCAAAGTGACCGCACTGTCCTTAAAAAAGTCACTGTAACCTAGCGGACTCAGAAGCGACACTCGCGGCGGCGCCTTTGATGTTTGAGTAGCCGATTTCAGATATGGCGGCCATATTGAAAGAGAGTAGATCAAGAATAATATGTTGGTGACACTATAAAGTACATTTTTTTCTATAATAATTTTCAAGGTTAACTTTCTAGGGGATAAGTTGCATACCTGCAGGGTTCCTAGTTTTAATAATGTAGGTATATAGATTTTTAGTTCTTTTCTTCCACTAAAAAAATGATTGTCATTTTGACAGCTATGTCATAATTTAATATCGCTTGCTTCATTTTTGCATTTAAAATATTTCTTGGTTTTCTTTTTTTATCCGATTTTATTGATGATGGTGATGATTCCATGTTAAAAAAATCTGGTGTGACACACGCACACAACTTCCTTTTACAGTGATCTTATAATTAGCCAAAAATTTGATTTTAAATTTTTAAGCATTTGTCAAAAATTTTAAAAAATTACAAATTTTACAAAAACTGTACTAAATAGAGTGTTAGTTCAAGAGACAAATTTTCACATATAATCTCATAAGAGTATTAATTCTTTCCGGAAATTTTTTTGAGTGCGTTCCAACAACGTCGTATTAATTTGCCCGAGCGGGACGCGAGGGCAAATTAGGACGTTGTTGAATGCACGAAAAATAATTTATGGATATGAATTAATGCTCGAATGGAGATTCGGTAAGAAAATCGTAACGACACAAACCCTAAAAAGAAGTAATGTCTACCTACAAAAAATTTCCAAGAAATTTTTTTGTTGTCTTGGATACGGCTCGTGAACTAATTTTTCTATTGGTCATTAATGAGTGTCGTACGATTTTCTCTAGAATTTTATGCTGAATTCAAAACTGTAATAATATACCGGGTGTTCTATTTAAAATAGAAGTTAATAAAAAAAACAGAAGAAACCCATTTTAGAAGTATTCAACTGGAAAATCACCTATCTCACATCAATACACCTACTTCCGGTTATGCGATTTTCTTCAAAAGCTTGCTGTCGCATCTACATAGTACACAAAACTTATATATGAAGTTTCAACGCCATACCTCTTTCCGTTTTTGAGATATTCTGTTCACAGACAGACAGACACACATACACACAGACACACAGACAGACAGACAGACCAATAAAAAAAAATGTTTTTTGGGATCAGGGGACTCTGAAACGTGAAGATCTGTTGAAAACTCAATTTCGAATTTTTGGGGTGAATCCAATACTTTCTTTATTGTAAAATGAAGTAAAAAGAAATTTGTCAAGAGTTCAAATTAAGAAACTTTGACATTCAAAATTGACACATAACCATAATTTTGAAAAAGTTCTACCAACACGAGGTATAAAAATTTCCTAGCGTTTTAATCACATATCTACCAACATTGTAACACTTTGACAGTTATTATAGAAAAAAAAACGTACTTTAGTTCTATGTCAAATTCGAAGTTAGTAGGTTAGATTTTGCGTCAGTCTGTGCCAAAACTGATGCAAAACCTAACCTGCTAACCTGAAATTTGACATGAACTTACAGTGCCACCAACATATTATTCTTGATCTACTCTCTTTCAATATGGCCGTCATAGCTGAAATTGGCTACTCGGCGCCGCAGCGAGTGTCGCTTCTGAGTTCGTTAGGTGTTTATTCTGTGTTTTTATTGTATAATCCGTTCGCGACCTTTTTGGGACAGAGTTGGCTATGATTTTTTCTTTTCATGTTGGACTAACTGATTCGGTGATGTAGCGGATGCAACTTTTTTTTCTGTCAGTGTCTGTTCTACATTTTCTTGCCACCACATTGCCAGATTTATTATTTTAATATTCGTCAGAAAATAAATGCCTTATCAAGTGTGTAAAAATAATTTTAATTTTCGTCAAAGGAAAAGTCAAAATGCCCAATATAATTTTGTTACAACAAAAAATTTCCATTTAAAAAGGACAGACCAGATCTAAAAAAACACGAGTTGATGTCGAGACTAGAGAGAGATCCTGCAACAATGTATGTATTTAGAAAATATAACCTTAAACTGAAAACAACCTAACCTAACACAAAAAGTGTCAATTTCCATTAGGGAGTTTAGTTGCCACAGAGGTACTGCCAACAAAATTACTAGATGGTCATAGCCTCACCTGACCCAAAAAGATCGTGAACGGCTTATATAAGAGTGTATTAATAATATTAATAATAATAATAATAATAATAATAATAATATATTTATTGTCCAACAGCAGAGCCAATTAAAGGACAAATTAAAAGAAATAATCATGAAATTATGACAATAAGGTATACATGTAAACTTAGAAATAAATAACAGATCAACAATATTCATAATAAGTTTTGTCAGGTCATTTTGGTATTTTAATGAGCCACACAGGCTTTAGGGCAGCGTGCCCGTATGCTAAACCCTTTTAGTTACTTATTTGACTTCATCGCCTAATTCCATAATAATGATTTTGCACATATTTGGCCCCAAACGCAGTATTTCTCGTCAGTTGGAGCACCCCTTTGCTGGTACTTTGGCAGCCGGGTGTTATCGCTCGCAAGAATTCCGAACCTTCTAGAAATCACGCCGTTGAGGCGACTGCGAGGCTTCGTGCTATCTTTGTCATCGGAATTTATTTGTTTTATTGAGCGCATCGCCATTGGCTGTCGAGAGTCACGTGGTAACGCCGTTTTGGCTCACGCCACTGCAGGGGTCGTAACACTGCTTGCTTGGGCAGTTCAGATCACGCCGTTGATCAAGGAAGTCGCAGAGTGTGCCGTTTCGCGGCGTTCCCGCCATGGCGGGGACGCCAGCCTGTTTTTCCCGTCTCGTGCTGTTTCAGCGAATGTTGTGTAAATTGCCGTTGTTTGTTAGTACCGTTGCTGTGAAAGCCTTCCTATTTCCCGTGCTGTTTCAGCGAATATGCCATAAACTGTTTCGCCTTTAAGAGGTCGCGTGTGATTGTGCGAGTGGCAAGTCTTTACGCCAAAGCGTAGGTGTGTGAAGGGCTTCACGGGGCCAGTTCTGCGTTTGTGAGAAAGGGGGCTTTCCCTTTTCAACTCGCTGTTTTCGAGGATCTTTCTAGGCAGGACGAAGTAGGCCTCTTTGCCGCCGTAAGTGTGCTCTCAGGAGAGCGTCCTAACGCCGCCATCTTGGCGGATTCCAGCCCGTTTACCCCTAATGCCGTGTTTTGGCGATTGAGCTGCCACAGACTGTCGCCTTCTACCGACTGACTGCACGCAACTCTCATAGACCGTCTACGGACTAAGGTATTTGTAATTACAACCATTTAAACATATTAACTGTCGCTTGTGCGGCGGTGGTGCTTTTGTGCTCAACTTTGTGTGGGCGGATGCATGCCCCTTGCTTGCTTGTCGCGGCTTTTAATGCCGGTTTGAGGCCACCATGCTTCAAGACGCTACTTTGGTAGCCTACTAGTAAGTTCATGTGCGCGAGTTTCGCGTCTCATCGCCTAAATAGCTAAAGAACTCTGCGCCTATGTTTTGGTGTTACGTTTGTGCTAACTCTTAATTCAGTAACGTTAGGTATTAATACATAAATGGAATCAACGCCTCTCCGTGCTGAGCCTGGCGCGCCCTAATCTGTTCGAGCTCTTTGTTTATGTTTGCGAGGGCTTTATGCTTTGCTTATCAGGTGTTAACCGCAGCCAACGACTGCGTGGGCGACGTGGCAGGGGCTGGCAACTATTCCAAATTCGCATGCTTTAGCGAGGCTATGTTAGCCCCTTTTCCTGGTCAAATATTGCAGTCACGCTGCCCCGCTGCCTAACGAGTTAGGCCTTCAATTAAATCGTCGCGCATTTGTGCGGCGTCGTGTTTTGCTGCTAGCTACACTGCTCCCGTTGCCTTTGCAGGTCGGCGTCTGTTATCGCGAACTAACGCGCCCTTTTCCGGAGTGCGTATTTCTAAACTGTACTCTAATATGTAAAGTGTCGATCCCACTGCGGCCGGCCACCCATAGTGTGTTGTTTACTAGCATAGCGCGTCCATCAGCTGGTGCTTAACGTAAGAAATAACATACGCTTGGCGGCACGATTTGCTGCCCAGATGTAGTTATCGACCAATAGACGCATATTTAATTAAGGGACGTATTATTCCTATTCGACCTGTGCATGCTTTGTTTCAGATAGCGCCTTTTACAGTGTAAAGATTGGTGTACGGCGAGACGTGAGAGATCAGAGCGTGCAGGTAGGTCCAGTGGTTGCGCAGTCTCGGCCCAAAGAGTCCCAATATTACCATTCCAGTATTTGCGATCACGAAATTGTTATTTGAGCTTGCAGCTCATGAGAATTCTTATCGATGGAGTATCTTGAATACTTCGCTCCCGTCTAGCCGCCCAGGCCCGGTTAGTCGGGTTAAGACAGGCTTGGTGGCGCCCTCATTATTTTACCGTTAGTTACCGACCCTCTGGCCGTTACCCTCAGATAATCTAGTTAAAGGACCCGCCCATCTCCACTGAAAGTCTAGCTTGGCCTAACTTGTTGCGGCGTGGGTAGCGGCCTAGGAGATATTTCGTCCCGATTTCGTCAGTTACGGCCCGCGCCGGCCGTTTCGTTATTGTATGAGCCGGTGCGGTGTCGTAAAGTCAGTTTAGGACCGTAACAGTTTCCAATAAGAATTTTAGTGTACATTCAAAGATATCACATTTTCCACAAATTTGATTGTATAGTGAACACATAACTGATATAGGCGATTTTAATAGTAAATTAGTTTTAGCTGTTTGTAGGTAAAAGGTGCACTGTGATCTACTATTACTTCTCGGTGTATGGAAATTAACTATTGCCAAAATTGAAGGACAATCAATTTGGTGACGCAATAATTTATATAAAAACGTCAAAGCAATTATTGATCGTCTAGTATCAAGAGAACATATATGGAAGGCGTCCAACAGCTCTTCGTTTGGAAACCCCCTGGTTGGATAAGAACCATACACTTTACACCAAAGGTATTTTAAAAACTTACGTTGAATACCCTCAATAAGCACTTTATATCGATCATAGCAAGGAGACCATATTAAGGCGCAATATTCAAGACGCGATCGTACAAGTGAAAAAAATAATGTTATAATGGTACTTATATTAGAAAATTGTTTTGAATTTCGCATTATGTAACCCAACATTTTATTGGCAGATGATACCATTTGCACAATATGCGTATTAAATGACAATTCGCTGTCAAAAATGACTTAAGCTCGAGTTACATTATACTTTTTACAGCTAGAAACTTTGACTATTTTCAAACTAGCCCGACTTGGATAATCTAAATCAGAAATTCTTCGTCCAATTTTGATACTATACTGCGTCTCAGGGTGACTAGACAGTACAGAGCCTTATGGCAAACAGCAAAAAACAGCGATGCCATATGTTGTTACCGCACAAAAATGATACCACGACATAACAACCCAGCCCCTCAAGCGTTCAAAACAAAATCATACGCTCGAGAGCCAGACGTGCTATCCACGACACGATAAGACGACATGATCGGGAAATAAACCGAGAATACAAGGCCCTAACCCTGTTAAGATGGCGGCAACAGGAAGGGTTGCCCCAACTAAAAACTCAGCCGCGTGGGCGGGTTCTTTACGACCTTCGAGTTAGGGCTGTACTCCGATACGAAAGGTAAATGTTGTTAAATAAAGGTACGCCACCATTTTCTTGATTAAATCGGGAAACAACCGCAACACAGGTGAGATTACTTAAAATAGAAGTACATAATCCACCTGCCTACTTCTACCTTGGCAGAGTTCGGTTGGCGAGTTATATACAGTATCGGCAGTGCGGTACACTGTGATAAATCCCTCAACGTGCGAGATTAACAGTTCTGTTACTTCAAATTGGCACAAAATGATTCACGAAGCACACAATTATTCAAAGCGGAATTACAAGGTTCCCCTGGTCGCAAAGCGATGCGACCACGGGGTGAAAAATCACATACGTCAGTTTTAGTTCAGAGACCGGTAGGAAGTGACGCTTAAGTTGGCAATCAGTACATCAGCTAATGCTTAAAATGCAAATAACTACAAACATCCCCACTACAAAATGTTCTGATACTTTAAGTCAAATCTAGTACCTTAAATCTAGTATGAAAATAGTCAAAGTTTCTAGCTAAAAAAAGTATAATGTAACTCGGGCTTTAGGCAGCACGGCCTGTTGAATTGTGTGACAAACGTCACTTAATACGGCCTCTCTGCTGGGTATTTTTTCGAAATCCATTGTATATTCTGGGAAAATGCCAATTTTGGTCGTTTTGTGGCCACATATTCACGATGACATTTAAATGACAGCTGCTGTCAAGACTAATACGTGTTTTGAAATAGTAATTTACGATACAATTGCGTAAAGCTAGTCGTTAGTCACGAGTGGGGCAGAGTTAAAACTCGAGTGAGCGAGCGTTTTAAGCCCTGCGAGTGACTAAAGATAATTTACGCATGTGTATCGTACAATATTTTATTTACGATATAATCTAGAAAACACGGTAAATATAAGAAAAATATTTAAATGTAAATTAGGATTAGTAGCAAACGGGCGTCGTTTTGCGTAGTTAAAAATGTTAAAACACGTTGCTACTGACGACGTGCCTAATGAAAACTTTTAAACACTGTGCTACTGACGACGTAAACTAATGAAAGCATGTTATTAAACAGCCGTTTTACAAACTTAAATAATATTTTCAGTAAGTCAGCTTGCTTGATGTCTTGATATTCGAAAGCGAAGTTATGAATTTATAGAAAATGGTAAAAAAATATATGTCGGCCAAAAAATTTAATACAATACTCGGTGCGTTAGGCATTTTACAGCGCTTGTAATGTAAATAACTAATACATTACCCTGGATTGTTTTTCCTTTCCAAAATTTATTTTTTTAACGAACAGCAAATATATTCTCTAGTTTCCACATCAACTCGTGTTCTTTTAAATCGGGTTTGTCCTTTTTAAATTGAAAGTAGCATCGTTTAATTGAAATTTTTTGTTGTAACAAAATTATTTTGGGCATTTTAACTTTTCCGATGACGGAAATTAATAGTAATTTACGATAAAAGTGCGTAAAGCTACTCTTTAGGCACGAGTGGGGTAGAGTTAAAACGCCCCGCGAGTGAGCGAGCGTTTTAAGTCCCGCGAGTGACTAAGATGCTTTACGAATGTGTATCGTATAGTCTATTTTTTTGCTTTATGATTCAGAGCAGGCTTTGCATATGCATTTTTGCAACAGTGTAGGTAGTTGGTTACAAAGTAAAATACTAGTAATGTCAAAACCCTGCTTCAACTGTCAGTGTGTTAGGCTATAGGTATGCAGCCTTATACTTAAGAACGGATAAAACTACTGAACAATTAACATTAAATACTTATTCATACTTTGCAGTAGTTTTAAATTCGCTTCATTTAAAATGTTCAACAGAGTTGCGTTTGAAATCTAGTATTATAAAAATTGTTAGAAAAGTAATATCTGTTTAATTCTTAAGAAGTACTTACATCAAAGATTTGGTAGCTGTTTTATTTAAATTACCGTTCAAGTCTTTTATATTAGTAAAATAATGATTTATAGTTTCTTTAGATTTACTCTCAACACTGATTTTTTGTGAAATTTTATTATGCATCACTGATCTTTACCGAAGTGTCAACTTGACAATCACGGTGATCTTAATTTTGACTGTAGTTATATTTTGTAACTGAAACTGTTGTATACTGCTAAAATAAAGTAAATGCAAAGCCTACCCTGAATCATAAAGCAAAAAAATGGACTATACAATATTTTATCTACGATAGAATCTAGAAAACACAGTAAATATAAAAAAAATTAAATGTAAATTAGGAGCACCAGCAACCGGTCTTAATTTTGCGTGTTTTAAAAATTTTAAAACACGTTGCTACTGACGTGCCTAATGAAATCTTTTAAACACGTTACTACTGACGACGTAAACTAATGAAAACATGTTATTAAACAGTCGTTTTACAAACTTAAAACTGCCAACTAAAAGGCAATTTTACACATTGTCGTAGATAAAATTATTTTGACACACTTGATAAATCATTTATTTACTTACGAATATAAAAATAATAAATCTGGCAATGCGGTGGCAAGAAGATGTTGAACAGACACTGACAGAAAAAAAAGTTGCATCTGCTACATCCATATATGTAATACTTACTATATTGCTAGCGGCTATGAGTGGGAAACTCACGAAGGAAGTGAGACAGACAACCAACTCTTCAATGTATAATGGTGAGCTGTGCGGAAGCGCGGCCGCGTCGTCCGCCCAATGGGGAAGTGGTCAAGTTTAAAATTCGCTTTTAAAGGCGGAGTTCGAATTCTCACGCATGCGCACGAGACGCGTTACACTCTAAGTGAGCCTATGTCGACGCCGTAATGTTTTCAGGAGTTCCGAGGCCCTACTAGCAATATATGTTTTAATACATATATGGCTACATCACCGAATCAGTTAGTCCAACATTAAAAGAAAAATCATAGCCAACTCTGTCCCAAAAAGGTTGTGAACGGATTATAGGATTAGGTTGGATGTCGATTTTTTGTGTGGAAATTTTGGAGCACATTAATTTTTGACGAGTAACCTAGAATGAGATGGGGTATTGAGTCGAAACAGGTTGGGAGGCCTAATCTGTGAAGTGGACGATGGTTATTTAAACTTACATTACAAGCACAAAACAATACCGGACTTGAGGGCCGGGCGATCGGGCGCTAGCCCGATGGGCCGGTGGTCGTTGGGGCCGGTGGTTAATCACGACCACGCACGAACATGTACGATGCTCTCTGTTTGAACACTGCGGCCGGAAATTGCTCACAAAAATGTCTCGGGAGATATGAGTATTTGCGGAATGAGATAATTATAAGGCAATGTTGTTCAGAAGAATTTGTATGCTTATTTAGCATCTCTCAAAGTATCTGAATACATCGGGTATGGATTTCTTTCCAGGACACTTTACAATTTCTGAAGAAATTTCCCAAAGAATAAAATTGCTGAGTTTATAAATAAGTTAAATAAGGAATTTTTTTGAAAATAAAAACCCGCTAGCCGTTATCATTAAGAAAGAGATTATCCCGTCGCAGACAAAAACAGATTTCGACATTCCAAGATTTGAATATTTTGCATGTGGACTGTTGGACTGGCAAAATATAGCATCAGTGAAAAAAATATTTACCAATGTAGCTCTGTTTTCGTCCTAAATTACACAAATAAATCAATCAATGACGCATAGTGTTTATTGGCAAACTTCACGATTATTGTTATTATTATATCGTATGGTTTACAGAATGTTGTGATACATATCAAACCCAGGGTGCATAATAGTATATTGTATGTTAAGAGCTGAAAGTGCATTCTTGCCGCTTGCGCATCATGCAAAAGCGGCAAGCGCACTTTTAGCTCGAAACATACATACTATTTTTTCGACGACTGAGCATATTATTAAAGGAAAATATCAAATTTCGTTTTATCGCAAAAATTAATTGACAATCAAGTTAACATTACTCGCGCAGTCTATATGACATGTGACGCGATTATTTCCACAAATGACGGGCGTTGTCAAGGAAACATTCGGACGTGGCTACCTATTTTGTTCACGCGGAAACCCAAAACGCTCGGCGAGCGGCAAAAAGATGAAAACGCACGCTCAGCGGCAAATGTCAACTTTCTGTTGTCAAATGACAGTGAGAAAAATCTACTTTATCTGAATACATCGGGTATGGATTTCTTTCCAGGACACTTTACAATTTCTGAAGAAATTTCCCAAAGAATAAAATTGCTGAGTTTATAAATAAGTTAAATAAGGAATTTTTTTGAAAATAAAAACCCGCTAGCCGTTATCATTAAGAAAGAGATTATCCCGTCGCAGACAAAAACAGATTTCGACATTCCAAGATTTGAATATTTTGCATGTGGACTGTTGGACTGGCAAAATATAGCATCAGTGAAAAAAATATTTACCAATGTAGCTCTGTTTTCGTCCTAAATTACACAAATAAATCAATCAATGACGCATAGTGTTTATTGGCAAACTTCACGATTATTGTTATTATTATATCGTATGGTTTACAGAATGTTGTGATACATATCAAACCCAGGGTGCATAATAGTATATTGTATGTTAAGAGCTGAAAGTGCATTCTTGCCGCTTGCGCATCATGCAAAAGCGGCAAGCGCACTTTTAGCTCGAAACATACATACTATTTTTTCGACGACTGAGCATATTATTAAAGGAAAATATCAAATTTCGTTTTATCGCAAAAATTAATTGACAATCAAGTTAACATTACTCGCGCAGTCTATATGACATGTGACGCGATTATTTCCACAAATGACGGGCGTTGTCAAGGAAACATTCGGACGTGGCTACCTATTTTGTTCACGCGGAAACCCAAAACGCTCGGCGAGCGGCAAAAAGATGAAAACGCACGCTCAGCGGCAAATGTCAACTTTCTGTTGTCAAATGACAGTGAGAAAAATCTACTTTCGATGTCAGTCGTCGAAAAATAAAATGTCAAATGATAAAATACTAGATCACAATCAGTACCCATTGTTTTTGTGATCGCGACTACCTGTTAATTGTACGTCAAAACCTTTGATAGGCATTTTAAGGTAAACGGTTGCTTTTACGCTTATGAACTAAGATTAGTTTATTTTTCGGCCTTTTAATTTTCTTTTAAATAATAACCTAAATTAAAAAATCGGGTGTGATACACGCACACAACTTCCTTTTACAGTGATTATATTTAGCCAAAAATTTTATTTTAAATTTTTAAGTATTTGTCAAAAAAATTCAGAAATTACAAATTCTACAAAAACTGTACAAAATAGAGTTAGGTGAAGAGACAAATTTTATCTAGAATTTTAAGCTGAATTCAAAAATGTAATAATATACCGGGTGTTCTATTTAAAATAGGAGTTAATAAAAAAAGTATTGAACTGGAAAATCACCTATCTCACTTCAATACACATTAAAAATGTAATAAAAATGTGAAGTTGAAAAAAATCGTTAGAGCCGTTTTTGAAAAAATCGAAAAAAACTGAACAATCACAAGAGTAAACATCTACTTCCGGTTATGCAATTTTCTTCAAAAGCTTGCTGTCGCATCTACATAGTACACAAAACTTATATATGAAGTTTCAACATCATACCTCTTTTTGTTTTTGAGATATTCTGTTCACAGACAGACAGACACACAGACAGACAGACACACAGACAGACAGTCACACAGACAGACAGTCACACAGACAGACCAATGAAGAAAAACATTTTTTTGGGTTCAGGGGACTAAAACGTGAAGATCTGTTGAAAACTCAATTTCGAATTTTTGGGGTGAATCCAATACCTCCTTTATTGCAAAAGGAAGTAAAAAAAGTGTTACAGATAACAAAGTTACTTTTTACTGGAGGGACTTTGTACTAAGGTATATTAGGTTTAATCTATTTATTATAGCGTACGGAATCTATGACTAATCGGTGTTCCATTCTTTTTGAGACACCCTATATACAGGGTCTCTAGTGTAAGTTTAAAATAAGAAAGAAAAGTGTTGAGGATGTTTGAAGGATGTATAGATAACCTACAATCTAAAAACTAAACTAACCTAACAAGCGATAATGACACACCGCCTCTTTTGAGTTGCACCGCCGGCGTGGGCTAGAAATTTTGAACCGTGCGTTCATGATCCTTTCTTTGAATACAATTGATCCGAAATATATTCTATCTTGTACGAATATACTTAAAAAAATTGTTTATAAACTTTGTCTAATTAATTTTTGTGGGTATCTTCTAGTTAGAACAAACCAAAAATTAAATTTTGTTTGAACATCCATTTACTAATATCATAGGCGAATAGATATTTATTCGCCTATGCTAATATGCATATGTTATACATCAATAGAAACGAGTAGAATATTTTTGCCGAGTACCTTTTTTTGTGGCGTCTATGATTGCCGAATCAAGCGGGTTTGAAAATTTTAAATTTTGCGCATTAACTCTAACTATTTTCTGGTATTTTTACATCATGGGAGGGTAGGTTATGAATATAATATAACGGAAACGTATAAAGTACGTTTATCTACTCCGGTGGGATAAGTAACTCATTACATTACATTACATTACATGACATAATGACATTTGCCTACTAAAATATTTTTGAAAATGACAGATCTGACATTTCTTTTAATG
This sequence comes from Agriotes lineatus, assembly GCA_940337035.1. Lineage (NCBI taxonomy): Eukaryota > Metazoa > Arthropoda > Insecta > Coleoptera > Elateridae > Agriotes > Agriotes lineatus. Next base: position 63,463 of record CALNHX010000261.1, on the reverse strand, counting down.
CACTTTTCTCAATTTTAGGCAGTCGTAGATAACAGCTATTTACGTTATTAGACCGGTAGAAACATTTTTATGGACGCGCCAATACTTTACAGGTCGAGCCCGTAGGGCGAGACCTGTATGTTTGGCAAGACCATAAAAATGCTACCGGTCGTGTATCGTATAAGATTTTTTAGGATACTGCATTGGTAACTAGCGTTTACACAGTTACAGTTACAAACGAGTCCGCTAGATAAAATTTACCGGCCTAGACCAGTAGTAGTTCTATTACTACTGGTCTAGGCCGGTAAATTTTATTTACCGGACTCGTTTGTAACTATGTAAACGCTAGTTACCAATGCAGTATCCTAAAAAATTTTGTACAATACATGTGTGATAATGCATCATTAATATACTTGTGTGCTTACATAACTCGTGCTACGCACTCGTTTGTAACTTACACACACGTATAATAATGATGCTGCTATCCCCCAACTATTATCTACTTTGATGTCGCAATATGGTAATTACAGCACCGAAAACAGTGCTACAATGGAGTCTATTATAACTATTTTGGTAACTATTTGTTTTATAAGGTTGGTGACATTTGCTTTCACATGCTCATAACAAGACAAACGTCAGATGTCGAATACGTAACCACAATCTCGGAACTGTATTTATTAAATTTATTCTAATCAAATATAACTTAAACTGAAGGTACTTTTTAAAGAATTAATTAAATACATAATTATTGTTCTAGGTAAGGCACTATTTGAACAACATACGAACCAAAAAGTTTGCACCAGATTTAAACTAATTCAAATGTCAGAGCATAGCCAACTAATATTTAGGTTAGCTTACGCTAATACAGCCATTACAATCACCATAAAAACATGATTCTGTAAAGCATGCCATGACAAAATGTCATTTGGCGCCACCTCTTAGTGTTATTCTGAACTTTTAATCAGGGCCTACCGCGATATTCAAATTAAAAACAAATACTGCTGAATAGGTAGATTTGAAAACTTGTCATATTTCAATCAACTATATCCTCAAATTCATATTGCCGTAGTTTGAGTCAGTAATTTTTATATAAACAGGTTCTTTCAAAGCTATTTAAAATGGTTAGAAAGTGGTTTACCTGTGGAAATCCAAACAAACCACTTTTTGAATTTCCAAGCGATATGCAGATTCGTACCAAATGGCTCAAAGCTAATTCAGGAGTGATATTGTTAACACGTTGAAGGACACTAACGCTGAGCAGCGTCCTTAATTGTATCTACCAGTATAACTGAACGCTGCACTGCATCTAATTTTCCATATAAAATAATAGTACATAATCCAGTTGTTACTGTCACCACTGGTACGTACACAGTCATATCAGTGTCACACAAACACGAGTTATTTGCCCCAAACAGCTCTCTTACAGTTATCTACCTCTTTGCTCCTACTTGTGCAGAACGCTGATAAGCATCGCAGTGTATCACAACACAACCCTATATGAAGTCGGCAACTGTCCTTCAACGTGTTAATTAACAATAAAAGTAATTAAATCACCTTTATTTATAATATTTATTATTCATGTATTACATATATTTCTATACTTATTGAATACTCTACTTTGTGTATTAACCATTTCGATGACAAAAATACTTGTTTGATTAAAAACGCTACACCAACTGGAACTGTAGATAATACATATTTTTTATCACATTAATTAGAAGTACCATTATGTACATTTTTTAGCAAATTTTACCTAATTTTGAAATTAAATAAGAACAAGAACATTTACAAAAACCATTCAAAAGAAACCCAAGCTGAACTTATATCTCCAGCCCAAATTGCAGATCTTCAGTATATGTACCTACTATTAAAATGTTGACTTTAAAGCTAAAGCGGATTAGTGTTAATTATTCAAAGTTTATTAAAAATAAAACCACTTAGAATGATATACAGAAAAATTGGGGCAAATTAAATGTTTTCCATAAAATATTCCAAGATGCTGACGATGGAGACAAAAAAGCAGAATTTCGTGCAAAAATTGTTCTTAATTATGATAAAAAAAGCTCCTCGTTAGTCAGAAGTTTCGATTCATATGTGTACAGTATGGAGATTTCGCTCTCCTAAAGGATATCAGCACTGCAGAAACTATTTAGCGAGTTTACCATCAAAAACATTGTTATGGTATCTCGGTGACTGTAATTGTTCAGATGAATTAATTAAGCAACGTTTAATGGCTAAAGTCGCCTAATTAACAGTTCCAGCAGAAAGAATTTGCTTCTTAATTACTGACAATATGTCAATTAAGGAGAAAGTGCAGTATAGCAGATCTCAAGATCGCATCTATGGTGTAGATAATACTCAATATACAACCGTTTGCAATAAACCTCAAAATGTGTTGTTATGTTATATGTAAGTACATGGATTGTCAACAAGATACATCATTCCAGCACGATATTTTTTTCATTCTTCTTTGAGAATTAATTTCTTTTACTCGTTAACAATGAGAGTAGTTACTTAAGTCTTCTGACTGTGGTTTCGTTGTTCTAAGAATTGTTGCAAATAATTTTTAGATTTAGATTTTTTGTGGTGGAATTCTAAAAAACTACATGGAACATCCTTTCCTAAAACCAGTACATGATCTGCAAAATGGACTACCTTTTAAGTAAGCTTGTACGGTCCTTAACGAAAAAGAATTTGTACTCATCAGATTTTGAAAAAATTTATATTTTACATGCTGTTCAGATTTTTTCACCCACCGCCACTGCCTCTTTACAGTTTTTAAAAGCAGGACAAATTGAATTTCAAAATGTCAACAGCATCTACTGTGAAATGTTTAGAAAGCATATACGACTTTTTCCAGATTCATAATGTGTGTAATAGAACAATTTCTGCAAAAATTAGATAGCAGCACTGCACCGTTGGTTCATGTTTCTGACGAAAGACTACTGATTGGACGTAATACTTCAGAACTATATCGATCCTATGCAAAATTCTTCTGCATCTGTTGGTTTGCAAGGTTTATCCAATGAAAGACTCACGTCTTGAAATTGACTGCTAAAAGTACATCATTATACATCACATTTTTACTTCAAGAAGCTGGTTTTTACTATGTATTAACAGGTTCATTTAGTTCGGATGCAGTGGAGGCAACGATTGCACACATGCAATAGAAAGTTGCTTCAAATGGCGCAACAATGCTCGAATTGCTGGGCATGCTCTTCGTCTGCTATTACGCTGTGGTATTATGAAGACTGCCATACTCAAAAATTGCACATTATAGTAACTTCACTAGTTCTGCAGCATTTCCAACTACATCAAGCATAACTGAAAACGAAGATGTCGAATTACCTGCACATTTAACAGTTAAAATTCAAGATCGTGCAGACTTAAATTATCCAAATTCCATTTTTGTAGGTATTATAAACATTTATTTTAAAACCGTTTATAACCTAAAAAATATCTTTAGTAAAGACAACAACCAGAACCAGATTTAGGTGCTGTATTTCACCACCTGATGGCGCCAAAAACCGTACGCGTTGGCAATTGTCATAAGAACATTTTACAACAATGAAAGTGACACTTATGGAATAGCCGTGATAGCTTTGCTATATAAATTTTAGTTAGCCATGGTCAGAGCAGCGAAATTGATACTTTGTCCAATAGATGGCGACTGTCAAATGTCACTTGACAATGTCGGCATCGTTACACTCAAAAATCCCTAGATTGCAATGCAATATTTTTAGTATCTGACGTTTAGAATTTCTATAAAATCAGCAATTCAAAGTAGATAAAATAGTATGTTATCCTCTTTTAATAAGAGGCATTGTAGCACTTGTTCCATTGGAGCACTCCTCGCTGCGCTCGTCGTGCCCCAAACCCACGTGTGCTACAATGGACCCTCTTATAAAACTCCTATAATAATATATTTATTTATTTATTTATTTATTTATTATTTCATTAACGGGAAGACCCTTTTTAACAAAATATACAAGTAAATTAAATTATAACCTAATACAATTAGACAAATTAAATTAAGTAAGTAGGATAAGCTAAATTAACCTAATAACATCCCAATCAAAAATTTTCAAATTTAATTCTGAGAACAGATGATTTAAACTTGCTGAATGAAGTGTCAAACAAATCAATATATGCATAGTAGATATTTACTTCCCGACACATCCTAGAAATAGCAGAATAATAACTATAGTTAGTTTTATGAAATGGTACAAACAAAATATTAGTATTTCTTAGTGTACGAGCAGGTACATGTAACTTAATACTACACAAAATTTGAGGACAGTCAACCAAAGAGTTTAAAATTTTGTAAATTAAACACAAATCAAAAGTAATTCTTCGAACTCTAAGAGTTTTCATATTTAAATAATTTAGAATGTAATCATAATTTATATTGTCAATATTAATTTTCAATTTGAAAGCTACAAATCGAAGAAACCTATTTTGAATACGTTCAATGCTATTAATATACACTAAATAATTAGGCATCCAAATTACCGAACAGTATTCGAGGTGTGGGCGAACTAACGATATATATAGGATCCTAAAAGTAACAATATTTTGGAAATCAGCAGAAAATCTCTTAATAAAACCTAACATACGGTTAGCCTTAGATATAATTTCATTAATGTGCGTTACAAAAGTGAGTGACTTATCTAGCTTAACACCAAGATCACGTACTTCAAAAACTATCGGAAGCTCATGGTTATTCAAGGTATAAGAACCTGTGATTGGTTTGTTGTGGCGATAGAACTTCATACAGAAACATTTAGAAAAATTTAACTCAAGGTCGTTTAGATAACACCATGCAACGAAGTTACAGAGTTCATTTTGTAATAACTGGACATCTAAAGGTGATCTGACAGTCAAATAAATCTTGATATCATCCGCAAATAATAAAAAGTTACATAAATTAAAAACACTTTTTACATCGTTGATAAATAGCACAAAAAGAAGGGGACCAAGATGTGATCCCTGCGGCACACCCGAAGACACCTTAATTTCAGAAGATACATAGTTTTTAATTTTAACAAACTGGCACCTATTTGTTAGATAACTCACTATCCATTCGAGCAGATTCCCGATAACTCCATATGCTTCCAATTTCGCTATTAGTAGACAATGATTAACACGGTCAAATGCCTTAGAAAAATCGCCATATATGGAATCAACCTGATATCCAAACTCAAAAGCTCGTGAAATGTAATTCTCGTATACCAGCAAATTTGTTGCAGTAGATCTACCCTTGCAGAAACCATGCTGCTCGCCAATTATCAGATGTTTCATTAAGTTACTCAACTTTTGAGTGATAATGCATTCAAAAATCATTGGTATGCAACTGATTATAGAAATTGGCCTATAGTTCTTAATGTTAATTTTATCTCCACTCTTGTAAACCGGCGTAATAAAACTGGACTTCCAATACTCAGGAAAATGGCCCTCATTTAGGGAGAGTTTAAAAAGTAGCCATAATGCTCTAGACAATGTAAAATTACATTGTTTAACAAAGTAGGCTGGTATACCATCAGGACCAGGTCCCTTATTAGAATTTAACATTTCTATTTGCTCATATACTTCAATTAGTGATATATCCAACGACGATAGAACAGTTGGCGATGAAAACCTATAGTCAGGTGGGGCGGTAGCATTATCAGAATAGACAGACGCAAAATATTTTGCAAAAAGATCAGCAATCTCACCTCCTCCGTCTGCTTTGTCATTGTCTAAGAACATTGAGTTGGGAAGATCATTATCCTTTCTGCGATTGTTTACAAATCTCCAAAAACTGTTAATATTTCCTGCGATCCCATCTTCGACTCTACCGACATGACTTTTATAACATGAATTGGACAGTTTTTCACATTTTCTTCTTAGCTCAGAAAATTGCAAGTAGTCTTCAATGCGGCCTGTTTCCTTATATTTTTTATGTGCAAGTTTCTTTAATAATATTAGTTTTTTGAGAGCAGGAGTGAACCAACTAGGAAAGCTGGTAGAATAAGATTTGCAGAGTGGAACATACATTCTGATTGACTCATATACGATTTGGTAAAACATATTTATGGCGCTAATCAAAGACAGATTACTAAAAATTAAATCCCAATTTACAACTTCAAAATAGGAGCATATTGCATAGTAATCAGCATGTTTAAAATCGTAGTAGTAATCATCATATACCAATCCCAAATTCGTCGTAGTTAAAGACAGTGTAGCACAAAGTGCAGGGTGATGTTTATCACATGGTAACATAGATTCTAAGACAGTAGATATCACAGCTTCGGAAAGATTAGAAAACATAAGGTCAAGCATTACACCATTGGTATTTTGGATAGTGTTTAACTGCATCAAATTATAACTACCAAAAGTATCTGATAATACAAGGGCAGCATTATTCTCCAGGTCCGTTGCATTAGCTTGATGAACAGAATATACTCCAAAATTGTCGTTAATCCATGTGACATTTGGTAAATTGTAATCTCCGAGAATTAATAATTTATTATTGATATTTGCATCCATAATTTCTTTAATAGAGTTACAATGCTCAGTATATATGTCGATTGATGATCTCGGTGGAAAATAAACAGCTCCAACAATAAGATAACTTGACTGACAAAAAATTTTCACAAACAACTGTTCAATATTAGCATTTGCTAGATTAATGCAACTGCAGCTGACGTGATTCCTAATAGCAATCAAAACACCACCGCCTCTGTTATAGACGCTGGTCTCACTATTTCGATCCTTCCTGTAAATATTGTAGTTGGAGAACCCCAATTCCTTATCAGAAATATCCTTATGCAACCAAGTTTCGGTGAATACTATTATATCATAATCGCTATTGAGTGTTAATGCAATTCTTAGTTGAGGTAGTTTAGTTCGGAGCCCACGTATATTTTGATAATACACAGTTAACGTTTTTCGTTTTTTGAGCTACTACGAGTGTTGACTTCTACAATTTTCGGAACGCCATGGATATATCTGATTGTCTTATTCGTTTCACCATTCTGCTTAAGTTGTTCTAAAGCAGCCTTTAATTTCTTATAGTAAGCCCTTTGCGCTGGGGTCTGATCGGAGCTGATACGCACATTAGGATCGGATATTTTATTCTTATTTCTTAAAATAGTTAACGCTTCTTCATGAGAATTTAGAATAACTTTTAAAGGCCGAATTTTGTTGTTATAATGTTTACCTAGTCTAAACAGTTTAAGGTTTTTGGTGTCCACTTCAATATCACTCAAAAGATCCTTGACTGCGTTTTTATCAGCAATTGTTTTATCAGAAAAGGAATTGCCGTCTGGTTCCTGAATGTTGAAGAATATTACATTTTTAGCACGCTGTTGACGATCAAATATTTCGGAGATAAGGTTCTCATTTAGATCATTATCTTGCTTATTTATGTAATCTTGCTGCACATTTCCAGCACTAAGCTGATTAATTTTGTCTTCAAGCAATAGTACTTTATTAATCAGCTCAGGGACACGAAATACTCCAACCTCACATGCATCACAAAAAAATAAGAGCTTACGTTTACTTAATTTTAAGCATCTTATTTCCGTCTCTGATATATCACCACACTTTTTACACAACTCTTTTCTACAACCATCACATGAAAACAATTGCTCATCTACTTTATCACATTTAGCACAAGTTTTAGATATGCTGAATTTTGCGATCAACTCACTTGTTTTAGGTTATAGATGTATACAATTTCATTATACTACATTTATATCCTTTTTCCACTATTAGCATTAAACGATGTCATTATTTACTTTGTTTTCGAGCCAAGAAGATTAATTTCTTTCCTAGTGGTTAATAATATTTCATTATTAACTACTGGTTAATAATGGAAACAATTGCTACCTAGTACTCATATTCTTATTTAAAATTATGTCAAAAATCGAACATTCGCCTTTGAAATACAACAACCACTTTTAAAGCGTATTTATTGAATTTAATATTTGTAGTAATTTTAATTACATTTCTTAGTTAAAAATTAGAAATGATTATTGGGTTGCCTATACTATAAGTACTATAATCAAGAAAACCATGAACAACTTAACCTAAAAATTCTCCTACTCGAAAAGGAAACAAACCGCAAATAACGTTATTTAAACTGTAACAGAAGGATATTAAGTGATACTTACATAAATGTCAATTGAAATCAACTATTCTCTTGTTTTCAAGCAAGGCTACTTGGTTATTGTGGATATTTGCATTTGTAATTTTATTTTTTATTAATGTAAAAGCAATTAATTATAAAAGGAATAAAGGTATTAGTAGTGGAAACAATCATATATAAACCATGGTAGAGAAGACTTATCAGCCTCGTAACTTATTTCACTCGATGCTTCGCATCTCGAGAAATAATTCTACTCGATTGAGAAAAATATTTTCTTTACCTTGGTTTATGCTATACTATTATTTCATGTTGTAACCGCTATCGTGTTCATTGGTCCTCGATAGCGGGTGTAAAAATAGTGGGGCCCTAGGGCGTTGAGTTGCTCAGTACTCTCAGCAGTATAACAAGTACTACCAACAATGTAGTATAGTAACACCAACAATCTGCATAGTAGCCATAGCATACCAAAAATTCACTACGAGAGCACAACAATGACGCAGTAGTTTGTCGCCAAAATACTGAATCCTCTCGGGAAATTTAAAGCTCTCCGCTTAGCGTTGCGCTTTCATTCTCTCGTGCTATAATCTATTGATTATGCCCGTAATACATAAATTACTATTATTGCCGCAAAACTATGTCATAAACAGTACCTATCTACTTTATAATTCAGTCGTACAAAAATTAAGTTATCTTTATTTATTTATGATTATACCGGACCCAATTTGCATGTAACTCATTTTAAAATAATGAATTTTAGAAGTTAAGCTAGCCCTTGTAGGGGTACTTGTATTCACCACAAAGTTTTTGCACTGTCATGTATGTGATACAAATAGAATATTTATTGTGCAACCACCTATATAAAACCAAACGAATGCGCGTAGTGTCAACAATCGAACGAAAAGTCCAGAACGTTCGGAATTGTTAAAATATCTGGCATTTCCAAAAATTTACTAACTTTTAAGAACTTTCCACTAAATGTAAGTATATACGCACTGCGTATAATTTTGGGTGGTTTATGGTTTTTTATTTCACAAAATTGCATCAGATTATTCTAACCTCAAACTGCAATTGATCATTTTATGTCGACTTGGGTATTGGGTTCTTAAAACTTAATTGTACAGTAGTTGTAGAAACAATGGCCTCGTTGCTAGTATCGAGGTTGTGCTGCGCCCCCAGCTTAAGACTTGCAGTTGCCCGTAAAATTCCTCAGCAATCAATTTTCCGCACCTTTGCCGAGGATGGCAGGGAAACTGTACAGAGGACTGCTCGTAGGCGAACTCTGCGTGAGCGAGCCATGGCTCCAGCAGGTGAAGGGGGTAAGTTAGTACAACTTTCAACAAGGAACATAATTAAATCTCACTTATTTTTTAGCTTTCAACATTGGAAAAGGTGCACTTGCAGGTGGAGCTGCACTTGGTCTGGGAGCCCTTTGTTTTTACGGATTAGGTCTCTCTAATGAAGCGGGAGCACTCGAGAAATCAGCGTAAGCCGAATTAGGTGAAATTGTTATCAAAACTGATATGGGATTTTTCAGGATCTGGCCACAATACGTGAAAGATCGCATTAAAACTACATATATGTACTTTGGAGGATCTTTAGCAGTCACTGCAGCTAGTGCTATGGCTGCTTTTCGATCTCCTACCATTATGAGGGTTGTCACTAGAAATGGATTTATGGTATGGCTTGCAAAGTTATTAAGTAACGAACAATTTGAATTAATGCCAATATTACAGGGGTTAGCCATTAGTCTTGCTGCTATAATGGGTACAGGCATGCTGGCCCAAAGTATTCAATATAAGGAAGGTTTCGGACCCAAACAAATGGCGTGGTTACTCCACGCTGGTACTTTAGGAGCCATGCTGGCTCCAATGTGTTTCATGGGTGGTCCTATTCTTACTCGTGCAGCTTGGTATACTGCTGGACTTGTTGGTGGTCTTAGCACTATTGCAGTAAGTTTTATAATGCGTTTGTTATTTAACACGTTCAGTGCGTTTTTAATTACCCAGAGCGTTACTGGTCTGCGCACAGAATTACAACTGCTGACGTACTATGATTTTTTTATCATAACTGCGACATTTGCCTCGCTTATGTAGAAATCTGCTTTTACCCAATGACCTATGTCTGGTGACGCACTATAGCTTAGCATAATTCAAGTCACCAGACTCGAGCTACGTGAACGGATATGTTACAAAATAATGTGCTGAACGTGTTAAAAAAAGTTATCATTAATTATTCGTGTTTAGGTCTGTGCCCCAAGTGAAAAATTCTTGATGATGGGAGCTCCGTTAGCAATGGGCCTTGGAGTCGTTTTTGTGTCTTCAATTGGAACAATGTTTTTGCCACCCACAACTGCTTTGGGAGCTGGATTATATTCGATTTCTTTATATGGTGGACTTCTACTTTTCTCTGCATTTTTGTTATATGATACGCAGAGGATAATTGCACAAGCCGAGAGATATCCCACCAGTCCAGCTCTTTACAATATACAACCATATGATCCAATTAATGCGTAAGTGTTTTATTTGTTGATTAAATTGAATTTTAACCACACGCATAGGCATGTAGTGACTAACTCGTGGTAAAAAAAATTAAATTTGAGAAGCAGTGCAGAATAATGATGCTTATTTTTATAACTTTTCAATGTCTTTTTGTAGCCATTGTTCCTGTTTTACTTTGCATAATATTATTACTTCTTTCTCTACTTTATAGTTGTTATAATCTTTATTTTGTTTTTCGAAGCCAGTTTATTCTCTTCTGCCTTTTTTCACTGTTTAACAAACTGTCTGCTTGCCTGCTATATGTTTTACTGTGTTATTTTACATGATTCCTATTCCAGTTATATTTGTATATTTCTGTCGTAATTTTCTTTTTTTGTCAGGTATTGTTTGTCTATGCTTCTGTGTTATTTAGATGATCTACTGCATCGTATGTTTCTTTTCTTTTAACTTTTACTCGATCAGTTTATTACTAAAGCGGCATTCACACCTCTAAAGGTGCGTACTGACTTGAGAATTTTTGCGTTCTAACGATTTGCGCGTAAAATTGCTCTAAATAGTACCAGCTCAAATTTGCGTGCGCGTACGCCGCAACACGCACGAACACAATCCATTGCTTGTCGGACTCTGCGATTTCATCAAAGAACTTCTTCTATATTATTAAATATACAAAAATACGAATCGATCATTGAATGGAGCAATTAATTGATGAATATGAAAAACATGTCATATTATTATGATTGGATGCTAAACAGCAGTAGATGCATGGGATATGATTGGAAATAATTTGAAATTGGAAGTTTATGAAGTGAAACGATAAATGAATAGTCCACCATTGTTTGGATTTTTAAATTTTTTTGTTTTTTAATACAGTGCATTACAATAAATGCTGTACTTGCAGCTGTTATATTAATTTGAAACATTTTTCCTCGACACATCACACACATACAACACAAGTTATTAACGATATATGAGGCCTCTAAATGTCTGCGGACCTCTATTTCCCGCCATTATTCTTCTCTGTATTTCTCTACTTGTATCAGGTGTTCTGTGGATTTCCATACCAAGATACGTAAATCTTTGTACCTCTTCTATATGTTTTTCCTTTCGTTGTTGTTATGTTTAGTCTACTTGCGCTATTGTACTCTTGGTCTGTCCATGTCATGTGTAGTTGGCGTAGAGCTATTTGGTTAAACGGTCTTAAAAGCGTAAGTAGTAATCCCACCGGGTGATCATAAATGGTTGTGATTTTTTTTAGGTTGGGACTGTTTATGTTGGTGGCACTGTAAGTCTATGTCAAATTCGAGGTTAGCAGGTTAGGTTTTGCGTCAGTCTGTGTCAAAACTGATACAAAACCTAACCTATTAACCTCAAATTTGACAGAGACTTACAGTGCCAACCTAAGAAAAAAAATCACAACCATTTATGATCACCCAGTATGTAAAACCGATTTAAAAGGTGTACTGCAGGTAAAATTCCAGGATTGGCTTCTAAAATTTTATTTGAAAAAAGAATTCGTAATTTGTTTAAAGTAAAAGTTAACACAATAGAAAAAACATCATTCACTTATTACATACGTGTTACAACAAATCTGCTTTAACAAATATAATTTTTTAAACAATGTTTTGTAACTTAGTGTCCCCTGGCACTTAATTCATATAACTTGTCAAAATAGTTTTTGTCGCTTTCACTATCATCTTCGCCACCAAAATTAATTATAACCTGTTCATGAAAAATACCCTCGTTTATATAACTATTTTCTGTGTCGATTACATCACGCACACGATTTTTCCAAAGGTCCAGAAAAATATTAATAACTTCTTGTTGTATAAGTTGTATCACTTCACTGTTCAAATTGGGCAATTTGTTTTCTTTGAGCTGGCTCCATATTTGCTCAATTGAATTGAATACACAATAATATGGCGGTAAACGTAATACAGTATGGCCTAATTTGCTTTTCAATTCGTCTATGTAAATTTGCTTGGAAAAAGTTTTTGTTTTTAGCACCTGCAACAATTCCTTCTTCGTGTAGCTTTCTTCAAAAAACATATCATGCTGTCGTAAAGTTTGCTATGTCGTCTTTTAAACTATTGGAATTTGGCACTTTTATCAATTTGCCTGGAATGGTAGCTGGCGTTGTCTAGTACAATGACAGAATGACTGGGAAAATTTGGCAAGTATTTTCGAACCACGACTCGAAAAATTCCGCTGTCATATCCTCATGGTAATCTAAACTCGAATCGCGAACATTTTTAGCCGATATCAGAGGTCTACAGTGCACCCACTCTTCGTTGGACCCGGCATGTAGCAAAATCACTCCTTTTCCTCTTGCAGGGGGTACATCCATGTTGCATTTGTTAGAATTGTCTACCCAAACTTTGCGGATTTGCACGATTTGTTTAGCATAATGTTTTGTGTACTATGTAGATGCGACAGCAAGCTTTTGATGAATATCATATAACCGGAAGTAGGTGTTTACTCTTCTTATTTTTTATTTAAAAAAAATAATTCAAAAACGATTTTTTTCAAACTTTACATTTTTAATGTGTATTGATGTGTAAATGATTACATTCTTGAATTCAGCCTAAAATTTTAGAGAAAATTTGTCTTTGAACTAACGCTCTATTTTGACGGTTTCTGTAGAATTCGTAACTTTTGAAAAATGCTTAAAAATTAAAAATAAAATTTTTGACTAATTATAAGATCACTGTAAAAGGAAGTTGTGTGAGTGTATCATACCAGATTTCACTAGCGCGCACAAGGGTTGGAGGTTTATGATGCACCCACTAGACATTCACTCTCGATTTTTGAAGCTGCAGATTTACTGCCGTATTGTTCGTCCACTTTCGCTTCTTATTTAGAAAAGTGTTCGTCAGATTTGAGAATTCCTTTTCGCTTTTGTTTGCAGGAACTCGTGGACGTTTAGAGAGTTTCTCTCTTTTGTATTCCGCCGTACAAATCACTTTTTGGCATCAGGCGTTTTTACCCCTTTTACTCGAAAGTTTTCAAATGGCACTTAAGCTAACTGCTCGCACTTCGAGAATTTTTATTGCATGCACTGTATAATTTTATGGGCGAGTTTCCTCTTCTTGGCAACGATCTTTTATGATTTATTGCTCCGCTACAGTATCTTTATGTTTGCTATATTTGCCTATGATGGGTCTGTAGCACTCTCCCTATCTCCGCATTTGCATCTCCTAATACAATTTTGATGCGCCAGCGTAGCCCAATGGTTAGAGCATCGGACTGCGGTTCCCGAAGTCTGGAGTTCAAATCGCTTTAAATAATTGGGGACCTGCGTTCGAAAGAACAAGGTGTAATAATGCGGTTGGTCTAATGTGTGATGCTCACCACATGCCATGAATTTGACACGCTGTCGCCGGGTGTGAGAGCGAGGATACGGAAGCTCTGACCTTTCGCCTTGCAGGCCAAGCTCCTTCATGGGGTGTTAGCGGCTCACCATTATTATTATTATTATTAATACAATTTGGGATCGTATTTGGATAACTTTTTGTATACTTCATCTAGGGTGTTATAGAACTCCTCTTGCGTGTCCATTTTTGATACCTCGGTTGTAGCATGAATGTTTAGTAACGTTATTTTCTGATATTTTCCTCTCCACATTCTATTTGATATCGGTTTGAATTCTTCCACTGCTGCTGTGCACTCTTTTTTTATAATAAAGCCTACTCCTAACCGTCTGTCCACTGTTAAGGTATAATCTATTCCATCTTTAAAAAAACGATGGTTGGCCATGACAATCTGACAGATATCACTCTGTATATGAACTGACAAAACTGCGGTAAAGTTAGGTTAGGAATTTTGAAGGTTCAGAATGCCCGATGTTGCCATAATGTGCTACATTATTTTTAGTAATTATAGAATAGCTAACAGATCTTCTTACCTATAAATAAATGATCCACTTTTTAAGAAAATTCTTTTATGGGATAGGAATTCAGTGTACTCACGTTGAAAATGTTCATCAATCTACTAATAATTTGATCATTGCTTAGATCGGTTTTATATCGTCTGAAATGTGTGTAGCACTTTTAACACACTGCTTTCGTCGCCGAAGGCACAACATTGTGCATGCTGTTTATAAAATTTTACACAACAATCAGTTACACTATCACTTTATTTTTCAGAGATTAGCAAAGTGTCATAATGACATTTATTGACATATTTTCTTGTCTTTTGGTTTGGTAGCATTGGCAACGCGGCATTTCAAATTTAGTTAGAAAAAGTTTGCCACCACAAAGAAATGAAATATAACTACTGCGTTTTTTTAAAGATGGAATAGATTATACAGGGTGTCCAAAAAATGGCGGATTAACTCTACGGTGCGTTACTGAGGGATGCCTTATGAACCCTGGAAAAATATGAAAAAAAATCCCTGGGCCGTATTTTTCGAAATATTTCGAAATTAATAAATATAAATCTGGCAACATTGATACTGCAACAATTTCTCAGTCAAAAATGTATCCATAGTAAGTTGTTAATATGTTGGTGACACTGTAAGTCTATGTCAAATTCGAGGTTAGTAGGTTAGGTTTTGCGTCAGTTTTGACACAAACTGTCGCAAAACCTAACCTGCTAACATCGAATTTGACATGAACTTACAGTGCCACCAACATATTATTCATACAACAAATATTTCAATGCCAAGCTTGATTTCGTATATTATTATTGTACAAAGCCTGTTTGCCATATTTAGTAATTGACAAACTCAACAGGAAATCAATTTTTTAAAATACTTAAATATTGAAAACAATTTAGTTAAATCCCAAGAATATTAAAAAAACATATTTTAATAAGTCCCAGATATATTTGACACTATAATTATACACTAGTTATTTAAATAAATGGATTTCATTACCCACCTTTGACCAGAAATATTTCGAAAAATACGGCCCAGGGAATTTTTTTCATATTTTTCCCCATGGTTCATTAGGCATCCCCAAGTAACGCACTGTAGAGTTAATCCGCCATTTTTTGGACACCCTGTATATGAAGTCGTCAATCTCTATAATTTCGTTTCCTTTTTGTTTCAATCCCTGTATTGCCAATATTTTTATTTTGTACGTTTCCATCTCATTTGTTAGATGTTTCAGGGAGCCTTCTTGATATGTTCCTCGTACATTCCACGATCCTATCTTAAGCTGATCCTCGAGTTTGAATATGTTTTTGCCCGTTCCTCGGCCTGATTCTTCCCCATCGTTTTTCATTTCTTTCTTGTATTCGGTTGTCCTGATGCCCAATTCTATAGTTTTTTCCTCAATATTTTTTTCTCCATTTTGCTGCAGCCCTTATTACATAGTCATATCGTTTCCTCCGTGGAGTATACTGTTCTTGCTTTATCTCTTGATAGTTGCTGATATTGGCATTTTTGTGTTAAATCTTTCTAGTTTGTTATATAATGCTTTCTTTTCCGAGCATGAAACGATAAAGAAGCTGACCTGCGGTTAATTAATTAAAATAATCAATGCTAGTAAAAAATCGCAGATTAACCTCCTTAAAGTACGCATACTTACCGCGCAGGCCAAACTAGCTCAAATTCGGTGATAAGGTCGTGAGTTCAAACCACCAGCTGTGTACCCTGCAAAGTCTTAAAAAAAAGATATGGGCGCCAGAAATCAGATGATTTCGAATAATATTACTAACTACAACTGACTAGCATTTATTTATTAACGCTAAATAATCTTGCAGTCTATAATGGTAATTCAATATTAAATAATTAGAATAATTTGGTCATAAAGAATGTAATAATGATAGAAATGTGCAAATTGAAGATCAAGAACCCCTTTCAGGTTATTAAATTAATTGTAACCACAAATAAATCGAGTGATATGCATATCGCTGTCATTTAAAAAAACCTCTGTTCAGGCTATTGAAGGCAAAAAACGTGAATGCACCTTTTACAAAGGTTTGATTACACATATAAATTGTAGCTTTCAATATTAATTGTAATTAAGTATACGCATTTAAACTTCAAATATTAAAACTAATTGAACGTATGCGTCTAAACTTTACATGTTAGTAATAACGGAAAGTATTAATTTAAACTTTAAGTACTGATAGTTATGGAATGTACGAACTAATAAATTGAAATAATTCGAAATACAATGCATTATAATTAAAATAAAAATATACAGGTTAGACCAGAAATAATTGGATAAATGGAGCGTATTATTTCTTCTTTAATTCTCATCTTTTCTCTTAAATTGCTTATTTCAGTTAAGTTATTCCTCAGTTCATCTAGTCTTTTGTTAAGCTCTGTGTTTTCGCTTGGTTTTTCAGTATTTCCTCCATGATTTCGCATGTCCTCGTTTGCATATCTTCGCCTTCCATTTCCGATTTTTAAATGTATCAACTCCTATAAATGTGTTTAATATTCGTGCGTGTGTGGTCTCCTTTATTTTGTTTATACTTGTGGGTTGAATGGATGAATTAACCTCGCTGGGCGGGTCGACGGCGCTGTGACGTATTGCTTATATCGTGTTAGGCGATCTTCGTCCTGCGCGTTCCTCACTTGTTTACCATTGTTCTTTAATTATTGCACAATTTCTTACCCCACTACGTACACTTTCCGCTATTACCTGTTTTTCCACATTTTAGATTCTGTTTCACTTTGCAAACACGGCTATACACCGTTTTTGGGTGGGTTGAGGCCGCTATTGACAGTTACTCGGCGCCATCAGCACATAATCCTCTTTGTTAAATATAAGTTGTGATAATGAATTTGTTATTTTCTTAATTGAATTGTTTTTTAGGGCTATGTCGGTATACTTGGATACTCTGAACATCTTCATTCGCATGGCTACCATTTTGGCAGGTGGTGGTGGTCAGAAGAGACGATAAGTGAACAGCCACGATATTCGGTATTTATCTCCTTATTTAATATCGTTTCAACTTTAAAACTCAAACTACTGTAACATGCTTGATTAATAAAATTACTTTAAAATTAGCGTTGTGTGGAGTATTTTCTACATTAGGGTTTAAGCATTTGTTTTTATATAATTGTTATTTAACATGACAGCAAAATAGAATACTCACTTTTGCAGGGCAAAACTGAAGTATTGATTACTGTTAAACGAGACTGTATATTTTTGGACACTAATATGGTGTAATTGTATGTATAATATATGATGTGATACTGTACAGATGTTAGATAAATAAAATTTCGTACTTTAATAAGTGCTTTTATTTTTTAAGCAATTGTTTTTACAATGTTTTACATCATAGTAAAGAATTTGAAATCTTAACATTACAATGGCGGATACAAGAAATTTCACTTGAAGATCTTTGGATACAGGATGCAGTCTTAATAAAAATGTACTTGACAGTGATAGTGCGAGTGGGCAATTATGTTTTATGGCACATTTAATTACATTTATATAAGATTGCCATTGAGAAGTACTTTAATGTAGGCATTAACTAAACAATAAGTTGTTGCAAAGTAGAGCACTTGAAAAGCTGCAGGAATTATTTTTCTATATGTACTATGCCCAAGTAGATCAGCTACAACTGGATATTTAGTTTTTACAATATTTTACATGAATACAGTTTTGACGTAATGAAATAATCACATGGATATTAAAAAGTCTTAATAAATATGGAATTCAAACATATTCTTACGAAAGAACTTTGCCGACCTGATTATGGCACGCAAAATTGAAGTACTCGATCTTAATACTAATATCAAATAAATAGGTAACAAAACAAAAGTACAAATACGAGATGTGATGGGAGTCGAAATTTGTGTAGTGATATGACGACGAGTAACATTTCTAATACACATTTTCTATGATGATATGTCCGTGTGATTTAAAGGAGGAACCGCACAAATTCAAACGTAAACATGTTCTAAAGTTACTAGTTCCTTATTCGACAAACTCGCTGTCACATAACAAGTTATTTGGCTTATTTAGACCAAGCAAAAGACACGCAACATTTTTCATAATTCTTGATCGAACACTGACGCTTCTTCTTTCTACAAAAAAGCACACTAGCAACAAATTCGTACAAACTTTAAATAATTCGAAACACGAGAGTATATACAAGTGAATTTATAAATAAAGGGATCAATTACTTTTTTACAAGACTAGCTATCCTATGTAAGTGTGGCTTTACGCTACTGTTAAGAGCCGCTAGTGGTGATCGTGGAGGTGATGACAGAGTAGTTGATGCAGGAGGAATATTATTGTTGTGGGTGGCTATGTTCTGTTCCTTTAGAGTCTGCTCTTTCGCACCCCTGAAAAAACAACACTGTACTCAGCACAGGCGCATTTACGAGTTCACTTACAAGTAGCGAGTTAAGTCTTCGATGTCAACTAACATGGAGTCTTGCTCCATGTGTAGGTCGTCCCGCTCCATTAGAAATTTGACTAAGACTTCATTGAGAGTTTCAATTTGAGTATGAAGATCGTTTACAATGACTTGCAGTTGAGCTACGTTCATTTCGGTCAGTATCTGACGAGACAGTCGCCGCCTCTCCTCGGGGAAGGGTATGCCAACTTTCTCTAAACTGTGTCGGACCATTTCTGTTATTGGACTCTTCACCTGTCTTTGCCTCTCTATCTGTGTGTGAAATAGAAAGCATGGTTAAGTTGGTTAAAACTGTATTATAACTCAAACCTAGAGCAACCAGGGTTGGACTAAGTTATGGCTTTTATAAAACAAGTCAGACTTTTCGAATTAATTCACATTTTTGAATTCGTGAACGTTTTTCTTAATTTAAAATAACATCGAAAATTACAAAAATGTAATAAATTATGTAACATTACTCTAAAGTAAATTAACAATAATCAATTAATTAAAATTTTTCTGTCTATTAAACAGTTATAGTCCATTTACTTGACATCTGCACTGTCAGTGTCAAAATGAAAAAAAAATGTCTTGACTATACCTCCAAAATAATGTGTTTTTTATTAGACTGTACAGTAATTTAATTGTTAAAATGTGAAAAATAGCAGTGGTGCCAACATACTGGTAGTTTGACAGTGCAGATGTCAAGTAAATGGACTATAGAAATTATTAAAAACGATTCCCAAAAAATAACAACTTGATTCAAACTAGATATTAATTGAACATTACTATATCGCAATAGCATTTATTGCCTGTTTAACATTTTCACTAGGAAAATTGGTTTTTCGGCTTTTCCAAATTTTATTTTGCAAATCAGAATGCACTAAGACAACAGACAAAAAATTCTTTCCACACCTGCAGAAGTTAACTGCTGTCATTGCTTGCTTTGTCACTTTGTGCTATTAGATCTATAGTCCATTTACTTGACATCTGCACTGTCAAACTGACATTATGTTGGCACCACTGCTATTTTTCACATTTTAACAATTAAATTACTGTACAGTCTCATAAAAAACACATTATTTTTGAGGTATAGTCAAGAAATTTTTTTTAAATTTGACACTGAGTGCAGATGTCAAGTAAATGGACTATACACTTACTAGTGAAAATACTGAAATCCAACATTGGATGTCTATCATCTCTGTGAGAACAGTTTTGCATCATGACAAGGAAGAATAATGGTAGTCAATGGAAATCACTATTGAAATATGGTTTAAAAACTTTATGGCATAAATTGTACGAAATTGACTTGAAACGACATTTCTACGTTTCAACAGGAAGGTGCCACCTGTCACACAAGCAATGAAATATGTCAATGTAATTTTGAGAAGATGAAACATCAATTGGCTGCCGAGGCTAAGGGTTTTCAAACGTTTTTTCTCGGGTACCCCTTAATTAACATGATATTCGATGAATTAGTAGTACACTGTGATCCACTGCCAAAAGCAATGGAAGCGAGCGAATCGAGTTTTCAATTTTTTTGGCAGTACCTCATTGTGTGAAATGTTCACAACTTAATAAAATCAAAAGAAGTTACAGGGTTTTCATGAATGGAATAAAAAATTGCTTGTTTCACATTAAAAACATTAAAAAAGATTATTTAATTCACCGATTTGACAATAAGGTTATTGCCACCAATACTAATGTTCGATGGCCAGCCAGATCCGCTGATCTAACGCCTCTTGACTTTTTTCTGTGGGGTACGTTAAAGAATAAAGTATATGGAAGTAATTACAGCTACAATAATGTTCAGGAACTGCGCGAAGCAGTGCAAGAAGCGTGTGCTAGTATTAATCGAAATACGTTGCGTAAAGTAACCGGAAGTGTCGTCAAATGGTGTCAACTATGTTTAACTAACAATGGTCAGCATTTTGAACACTTCATGTGATTATTAGGATTAAGTTTTCTTTTTTTAAATGAATTTTGTTTGGATCCATGTAAGCCTACTTGATTAAAATGTAAAAACAATTAATTTTACTGGTATTTTTTATTCAATCATACGTTATCTTACATCGTTGAAAAGAGAATTAGAAACTCTATTCAGTAACCTAAAAATCCAATATGGCGCCCATTTAACTTAAGGAAGTTGATACGAGTACCTCAAAAGCAGCCATCTTGAATTTTTGTTCGACACCAATTTTAAATTTGTCTTATCGAAAATAAAACTTTTTTTCGTATCTCTTATATTTATAAAGATATTTGACATACAAGAAAATGACAGTTTTTAGTTTTTTTTTAATAACTTTTGACTGGTTCGACATTTTGAACTTTTTAAAACAGATTTTAAATCAGCATATGAAACTGAAAAACATTGCCCATTTAACCAAATCTCCAACTTCAAAGATAAGAAAGTTACCCATGCAATCCCACTCGATCTGGGACACACTGTATAATCTGAGAGTGTTTGAGTCGTTCTGCAGACGAGTAGGCAAACTATTCCATATAAGAGGCTTGGTTGATTAACAGTGAAATTAAACTATGGAGTACTCGGTACATTATACACTTTCAATAATTTTATGATTACAGTTTTCTCACTTAAACTACTTACTGTGTGTTATGTAAGAGTCATTTACATATCAAGTCATGAAAGTTATCTTTTAGTGGAGGAAGGAGCATATTGAACGAGGCTGTAAGGCCGAGAACTTTTGAGCTCCTGAGTCTGGTAGATTAGCTTTTATGACATGGTACGTATAAAATTTTACCTGAAATCGACAATAAAGTCAAACTAAAGCATAAAACCGAATCATAACCTTGAAATTGTGAAAACGTCATTTTGACAATCGTTTAAAAAACTAGTAATCAGGTCTGTTAAAGAACATTAAGGTGCGTACTGACTTGAGCATTTTTACGTGCACGAACAGTTTGCACGTAATATAGCTCTAATCAGTACCAGCCCAAATTTGCGTGCGCGTACGAACAAGAACAATTGTGTACATGTTTAAATTTTTGCGAACAAACGTGTGTGCGCGTAAGACGTTCGTGCACGTAAAAATGCTCAAGTCAGCACCCAGCTTTAGGTTTCTAGAACGTTACACGACTAGTGCAGTAATAGCAGTCAGGTAAAAATATTACTGTACTAGTTGAGTAATGGTTAACTTTCTACAGTCAAAATAGCCTTGAAAGTTTGACTTTTTTGACATTTTCAGGTAAAACTAATTTATCTAGTTTTGAGCTTCCTCATTATCTTAATTTATACATGATGAGTTAAGATAGCGGCACCCCCCTGTTAGTTCATTTAATATTGATATTAGAAAAATAATTTGATAACAAAAGATGTTCAGAATTAAATGCTCTATATTATTGTACATTTATTTTATTTCATGGCCTGCTGAGGTTTGAGCAGTGACATTCAACTTTTTTATTTTAAATGACACCCTGTATATTTTTTACATTTTTTCGGAGGAGCTATCTTTTCTCTATATGGTGCTATAAAAATATTGTGGTGTTAGATGGGAAAATTACACCGTTAAACACGATTAAAGTTGAAAAATTTCCAAATTTAGCAACTTCATCTAGTAACCTTGTTTCGTGGCAGTAACAGTAAAAAATTTGTTGTAACATTTTTTGTTATGAAGTCAAATGACAAAAATAACACCGTTAAGGTGGTAAAATAATAATGTATCGAAAGCAGCAAGTTTTTATTAATAAACAATTTATGCTATGAATACAAAAGAAAGTATCGAAAGACATAACCAAAACTAAAACACCTAAAATCTATTCTAATTTGCTAAATGTTCAAAATTACCCCCATTCTGGTCAATAAAAGCTTGTAAACGCATAATATGATTGTGTTTAACACTGTTTAACATTTCAGCAGTAATAGTGGAAAACGCATTTCTAATTCTTATTCTCATGTCGTCAGGAGTAGTAGGTGCTGTACTGTACACAATATTTTTTACGTGACCCCACAGAAAAAAATCTAGTGGCGTTAAATCAGGAGACCTTGGGGGCCAAGCTACAGGGCCGCCTCTGCCAATCCATTTTGCACCAAACTCGCGATTTAAAAAATTTCGAACCATTCTGCTGTAGTGGGGTGGCGCACCATCCTGCTGATAATAACTTCCCTGCCGTATATTTAAAGGCACATCCTCTATTAACTCAGGAAGGATTTCTTCAAGGAAATTAAAATAAGTCTGACCTATTAAAACCCCATAAAAAAAAATGTGGCCCTATCACATGATCGTCGATTATTCCTGCCCAAACGTTCACAACGACCAGATATGCTGGTTATCGACATTTCTCATCCAATGAGGGTTTTCGGTTGCATAATAGTGTAGATTGTGTCGATTCACTGAACCGGTATTCTTGAATGTGGCTTCGTCAGTTCAAAAGATTTTTAGTAAAAAGTGCATCTCTGTTCTGAATTTGTTCATTAACCAAATGCAAAAATTTGTCCAACTCACATAATCGTCGCCTGTGAGTTGTTGCGTCAGACACAAATGGTAAGGATGAAATTTGTGTTTTTTGATAATACGAACAATTGCGGTTTGGCTAATACCTGTTTCTGATGATAAATTTCTCGTAGTGATATGTGGATTGACGTTTATTGCACCTAAGACATCTATTTCAACGTCTTCATTAATTACAAATCTATTTTGCTGACGTTTCTGATATTGAACGGATCCAGTGTCGCAAAATCTTCTTAAAGTTTTTCGAAACACTTTTCTACTTGGTCGTCTTCTATCAGGAAATTTTTCTAAATACAAACGTTTAGCCCTCTTAATGACACAATTTGATTCACCGATTACTAGAATCATATCTACCAAGTCGTTTGTTGAAAAAGGAATGTGGTTAGCCTTTTTAAATGCACTGATTATTTCGGTTATTTGAGATATGGAAGCGTCAAAACAAAAAATGTGACAACTAATTTTTTCACTGTTTTGTTTGATGGCTACTAGATGAAGTTGCTAAATTTGGAAATTTTTTAACTTTAATCGTGTTTAACGGTGTAATTTTCCCATCTAACACCACAATATTTTTATAGCACCGCATAGAGAAAAGATAGTTCTTCCGAAAAAATATAAAAAATATACAGGGTGTCATTTAAAATAAAAAAGTTGAATGTCACTGCTGAAACCTCAGTAGGCCATGAAATAAAATAAATGTACAATAATATAGAGCATATAATTCTGAACATCTTTTGTTAACAAATTATTTTTCTAATATCAATATTAAATGAACTAACAGGGGGGTGCCGCTATCTTAACTCACCCTGTAGAAACAAGTGTTTTAGGTTTTAATACATTCCGTTTTAAAAATTAGCAATTGCACATTACTGTGCGACTATATGGAAAATACCTTTAATTTGGTTGGTTAACAAAAACAAAATTTAATCCCTAACAATACTCATTGTCATCATAATAGTTGGATTAGTACAAGCATGAACAAAAAAAAACTATTGCCTCGAAGAGACTGCTGCCTCTAGCAACTGTAAACAACATGTCAAAACAATTGAGCGTTCTGGAAGAAAAGGGTTCATGCACATTATGAGTCAACTACATATCTACTCACTTGAAATGTCAATTTATTTGGTGAAAACGAGATCTAAGTTTTTCGCTTGAAATATCCAGCGAAAGAAACCTTACTAGAAAAGTCCAGAAACAAACATTCAAAGGAATGAGAGTATCGGGATACTTATGCGACGTATTCTGGAAAATAAATATATGAGCACAGAGAATGAAGTCCGAATATATAGCAGCGTTGTTAGATCTGTCATCACCTACGCAGCTGAAACAAGAGCAGAAACCAGCAAGACAAAACAACTAGTCCGCACCACTGAGATGAGAAGGCTTAGATCCGTAACGAGATATACACCACGAGATAAGAGTGTCTAATGAATAAATACACAAGTGCAGCACAAAATATATAGTCATATTTGTCAAATAGAAAGAATGCCCGCGGAACGAATATCGAAGACAGCAAAAAATATAAGCCAGCAGGAAGACTACAGTGACTTTATATGAGACAGTGGCGACAATAGAGTGTATTCTTTTTTATTGGTCGCTTGAATCGGCCGCCATTAAGAGGCAAAATTTGTTGATGCTTTTGTTTGTTTATACCAAATCGAGGTAGGTTAGGTTTTGCGTCAGTTTGTGTCAAAAGTCAAAGTCAAAAGTATTTATACGTTGTGTAACCATGACCATTAATTAAAGTTAGTATGCCATTGGCCGCCATTTTGTGGCAAATTGTGCCTATTGTCGCCACTGTCTCTATCAAGGCACTGTAGAAGACAAGCTGGGAGACCACCTAACAGCTGCCTCAGCAGCATCCTCAGTCTAAACCCCCGCCAAGAGGGAAATTATGTCAATGAAAAACAGGCAAAGCCTACATGAAGCGGAAGAAGAAGAGATCTGAGGGATTTTATAAGGTCACTAGATCAACACACTAAAGTGTAAGGTACCGCCATTAGTGATTTTTTATATCTATCCTTGTCGCACAATTTTCTCCAACTATGGATAAAAACACAATCTAAAAATAGCCTGTTGAATTGTTTGACAATCGTCACTGGCGTTTGTCACACAATTACACTAATAATAAGTGACATAACCTAACACATTCCTGACTTTACAGCAGTGCCATTACACCAAAAAGAATATCCCCAAAAACTAGTGTCTTGTGCACTTGGGAAATTTGTATTTGTTATCTTTATCTTACACTTTTCTCACATTCTCACGCGAGGAATCGAATGGCGGTCGGTCTTATAAAGACCACTAATCTGAGGTTAACTTTAATTCGTTGTTAAAATAAACAAATGCGTATCAAAACGTTAGTGCTTTTGTTTATTTTTAACAACGAACTAGCCATGGCAAAGTTTGCTGTCAAAATAGTTGTGGTTCTAATAATTTACTACATTATAATTAATTATCATATACAAATTAGTGTTGCATGTGGATAGTGAAAGTCAATACGGTCGGAACTAAACAGTGTAGTTATTGTTCATTCAATTTGAACATCGCACTCAAAGATGATTATAGTTAAAATTTGTTGAGGTTATGTCCACATATCCATGTGAGAAGAATGGGTGAAAAATGTTATAAATGTGGAAAACAATCAGTGGATGAACAGTTATTGGGAGATAAATGTTTTAATTGTGACAGATATAAGAAGAAAATGTGTGAGGCATGTTGCACTAAATATTTTGCGCCAACCGAGATACGAGCATTGGCGCTAAAGAAAGATCGGAAAGTAACATTTTTCTGCGAAGAATGTATGAATATATCATTGAAAGGGGGAATTGATGTAGATGTAATTAATGAATTAGTAATAAACACTATGACTGAAGTACTTAAAAGTGATGAACAGGAAAAACAGCGAATAATAAAAATGCTATAAAAGATCAAGTGGAAGCTTTAATGGAAATTAATGGTCTGTTGAATAAATTAACGGAAGAAGTGAAGGTAGTAAAGTTGCAGCTGATGGGTTAGTACAAAAGTGTCTTACGCAGAGAAGGTACGAAAGGGTGTTCAGACCCTAATAATACAACCTGAAGGAGTATCGCAAAGGGCTAATGTTACGAAAGATGAAGTGAAGACTCAAATTAATCTGGCAGAATTGGAAATTCGAATATCTAGGATAAAACAAGTTAAAGATGGAGGGCTAGCAGCAGCTTGTGAAAGCAAAGGTAAAAGGGATAAACTCAAGATGGAAGTAGAAAAGAAGTTAAGTGATACGTATACTTGTCAAGTGATAGAAAAACGTAAGCCTAGAGTATTAATTCAGGATATTGAAAAGTATATGACTATGGAAGATATGAAGGACATTTTGATGAGACAAAATAGATCATTAGATGGTGGAGAAGTTAATGTTGTTGTATTTTGCAAAGCCAAAGAAATTTTCTGGCCATAATTGAGACAGACGTAAATAGTTTTAATAATATTATGAGAGAAGATAAGATTAGAGTGGGATGGAGTATATGCAGAGTCAGTGAATGTGTAGGTATTATGAGATGCTTCAGGTGTTATGGATAAATGTTCCAATGAGCCACCATGTAGAAGATGTGCAGGAAAAGGACACACAAAAAAGAATTGTAGTGTAGAACAACTGAAGTGCGCTAATTGTATGGCTGTAAATGAAAAACTTAACATGAATTTCGATTATAATCACGATGTCTTTGATACAATTTGTGTGGTATATAAGAGGCAAGTGGAAAAAATGAGAGAAAGAATTAATTAGCAGAAAATAGTTTGGTTTGCGTACTAAATGTGCGGAGTATAGTGGCTGACATTGATGAAACTCGTTATTTTGTACAGAGTTATTCGATGACAATTTTATGTTTAACGGAAACACACTTAGCCAAAGACATTGATGATATTGAAGTGCACAGGAGGGGTTATGTATTATATTAAATCGATTTTAAAATACGAAGTTATTTATGAAGAATTTGTGCAGAAAAATGATTGGCTTTAGGAATAAAGTTTCAATCAAATTTTATTTTGGTATTGATTTATCGGTATCCGTCAGGTTCATGTACGGAATTTCTGGAATACCGATTTATTTCCGTTCAGGAGCTTTTAACAGGATTATTCAGAGTTCAGTTTTGTTGTTGCTCAATAAAAGATTTCTGCTCCTAAAATGACTTTTCATTATTATTTAACTAGTGAATCACCCGAGTTACGGTTCCGTTCGCAAATTTAGGAGAGATTCATTAATATAAATTTAAAAAAAGATGCATCGGCCGGGAATCGTACCCGGGCCGCTTGTGTGGCAGGCCAACATTCTACCACCGAGCCACGGGACTTTGTTGAATGTCGCGCTGCTGTAGTGCTATATAATAAATCACGTGAACTATGCTTAGTTTTGCTAATTACACAATCTAATTAAAACCTTTTTTGAAAATAAAAACCGGCCTACGATCTAAGTCTAACAATTAGCGATATTTTAAGCCATCATACAACTTAATCGATCCAGTATCGTCGGAGGAGCTAGCGAACAAAGATACAAAGAGACCAACGATTTTATGTAGTGGATTCCAGCTGACACAAGTAAAGACGTGACTTTTCATTCCACAGCCTGCTGAGGAACAGTTTTTTTTGGATCTCTCGATACAAGCTGAAGAGTGGGCTGTTACCGGACTATTTCATCCATTTGAATATTCAGTGTGTGAATGTACATGATTTCACTAGAAATCGGGACAATTTTTTTTATAAATATGGTGAAATCGGAGGGGGCGTTTAGAACTGTTTTTGTAAAGGGGTTGATAATGTATAATAAACTGGACAATTTTATTAAAAGAGCAAGAAATGTACATATCTTTAAGCAGAGGTTAAAAAAGAGTTTATGTTAATAATTTTTGTTTATGTTAAATTCTATTTATGGTAATGAATTTTATTTATGTTAATGACATTTTTAATTTGGTATGTATTTATTTATTTAGTTATCTATTATTCATTTATTACATTTTGTTAAATAAGTTGGGCATTATTGTTGGAACCTTTAATTTAGTTTTTGTATTTTATTTCATTTTGTTGGTTGTATTAGCTTTTGCTAAATAAAATTTTTATTATTATTATATTATTATTATTAAAGTTGACATCAGATTAGTGGTCTTTATGAGACTGGCTGTTAGTGTATTAATCTAGTGACCTTATGATTTTATTTTATAGTGCGCCATCTATTGCAGAGAGAAAAGAGCTTATTAGTGATAGTCACGGCCTCCTGGATTAGTACGTGACTGACGTCTCTACGCGGCCCGCCACATTTGCATAATTTTTGTGATTCTGAGGCCAACGTACTTTGGCGCTATCTGTTGGGTTTTTGATAAATTATCTGTAACGTAGGCGGGACTTTTTAGATTAAAATTAATTCAGGAGGCCGTGGACGTATGCAACCAAAGGCACAAGCGCAACGTACTGTAGCGCCTCTACAAATCAGAAAAAACGCCTTGAACTAAAAATGCGGCGGGCCGCGTAGAGACGTCAGTTTCGCACTAATCCAGGAGGCCGTGGTGATAGTGTAGAAATATTTTGTTAGAATGCGTACAAATGCGCTTGGACTCCTTTTATTCCAAACGTTTGTATTTATAAACAGCTTTGCAAATAGCTCCGCTATCTAGAGGCAAATTTGCATGATGAGGAAAAGTTAATATCGCCTACAGCGATTTTTGTGGTGGGCACAGTATGTATGTATAATCGATAACCTCGTTTTACCTTTCGGTGTAGAGGCTGCTGCTTTATGTGCTTGCATCTGACGGTACAATGCTCAACTTGCCCCGGATTCGGGATACAAAGTTGAAGTGTGCCTTTTGTGCTTGCGCAGCAACCATTGTACGGTGGTGGGCACAGAAAAAACAAAAATATTGTTCAACTTTTACGTTCTTAGTAAAGGTTATTCGGCTTCAAAAATTTCAACACAACTTTCTGGAACCAAAATGGTGTGTGACAGGGACTTTGGCCGATGCTTAGTATTGAGAAGGCATTATGAGAATGTAACATCAACAAGTAGAAGTGGAATCTCTAGGGACTCCTAGAATATGTTACTCCTGTATATCACAAGTTCTACAATAAAATACAATACGAGGAAAAGAAGAGAAATGATCCGAAAAAGAAGGCATCCATTCAAGTTAGGATTGAGGAGCTTTTGGCAGTTGCTGGACCTTCAAACGAAGTCGACCATAATACATGGTAGTTTCATGATGGAGACCTACTATACTTGAGCCGCCGAACAGATAGAGTGGAGCAGGCAACCTAAATAACATATTACAAAGGGCACTCGATAATATTTTAATTATAATATTAAAAGGATCAGAGATGGCGACCCTTATAATTAGAACTAATTTCAATTGACATTAAATAATTTTTTGAGGTTACGATGCAAATAGAAATTTCGACCAACTTGAAAGACAAGCGTGACATTTGTGCACTTGTAATTGAAAATGTTTAGGCCTGTGGCTCTTCCTGAATCTCATTATTGGCTGCGGCGTCGGAACTAAACTACGTTGAAGTTGGTAGGGTTTTTTTTTGTTCCTGCATTCAACCATTTTCAAGGACTAAATTGTGCATTTCTTCTGCTGTTTTCACAGTTACATTTAAATATAAAATATTGACTTGTAAAGTAGTCTCTTAAGCAAATTTTAATTATTCATAGGGCTGCCTGCATTATGGGTAACTGTAAGAAACTAATTCGTAGTCAAGGACGTGCAAAAATCTATAGCGACTACAAATTTATGAAGGAAAAATCAAGTGGGACTCCTGCAATTTCTCTCAGTCATTTGCAATTTGCAAGAATGAGTGACTAAAGCAACCGATGTTGGCCTAAATACAGTTTTGCCAATTGTTAAGGGAGCCTAACAACGTGGCGGAAGAAAATTTACTACTTCAAGAAAACAAATTACTAAATCTAGCCCCAGGTCATCTGTCGATCAATATGAAAAAGTAATTGTCCCTCGAAACGTTCGTTGTTAATATTTTCGTTATTTAATATTTTAATTTGCAGAGTGGCGAAATACCCATATAAGAAAATGAATTAATTCGAACTTTGCTATAAAAAGAGACCTACTATGAAAGCTGTGTTCGAAGTCTAACAAAATGAAGGGGGGTGTTAATTTCACTGAGGAGTTATATTGGTACATAAATAATTGGGTTTAGAAAATGTCACGACAATAAGCACGTTCTAACAGAGAAGAGAGAAATTCCAGCAAAACGTGTTGAATTTTTAAAAAAATATAAAGCAGAATGCTGCAATATTTTCTACACTGATGAAATGTACTTGCATAGCTCTCATACTGTTCTAAATGTTGGTATGATGGCACCATCAGCTGTTTAAAATCCCCTGTCAGTAAAGGGCAATCGTTTTTCTTTCAGGCACTTGACATAATTTTGATGGTTCATTTCATCGTGGTAATCACCTGTCTTTCAAGTCCTGATTTAAAAATCAGGAAGGAATTTGTTACAAACCCCTTTCTACCTCCGACATGAAGAATAATAATCAATCCTTGCCCTTTACTGACAGGGGATTTTAAACAGTTGTTGGTACCATCATCCAAACATTTAGAACAGTATGGGAGCTATGCAAGTACATTTCATCAGTGTAGAAAATATTTCGGCATTCGGCTTTATATTTTCTTAAAAATTCAACACTTTTTGCTGGAATTTCTCTCTTGAAAACCCATTTTATATACCAATCGCTTTCTTCTTCTTCAGGTGCCGTCTCCGTCTCGAAGGTTGGCGATCATCATTGCTATGCGAACTTTTGAGATAGCCGATCTAAATAGTTGGTTCGTATTACAGTCGAACCATTCTCTTAAATTTCTTAACGATGAATGACGTCTTCTTCCAACGCTTCTTTTCCGTTGGATCTTTCCTTGTATTATTTCTTGAAGTAAATGGTATCTCTTTCCTCTAATAATGTGTCCCAGGTATTGTAGTTTTCTTTTCTTGATGGTAATGATAATTTCTTTTTCTTTGTGTATTCTTCTCATTACTTCTGCATTCGTTATTCGGTCCACCCAGGGTATTTTCAATACTCTTCTATACATCCACAATTCAAAGGCTTCTAACTTTTTGCTGTCTATTTTCTTTAATGTCCACGTCTCCATTCCATAGAATAACACTGATATTAAATAGCATCTCATCAGCGTCCGAGCAGTTATTGTTGTTATTAATAATTGTACCTAGGTAGTTGTATTTCCCCAATTTCTCTATAGGTTCATCTTGTATATAGATGTTTCCATTATTTTGTATCCCTTTAGTTATCATAAATTTAGTTTTCTTTATGTTGAGGGTTAGTCCATATTCTTCACTTGTTTCTGTTATTTTATTCACTATTGTCTGTAACTCTTCTAGACTGGTGGCTATTAGCACTGTATCATCAGCATATCTTATATTGTTCATAGGTATTCCATTTACTTTAACTCCGATTGTTTCGTCTGCTAATGCCTTTTTCATGATTTCTTCTGAATATATATTGAAGAGTGTTGGTGATAGCACACATCCTTGCCTAAGCCCTCTTTTTATTTCGATGTGTTCTGTGGAGTTATCTTCTATTTTTATAACTGCTCTCTGATCATAATATAGATTGGAGATGATTTTAATGTCATTTGTGTCTAAATTCTTATCCTCTAGTAGTTGATTAAGATGATTATGTCGAACTTTATCGAAGGCTTTGTTATAATCGATGAAGCAGATAAACAGCTCCTGGTTCATATTAGAATATTTAATGCAAATAGTGCTTCCCTCGTTCCCAGTCCGTCTCTGAAGCCGAATTGTGTCTCACTAATATCCCATTCTAGTTTTCTGTATATTCTATGGTGTATTATTTTTAGAAAGGTTTTCACAGTGTGACTCATAAGACTTATTATATGATGGTCTATGCATAGTTTGCATTCGGTTTTTTTGGGAGAGTTACAAAAGTTGATGTGAGCCAGTCATTTGGAATTATGCAAAGGCATATCTTAAACAAAAAATTAGTATTGCCATCCAGAGAGGCAACGCAGCTAGTGTGCTGGGCACAGCACCATCTTCAGCTTCATTTAATGAAGTGTATTACCTTCATTAATGTTTCACTTTATCTAATGTATTTCATTTGTAATTGTTTTATAATTTATTGTTGAATAGATGGTATTGAACAGGTCTACCAGAATGTGAATATTGTCTTCATCGATTAATTTAAGTATTTCCGATGGTAACTTCTCTGGGCACATAGCTCTTCCACTTTTTATTATTTGGATGGCTTGGATTACTTCTTCTTTGGTTATTTTTGGTTCATTGTTTTCATGTTTATTTCTTATTTCGCTTTTGTGTCTATCATCTTCCAAAAGTTCTTCGATATATGTTTTCCACTCTTTTAATTTTTCTTCTATGTTTACAATTATTTTTCTTTTTTGCTCATTAATACACTTGGTTGTCTACGTTTCTGAATTCCTGTTAGCTCTTTCACTTTTTTATGAATATTAAAATTATCATGTTTTAGTTGTAATTGTTCTATTTCTTCACATTTTTTTGTACCATTTCTCTTTCGCTTTCCTTATCTCTGTTCGTATTTCTCTTTGAATTTTCTTATATTCAATGTTATTATTTTTATAATTTCGTCGTATGTTCATGAGCTGAAGGATTTCAGTGGTCATCCAATCATGTTTTGTCTTTTGTATTTGTTTTGTAAGTATTTCTTTACTAGGTCCCAATAATGCATTTTTGAAATTTTTTCCATTTGTTGTTGGTTATATCTTGTGGGGTTGTTGATGGATTTAATTTCTTTGTTTGTAAGTTAATATTTATTTTGTTCTGTACTTCTTGTCTTGTTGCTTGGTTTTTCAATTGTGAGACATTTATTCTTTTATTTTTTGTTTTTGCTGTTTGTGTTTTTAGTTTGATATTAATTTTAGCTATTACAGGGTTGTGATATGATGACACATCAGTGCTTGGGTAGGTTTTTACAGCTTTTATTATGTTCTTGTATCTCTCACTGATAAGAATGTAATCTATCTGGTTTCTTATGATTTTTTCAGAGCTATCCTGAGGTGCTTTCCAAATATACAAACAACGTTTTGGTAGCTGGTAAAAGGTGTTCATTATGATTAACTTTTTCTGAATTGTAGTAAGCAGTCTCCTCTTTCATTTCTTGTTCCGAGTCAGTATTTTTCTACATGTTTGTCATATTCTCCTTTGCCAATTTTTGCATTGAAATCACCTAGAACTATGGTGATGTAGCGTGATTTTACGGATTGTAATATGTTGTCGATTTGTTCGTAAAATGTTTCTATTCCTTCATCTGATTTGTCTTCAGTTGGGGCATATGTTTGAATTATGTTGAGTTTGCAATGTTTGGTTTATAGTTGCAGTAACATAACCCTTGGGATGAAATTTATTACCGATTTGCTTATTTCTTTCGTGATAAGTACTGCTACTCCGTATCTGTGGTTGAGGTCATCATTACCTGAAAAGTAGATCATACCATTTGGTGTAAGTTGTTGCCCATTATTGGGCCATCTAGTGTCACTTATACCTAGGATATTCAGGTTCCTTCTTTGCATTTCTTGTACTATATTGTGTACTTTTCCGGCTTCATACATGCTCCGTACATTCCATGTGCCAATTTTCGTTCAAAATCCCCCCCCCCCCCCCCGAGATCCGATTGGGGGATTTTTAACTCCGGAATTACTTTTCATTTTGAAAGTAGCCATGATGATTTCTTTACTAAGGAGATCCATAGAGGATCTTTAATGCAGTGGTTTCCTGTTGCCTTCTGCATCTTCATGCCGTTGACCATTTAATTGTTCTTCCGCCTTTAGGGATGGTTTCTCATCTCAAGGGCAAGAGGGTGCCCTAATTCTTACTAACTCTTCCACCCGAAGCTGTTGGTTAGCAGGAAGGGACTACTTATACCGGTAGTTATTCGGTGTATTTGTTTTTGTTGCTGGTTTTGGTCCGCCCCGGATATTTTATTTCCCCGGTACCCACCATATCTGATGAGCATTCCCCTATCCGTCACCTGGGGAGGCGCCCAATGGAGAACCAGCAACCCCACACGCCTAAAGGAATGTAATTTCTCAGTGAAATTAACACACCCCTTCATTTTGTTAGACTTCGAACACAGCTTTCATTGTAAGTCTCTTCTTATGGCAAAGTTATAGATCACGCTTTGGATTACTTCTTCTTTATATTGATCGACAGATGACCTGGGGCTAGGTTTAGCAATTTGTTTTCTTGCAGTAATAAATCTTCTTCCGCCACTTTGTTAGGCTCGTTTAACAATTCGCTTAACTGTATTTAGGCCAACATCGGTTGCTTTAGTCACTCATTCTTGCAAGGTGCAAACGACTGAGAGAAATTGCAGGAGTCCCACTTGATTTTTCCTTCATAAATTTGTACCTCTATAGATTCTTTCACGTCCTTGATTACGAATTAGTTTCTTACAGTTAGCCATAATGCAGGCAGCCCTATGAATACTTGAAATTTCCTTAAGAGACTACTTTACAAGTCAATATTTTATACTTACATGTAACTGTGAAAACAGCAGTAGAAATGCACAATTTAGTCCTTGAAAATGGTTGAATGCAGGAATAAAAAAAAAGGCTACAAACTTCAACCAAATCACGGGGAACGTGTTTTGGTTTCAACGCCACAGACCTAAACATTTTCAATTACAAGTGCACAAATGTCACGCTTGCTTTTCAAGTTGGTCGACATTTCTATTTGCATCATAACCTCAAAAAGTTATTTAATGTTAATTGAAATTTGTTCTAATTATAAGGGTCGCCATCCTTTTAGTAATTATAATTAAAATATTATCGAGTGCCCTTTTAATATGTTATTTGGGTTGCTTGCTCCACTCTTGCTTGCTCCACTCTATCTGTTCGACGGATCAAGTATAGAATCAGATTATGAGTAATATTTTCATCAAATGTTTGCCAATTAAATGAGTTTCTGAGAAGGTTTGACCATTTTCTTTTTCAACAATATGTAATGCGTCTTATATATCATAGTAACCTATGAAGACTTTTTAATACTCATCTAACTTTCCCTCGTACTTCTTTTTCTTCTCATATCCTTTTGCATTTCGGCGTTCTCAAATCATTTACATACGCACCTAGACCCCTTTTATTTTAGTCCCCTCAATTGTAAATAACAACTTTAATTTGCCACAATCATGGCTCATGGTGAGTCCTATCTACAAATTTAAAAAATTAAATAATTAATTTATCAAGTAATGCTAAATCTGCTTATCAAATTGCTGCAGAATAAAATTTATCACAATCAACCATTCTGAATATCATACAGTATAACAAGGAAAGTGGTTCAGTTGACCCATCAACATCTTCGCCAGCAGATTATCGTGTTTTAATAAACTGCTCAAGTACAGGTCTAAAGAGTAGCTTCAGCACTGCGAAAACATCAAGTATTATAGTGCACCCAGAATGTGTAGTTCAAAACGTGACCACCGAACTTCTGTAGATGGCGCCAAGTGGACAAGACGCCACTGTGCTAAAATGCTTGGAAATTTTGCAAAGTGGAAAATCGCCACCTTTCGCCTAAACCAAATAGCGCATGAAGGTGCTCGGGACCTTAGCAACAACTTTGCCCCCTTTCAAAATTTCAATATCTGTAGCCGTTCGAAAGTTACAGGCGATCCAGACAGACAGACAGACAGACAGACAGACAGACAGACAGACAGACGGACGGACGGACGGACGGACAAAACGTTCGCATAAGTACGCTGAAGCTACTAATAAAAGTAATTGAGGAAGACCGCCATTCTACTACGGCCGAAATTGTTATAAAATGAAGAAATGCACTTCATGGAGTAATGACAGAAAGTACTAAATTAAGAGCGTTTCAATTATGGATTTTATAGGGTGGGCTGAGCAGTTTACATTAAACATTATTGAAATTTAAAAAATCAACAGGCAAAATCGAAGCTATTGCTGTATTTACAATGCAATAATAGGTTAAATGAGCCAAAAGCAGACAAAATTGAGTTCAGCGCCACTGAAGCAGCATTATATGGAGCAGCGCATCAGATTTGAGGTATGTGTTGAAAATGAACAGTAAAATTCTTCGAAAGAAAAATAAACTGCTTCACAAATATTGTTTCAATTGAAAAGTTAAATTCCCAGCCTCGTTTAGGGGTTGCATGTGGGCAAAAGGCAATCATAATTTTTTTATGGTATTGTGAGAATGATAGTATCAAGAGGTGATGCAACAACACAATAAGTATGAATTGAATATATGTATTATTTATGTAAATTGTCCAACTATTATGATGAGACTGCTGTATTGTTCGGGATTAAATTTCGTTTCTGTTGACCAACGAATTCAATGTAATATTTTTCATAAACTAATAACATCAAACACATGACGATAACCGTGAAAATGTACCTTTTTTTAAATGTGCAAAAAATGTACTGGTCCAACTATTATGAAGTTGGGCTCGTAATTCAAAAATAAAATGTGATGCGGAAACGATAATTACAGCACAAGATAGCCGTTTAAAAATATAAGTTCAGTATTGAACAATTTGTTTCAAACAGATTTTACAGAAATTTCTATAACAGTTTCAGATCTTTGCATTATTAATAAATATATTGTTCGCTATTATAAAAAACGGCAAGAATAACAACAATACCTCCATTTGCATGCGTGCCATTTCTTTGGCCTGCGCAAGCGCCATTCGGGCTTCAGTCTGTAATCTCGCCTGTCTAGTAAAGAAATCAGTCTCAGCCATAGGTTCAGTGACGGGTTGCAACAAAGGCTGCCCAATCGATAAAGTTGCTGGTCTGACTGGTGGTGTCGGTTCAGGAATTTGTGGCTGTAAGATGGGGGTCATCTTGGCTTTCGGCGACATCCTCTGCTCTTTGGGGTTTGTCATGGGGCACTCAGAGTCCGAGCTTGGACTGTCCGTGTCAGATGCTGTTTCATTCATAAAACATATCTGGAGATTCATACCTAAAAAAGAATGTTAAGTATAGGTAGTTAAGAGTTGAAGCATGCAACTTATTGATAAGCAGATATCAGCAATTTGCTATAAATAGGTTAAGTATAATAAATAATAAACAACTGGGATAATACAGTATTCTTTCGACGAAAGTGATGTTGCAAAGAACCTTAATATGACTTAATACTGGAATTTTAGTAGTTACAAAGTATTTATATTATTACTACACTAAACATTTGCATATGATATTAATGAACTTCAATTTACCACTCTGCAGTCGTGCTTGCAAACTTGGCTTTCTTCCTGGTCGATCGCTGTAGTAGTCGTCCTCGGACCCCATTGCAAGGCGTCTACGAATCTCTTCCCTATCAGTTCGTCTCTGTAAACAAATATGAAATATTACTACGATTTCATACACTTACATGTTGCTTCTTACAGTTACATCTTCATTTACAGTAATAACTTTGAGAAACCTATCGATAATATCATGTTCGTCTAGTTTAGGGGGGAAATATGGCAACCATTCCATGTTTGCACTTTCATATGGCGAGTCCGAATTGCAGTTATCAAGTGAATATGCTCTCGGTGATAAATACTCGTTGTTGAAGTAATCGTTGTCATCTTTCGGTGTGATCGTGTAGTAGGTGGCCAGCTTGGATTTATTGTATATTCGGCTTTTGAGTGAATCGAGGCCGGTTGTGAGCTTCCTAGATTTCGACTTTATATTGTCGTTTAAGTTATTTGCGTGGTTTTTGAGGTTTGTAAATAGATTTTCAAACATTTTGCGTATAATTTTTATTTCTAGTAAAACGCACTATTCGAATTAGATAACAATTATAACACTGAAATTGGAGCAATTTTTTATTATTAAGTACAAAAAACAAACTAGTTTTAGTTTTAACGGTTAAAATAAATTAAACTACAAAACTACATTTTCAAGGTTAGCTTTATTTTGTAAGCATGATTCACTTGTTTTGTTGTGTAAGAGACAGCAATATTTACGAGTAGATGGTAAGAGAGAGAAACGAGCAGTTAGTTTGCCAGGTGTTTGCTGCAGATGGCACACATGACCTTTTACCGCGCTTATTTAAAAATTATTTGATATGAAAATGATTGGATAGTTTTCTAACATTTTGAATGTTTTATACTATTAATAATAAATGATATGCACAATTATGTTCGAAAAGATATTATATGTGAGATCAGAATTCTGGGCTTAGTCGTATATCAGTTGTGGAAAGCATCAGTAATAAAATAATTGTTTATAATTAAATGTTATTTTTGACCATGCTTTCAGTTCCAAGGATGAGCAAAATATTAGTTCTTGGCCACACTTAGTGAAGAAGTATTTTCACTGAAATTATTTATAATCTTTATTGATTAAATACTAGTTACCATCAGAGCCGGATTAAGGATATGTGAGGCCCAGGGCTAAATTTTGTTAGAGGCCCCATTCCCATTTATGCAACGGGTACAAAGGGATCTAAATATAACCTTCCAATCTTTTCGAGGCCCCCGAAATTCGGTGGCCCGGGGCTGCAGCCCCCTTAGCCCCCCCTTTAATCCGGCTCTGGTTACCATTACCTGCCGTACAAATAATAATTATATTACATAACAATACTACATTTAATACGAAATAATGATTTTATAAGCAACTAATTTCTCATAGGTACGTGTTATTTTGAAAGGTGTACCTGTTCAATTTTAGACAAAGACAATACTGTTGAAGTATTACAGAAGAGAGATTATTAATTATGTAATTTTTATGAATAGGTATTTATTGGCCACATAAAAAGTACCTGTATAAAAGAAGTAAATTCTCTTCGAACTCCAGAACAAATTCGAATACATTTTAAACATTAATAAACTGTGTAGTCGTTACAGCAGTTTCAATGCCATGTTTCTCAATTAAACAGAAATTACTTGTAATTTCAACTTCCTACGACCTTTGTAGGACGGATTTGATTACGCAAATGCAGGATGCTTTTAGCGAAGACGTAGTGCTTGGTGTATATAAAGAATAGTACACTACAGCAAATGATGTTTTCTAAGTGTAATACAATATTATTTATTTTTATATTTTTAAGAGAAAAAAGAACAAAGTTGAATGTCACCTTTAGATAGAGTTGAATTAATCCCTGCATTTTTGCATTGTTTAATATCAACTACCTCAAGAAATGTGTTCAATACTATATCCAAACGATCTGTAATAAACGGGCTATACTACGTTTAATGAACAGATTCTCCCATAAATGAGCGCTAAATTTAAATAAAACATTGCTATTGGTAAGCCTGTTGCACACAGCTCAGTTTTATATGAATAAAACAATTTTGAATATTCCGCAGTTTTTTATTTGTTACCTGTAAAACTGGTTTTTATTTCTGAATCTGTTCGTTAATAGTATATTAAAGTATGAGTGGATAACAAGGTCTTTAAAAGACGCGCGGGTTTTCGAGCACGACGGCGTAGCCGGAGTGCTCGAAACAGAGCAAGTGTTTTAAAGACCAGTTATCCACGAATACTTTACGCTATTTTTTATTATACCTCCAATACTGGAAATAAATTACGCACTAAAAACTTAGAAATAATTTTTGTCGTGATAAATTGAGAGGGCATAATAATATTGCTACTATAGTTACGAGAATTATTTACGTTTTTGTCGCGTCCATGTCCGTTGTTGCATTCAGTCGTTTCCTTGACAACCTTTAAAGCTCGGCGAGCTTTAATCGCCTGTATTCGCACGCTCAGGCGTGCTTTAAACGGCGATTCTGATGCAGGTATAATAAAAACGTACTTAATTTGTAAAAAAGCTAATTTTGAATTAATCTTTCGGACGGTAACGATTTAACTACAACGTTCAATCTTCAAAGTCAGGAAAAATAGGTGCAGCAATCTACTGGCTTGTTTATTACAGAGCAGTTTGTTATAACTCTATTATACTACGTACGCATATATGTAGAATTTGTTTTTTACGTTCAACCAGTTTTTAAACAGCAAATCAGCTGCAGCATATTAAATTATTTAACAGTAGCTATAGCAGTCGATCTGTAAATTGAATAAACAATTACTCAACTTAAAGAAATATAACTTTAGCATTTTATACTTAAAATAATTGAAAACGAAGTATAATGAGAAAACGGTGATTGATTGGTTTAATGAAATCGGTTTATCAAGAACCTTAATACAGAATGCTATGGTAATAGGATCTAAACCAATGCGCTCTGTAATAAACAGGCAGATAGATTACGTCACAGCCACATGGGCAAAAGTATACCCTAAGTATTCCATTATTATATAGAGCTAATGCATTTGGTATTGAGTGAAGGTAATGTGGCTAAAATTATTATTATTATTACCACAAGTTGTGCCCTTTCAATTCTAAGAGCAAGGTGAATCCTGAATCCAAAATGGTAATCAACGGAAATCGAACATATCTTTGGTTTCAGTAGTATGTATCGGGTATTAAATATACAAAAAATCAACGAAGAAGTTGGGTCCCCAAAATTAATAAATAATTTGGTTCTCGCGAGAAGGTTTTTAGTTTCGCTTCCCTAAAAATGAAAAAGCCAATAGATATTTTATTTAAAATATTTAAAAAATTGGCATCACATAGTTTTTGAGTTCGAGTTGAATTAATATCATACATAAAATAATTTTATATTTAAAAAAATGACTGCAGAGAAGAGTTATTAATATATAATATATTATAATAGTTATTTACACCACGATATCTAAACGCCACCTGTTTGCACGTGCGAGCAAGTTTAAAGAATTAGCCTTCGGCTCATTATTTAAATCTCACAAATGTAAAAAAGAAGCTTTATTATCTGTTCACTAAACTAATGCAACTGTCATACAACCCTAAAGTTGGTACCACTTACAAATGTGTTTGTTTTGGCAACTTGCAGTTCTTAATTTGGCAACACCTAAAACCTTCAAATTCGAAAATTTGAAATAGTCAAAGTGACGTTTTCAATTACAATTTATTTTTCAAGTTTTAAGTAAATGTGAACCACAATACTAATATTAGAATAGTTATTTACTATACAAGTAGTGTTGTGTGGATATTACCTACTAGAGAAAAAGTTTGGCCCACGAGGCCGTAGGGCGTGTGGGGGAATTTTCTCGTATGGGTAATACCTCGTAACACTACGCGTACAGTACAACATTTTATCCATACTTCTCAATAAACTCTGAAGAAGCATCAAAACTAAATTTTTTGTTTGAAATCACAGTACCTGTTTGTTTTAACCATTTCGGTTGCCAAGTGACATCAGAACACAGATGAACTTAAACATTATTGCGTAAACTAAAACTCACTAGTTGAGTTAGGGTAATGAAAAAGTCACTTGTGTATAATATTGATAATGCGATTGTTAAAATCGCTATAGTTATGGGGCGTTTATTGAGAGGTATTAGATAAAGATAGTTACTCTACTAGGAAGGGAAAAAGATGCTGTAGCAAAATACTACTACTTCGTTTTTTATGTCACTGTTTTCACAATATTTATGACAGGTACTATCGGCTGCATAGAAAATTGGTACAGCTAGTTTTAAGATGGTAATACAACGTATGAATAATATGTTGGTGACACTGTAAGTCTATGTCAAATTCGAAGTTAGCAAGTTAGGTTTGCGTCAGTCTGTGTCAAAACTGAAGCAAAACCTAACCTGATAACTTCGAATTTGGCATAGACTTACAGTGCCACCAACATATTATTCATACTAAAACTAGCTGTACCAGTTTTCTATGCAGTCGATGGTACCATTTACCATTTCATAATCTATAACTTTTCTTAGTAACTTTTGTTTCGCTAGGTTTGAAGTACATTCCAGAAAAGAAATTGAATTTGAGAGTACACTAAGGATTTTTTTAAATGTTGATATTGGCAGGAGCATTAGTATAGTGAAGAGATAATATATATGAGTTTTATACATACTTATTTCGACTACCTCATTTTTATGCTAAAATCATGACAGTCATGCTTTCATTGTTTTAAATTGAGAACTTACCAAATTTAACAAATATTTTTAAAATGACAGAAGTGTGCAATAAGATTTTTATTGTACAGTATGCAAAAACAACGCACTTTTGACGTATGAGAAGTGTCAAAATTAGCCTTCTTTAGGAAATGGTTGTCTGACTGCATTATAAAGGCCTTGTTTATGAAGCTATTTAGAGTTCATAAAGTGGCACTTTATTGTACTAGCACCATAA
The DNA here is from genome assembly GCA_940337035.1 of Agriotes lineatus. NCBI lineage: Eukaryota > Metazoa > Arthropoda > Insecta > Coleoptera > Elateridae > Agriotes > Agriotes lineatus. The sequence goes on along the minus strand of CALNHX010000261.1, from coordinate 20,909 downwards.
TTATAAAGTAAATTGGACTGAACTGTCACTATTGAGGAAATGTTACAACAAATATACACATAACATAACACATTTGAACATTAACAAGAAACAATGTTTATAGATGAATGGTAATGAAAAACCCTAGTTTGATCACACTTTCCAATCATCAATATAATATACGCGATAAAGATAAATACAGTCGGTTATTTTCTATGTAATTCAGAGTAGGCGAGGATCATTCTTAACATTTTTATAACAGTGTAGACATTTGTCAATAAATGCATGTTCTTTTTTGGATACTTCGCCACCCTGCAAAATTAATACTCTGCATTCACAAAACTCGTGAACTGTCAAAACGCTGTCAAGTTGGTACCTTGTTCAAATTCTGTTTTGGAACTTTTGCTTGCTGATTTTGGCAGCCCTGAAATTTTTGAAATTTAAAAACTTGACATGTCACTTTCTTGTAAAAACAATTAATCTCTCAAATTTTTTAATTTTTGTGCATACACTTCAATTGCAATGAAACAGAAACGAAAGAGGGTTTTATTAGCCTATTGGAAAGGGAAAAAATGAGATAGTTAATTATAACAAGGAAAAACTAAAAGAAAATAGTTTTGACTCTGGACACATGTAACATAACCTTAACTTTAAATATTACTAGAAATCACTAGATCCGAAGTACATTCCTAAGAAAACTGTAATTTCCAGGTACACTCAGCATATATTTAAAAAATTTGACATTGACAGTTCATGAGTTTTGTGAATGGATAATAGCTATTTATGATAGAAGTGCTAAAAGTGAATGTTTAGTCACTTTTAGCACGAGTTTGCTCACAATATTTTTCTACGACCTTAAATTTATTGTTATTAGGTATTTCATAAAAACCTACTTTTAATAGGCGTCGATATATAGGTACCTGTTTATGTTCTATGTTGCCAATTATTATGAAGTACTATCATCACTTTTCGTAAGTGAAGCACATTGTTTTTGCTCTACAACTGTAAACTTTATTGTAGTTTGCCTTGGAAAAGGAGTAAAGCTTTACAAAATATTGGCTTCCATACGAGTTTTCTTTTGAATTTCTGTCCTGAAGACTACTATATTGTATAGTATGATCAAAAATTATTCTCGACTAGTATGGCTATGGAATTGTTCCTAATTTATGAATGCAACTATAAGTCACTTAAACATTAAATGTCAGGTTTGACGTTTAAGTGTAAACATAGTTGCATTCATAAATTAGAAACAATTCCATAGCCATACTAGATGAACATAATTTTTGATCATACTTTATTTTAGGCACATGTTAATTTTATTGTACTAGATAATTATTTAGTACTTAAGTGAAAAAGCAACCAAACATAAATCTATGAATGTATGCGACTCGTACATAATCTGACTTTATAAAGTATGATCAAAAATTAATCTCATCTAGTATGTCTATGGATTTTTTTCTAATTTATGAATGCAACTATGTTTACACTTAAATGTCAAACTTGACATTTGATTTTTAAGTGAGTTATAGTTGCACTCATAAATTAGGAACAATTCCATAGCCATACTAGATGAGATTAATTTTTGATCATACTATAGTTTATCCTATTTATTAATCTCGCTCGTAAAGCTCGCTCAACCATAAATTAGAGTCGTCCAATAAAGTCTTAAATTATGTACTTGTTAAATAAATAGCTATGATTGTATCTTGTTACTTTAAAATCAGGTCTCATATCCCTCAGGATATGTCTAAGGATATAAAACAATCAATTAAACTGAACGTCAGATATTTAGCAACCAAATATGCACAACAAAGCAATAGTTAATTAACACTTACAATCTGTCCTACACTTTCCACCGTCTCGTCATTATCAAACGTCAGTGTATACAAATCCAATAAATAAAGGCTATCTTTCTTGTAATCCCTTTTCCGCTTCTGTGATGTCATTTCGTCTATTTAGAAAAATTATCGTTCGCAAGGAATATGTGGTTTCCGTTCTGCGTGCTCCTCGTAGTTATACCAAATAATGCATCATTGTTTACAAGTTTCTTTTTGAATGGATGCTACTCATGTCACACCATTTTCATTTCCTTCTTCCGTGACGATAAACGCGAAGTGATAAACCAGCTCCAAATGCACTCTGTTCACACAATGCTGTGCACTTAGCACAAGCGTCGCTAATTCTAGTGTCGATTCTGCTACTCCACGTCCGCGATTTCGAATGGACTAAGCTTAACACCTCTTTAAACAATACTCGTATTATGGCACCTCGTTACCGTTACCGGTACTCTCGTTAATTTTTATGCCGCACTTCGTTAACTGTAAAACTTTTAGCACAATGCGTTTTGCTATTCTAATGGCGAGTGGTTTTATCGGAAGAGGCTCGAGGTTTATGAAGGTTCAAAACGGTAGTACAAAATAATCTCGTCGATGGGAAACGCCGAACATAAATTTTAGATGTGCAACAAGCGGAACAGCGAAAGTTGGATTGTTGTGCATGACCACGCTGCTGATGCGTCACTATACCCTGATGATAAGCAATTGAAGATTTCGGAAACGTGGGTCAGCGCGTTTGCTGCCGCGAAGACAGCCTGGGGAAGCGTTACCTTTATAAAAAAATCTGCATGCATAGGGGTCCTTTTCAGAAACTCGCTAAAGGGATCTTTTTCGTCAAGAACGTACTCGGGCATCATTCTCTCCGGTGCCCTTTAGTTTCACACTTTTGCACGCGTTTACTGTTCTTGTCGGAGATATATCGGTATGGAAATGGAGTAGTAATTTTGTGTATTGCTATTTATAAAAGCAACCCAAAAATTAACATTAAGCACACATAAATGGTTTTAGCGAATTCGGCGCTGTCGTGTTGTTATCGCGTGGGCTGATAAGGCTATCGTGTGTGTTATCGAAATAGCAATGATTGTTTTAGTTTGATATGTACACGTACAGGTAGTGCTTCAGGTTTGGTTATATAACTTTTTCCAAGTAAAAATCTTAAGTTTGATTACTATTTATAGCGCAATCGCACGTACTATTAGATAAATGTTTAATATTGAAGAATAAGGTAGGCAGCCTGATTATGCTTAGAGTATGTAAAGTAATGTGAGAAAGTCAGTAGATATAACTTGCCCTACGATCCTCTTCGCCAAAGACAAGGAGATAAACCTTTTGGAAAAGAAAAAGCTTCGTAATTTGCATTCTTCTTCTTTTCATTGGCGTTTAAAATCTATCTAATTCCTGCAATCCTTACACAACTTATGTGTTAAAAAATTATTGTTGACGTGTTGATCGATTTAATTCGTTAAAAATGATTGAGGTTATCAATAAGTTTTGGAGGCAGTGCAGTGAGTTCGAATCTCAAACTCGGATAGTTGAGTTCATCGTAATTTTCCAGTTATTATTGATGGTTGTGGTCCCTACGAAAAAGATATTCTTCTTTAAACAACTCAATCCGTTAGATTAGCTACCTGCCCGAGGTACGTCCTAAGATGGCTTATAACTACTTCTTACTGTAGTAACAGATTAAGAGGAAGGAGAAAAGTTTTGATTTCTGTAAAAAAATATTTTTTTCTATATACGAGGGCTATTTTTCAACCTCCGATTTGGTAGAAATGAAAAACAAAACTGAATATAAAACATTTATTGTATAGAAAATGTAGGTATAGTATTCCAACCCGAAATTGGAAAGTTATTTAAAATCAGGCCTGCATTGAGAACATATGCATTGGAAATTTTGGAAAACATATGACGTTTTTCAACATTTTCTATGATAGTATACGGTTTTAAAAATTGAGATTAAATAACTAGTACTTACTTAAATCATGCAAAATATTACAATGCCTTAGCAAAACGGTTACATGTACAATTTACAGATGAACTGTCATTAATCGAAAGCTGCTTACCATTAGAAAATTATTTATTGAATGTATGAACCCAACTTAGACAAGACTTCCGCATTCCATGATGTACTTAATTGTACATAGCTTTCCAATTTTTGGTTAGAATACTTTGAATACATCTCTTGGCCACGTTTCTAGATAATCGCCATTTTGATGAAGGCACTTCTTGTCATACCGTGGCACAAGTTTTTTATGCCCTCCCCAAATAAGGTTCTTTCTGCACCATTCTCACACACAGCTGTCACTCATAAACTGTACTCTTCCGACAATGAATTTCGACTGCATTATGTCCTTCAGTTTTGAAACTTCAGCCAAAAGAAAGAGAATTAATGCTTACGGCGCGCGTTTATACTTCGCGGGCGCAGTACGCCGTAATTAGCTTTCTTCTGGCTGAAAATATAGACTCTGAAGGGCAAAATTCAGATAAAATTCATCGTCAGACGAGTCCAGTGTTTGGATCAGTATTTTAGCAACCAATCATTAATTTTTACCGCAGTAAAAAATATTATTACGTCCTTCCTGCACATCGAAAGCATCTCTGCTTCGGTGTTACTATGGAAACGTTTTGTTTTTCATTTCTGGAATTTGTCCAATAAAAAATTATTTGACCTTACATTTTTCTCTTTCGTAATATTTGATTGCCGAGCACTTAAAACATTGCTGCCTTAAAGCACAATTGACTCAAAAAACTGCATAAAAACCCCTTTGAATAATGACAGTTTGTTCTCGTCAATTTTGCTAGGCAAACAAATTTTACCGATGAAAATATAAGGTCTTTCTTTTAATGCGATAACCGCAAAAAGTAACATCTTTTACTTCAAATTTTAGGCCGGGAACCCGTTCTTTTCCAAAATATGCTGGTTCACTGAATCTTTCTAAAATTAAAATGGTAGATGAGGCTAGTTTAACACTTGAGAAAGAAAAAGATGCTTTGTGGGTATTAATAACTGCCACAGTTTTTTTCTAAAGCAAGTAATATCTTTTTATAAACGTCCACTGGAAAATCCCGCAAGGGAAAACGAGAGATAAAAATGTTCTAGTCTCTATTGTATTTTAATATTTATTTTAGTGCCCTATCTCCACGCCATTTAAATATATTTTCGATTTGTTGATCTCATCTGCAAGCTCTTTTTACCTTCTTTTCTATTTTCCCTAACTACTACCGTTGCCCCCCGGAACTGCCCACGCATTACTTCAGAGGGCGCGGCCGTCACTTAAACCTAAACCTTAATTACGTGAAAATCTAGATCGCCCGTGCCGGGAGTTGAACTCTAAACCGCTCCGGCCCGAGCGCTCCATTATTTTCATTGTGACCTCGGATGCAGCGACGATCGCCGCAGGCAAGCTCTTTTTACCTACAATTATTGTACGTAGAATAAACTTTGTGGGATATTTTTACATTAAAAATAACTATTTACGTTATTAGACCGGTAGCAACATTTTTATACCCGCGCCAATACTTTACTTTGTTTGGCAATTTACTGGTCTAGGGTCTAGGCCGGTGAATTTTATCTACCGGACTCGTTTGTAACTATGTAAACGCTAGTTACCAATGCAGTATCCTAAAAAAATCTATAAAGTGCTTTACTGGAAACTTCCCTTGCAAGTGGAAGTTGTGGTACTAAAAATTTGGAAAAATCAAAGAAAACTAGCGGTAAAACTATCTAACGTTCTTCATAATCCTGAAACAATAAAAGGAAACACTTGGTAATGCGACTTACATCAAATTGTAGGCCGGCTCGATCATGAAGGACCGAATTGTATTTTATCTCGTAGCTGAATTATATACGACGCGCTTATAGTTGCTTATCTTAGTTATCTTTGTCTCGTTTACAATATTTACTCTGTATCTGTTGGGTCCCAGTTTCGCCAAGGGGACAGTTTGAGCTATGTGCAAATTATTACTTTCATATATTCTTCAGTTAAAGCAAAAATTGACAACATTGTATTTTTTAAGATGCTGACCCTGTATACATATATTTGACCGAAAGTATATCGGTTTTGAGCCAGGTAGACATATACGTGCAAAATATCAACTTTGTCCAACAAATGATTACCATACTAATTTTATTAATAAACAAATTAAAAGCCGTATTAATAGTATTAATAACAAAAAGAAAATTAACCATTCAATAAATCTGCAACCTAATTGTTTTGGCAATGATTTCAATATCACTGATACATCACCGCAAAATAAATACATATCTATAAATTATATTCCTGAACTACCTGAAAAAATTAAAACAGAAATGAAAAAATATAATATAACACTTTTGGCAATATGTTTTTTACCAATTTAAAAGACAAACTGAAACTAATATGCAATCCAATCTTGTTTATCAAATTAACTGCAACAATTGTCCATCCACTTACATTGGACAGACGAAACAATTACTAAAAAACCGAATTAACCAACATAAATATTCAATAAAAATCAATAATGTATCCCCCTCAAACAAAAAAACTGCTTTAACTGATCACGCCACTGAAAATCACCACAAATTTAATTTCAATACACCAAAAATTTTACATAAAGAGAGTAACTTAAAGAAACGGTTAGTTTTGGAAATGAGTGAAATGCAACGAAGCCCTACCGCTATAAATTATAAAACTGATATTGAAAACCTAAGTTCTATTTATCACAACCTATTTAATTAATATAAAAATTTTTTACAAGTAATTACTTTTCTCATAATTTATGTTCTGCTTCTTTTCCTTAAAATAAAAAATAAATTTCTAACTTGGCTTGACTTTGTAAAATTTCATAATTTTTAAATAAATACGACCCTGTACATGTCAAATAACTTTTCCAAATTTTACACTCTGCGCATTACAGATAACAAATAAGGAACAACCTTGCATTCTCATATGTACGTCGCTTGCATGCAAAATGTTAATTTGTTCGTTTCGTAAATTTTAAATTTGTGGGGATGATTATTTTCCCTGTATCGTCTTTTTAATGTGTTATAACTATAATTTGTCGTAATATAATGCTTTTCTGACTTCCATAATACAAGTAAGTAAGCAAGTGGACGTTAATATTGTGTTCGCTTATCTAAATTTGACTTTTCTTATTTCAGCATGGCAAATTTCATTTCATTATAATGTAATTAGAATACTGAAGAAGCTAATACTATTAGCGAAACGTATATTCATTAAATCAAATATTACGACAATATGATTTTTATTTATACTATATAAAAATCAAGCCTACCTCATTTTGAATTGATATAATTATCTCCATTAACAATTTTCAAATCATATGGGTTTTTAGACCCCATTTTCAGGCGTAAACCAAGTCTTCATCGCCCTTGGGCGATAAAATGTATTTTTCACTGATCTATAATTTGTTGTTTATATCTGTGGTACGAGGTATGAAAGAAGTACCTACATAGCGCCTTAGAGCATAAAGTGCGGGCGTAATGATAACAGCCGCTCATTATGCCTTTTCCTAATATAACTGCAAGGTTGTCCTGTTTTTATTGGCAACGATTTATGGTATTCTGAATCGTAAATCTTTAATAAAAGATTTTTAAATTCCAATCACATTGCTGCTTTTCTTTACGGGCCAATCCCGTTATAAATTATAGTGGACTACTTATCATCAATAGCATAGCAACAATAGTATATTACGTTATAAGTGCGTAATTATTGTTTCTATAGTAACCAAACACAAACAATTTTCTATAATAGTCTTAGGACTGTTATATTCCTAACGGGCTTGTTATTTTGTTGTTGTCACACCAACCAACAACCAACAAGAATACGGGAAGTTGTCCTTTGCGTCACAAATAACGAAACCAAAAACAAGTAGAAATAGCACGTTATAATTCATAACGGGTTCAGTCCGAAAAGAGACTCTTTACCCGTAGAGACAGAGTTCAGTAAAGAAGCGTTTACGATTTAGAATACCATATAAATGTTAAAAAGCATGTGAAATATTGTGCATTTAAAAAGTAAATTAAGTTTACTTCATTTCTCAGTAAGTTTAGACTCTTCATAAGTTCTTCTTCTTCGTTCTATAGTGCTGTCATTTCGCTACTTCCTTTCTGTCATATGTTTGCAGTTATGTTGTAACTTTATTAATGTTTATGTAAGTGTTCACCTGTAGACAATTAAGTTTGTGTAAGCTAGTCTTTATTTTACGCATGGGAACCAATACTGCTTACAAAGTGACAGTCTCCAAAAATAGTTTAAATTCAAATTGTTTTTTGGATTTTAATACATAACTTAATTTGAAGAATAAGGTTATTAAACTCAAATACTGCTAAACTTATATGATATAATAACGAGAGATCAAAAATAAACTTGATCGTGGGAGCCATTGAAAACAATAAAACCTGCATAATCTATAGCATGCTTTTTGTTGACATAGATTTTTTTTTGTAGTTTAAAATTACTTTGCGACGTCTTGCTTAACTGTATGTGTTATTTTAATGTTACCTATCAATTTAATCTATACATTTGGTTTAAATTACATATTTTTGTATATTTTGTAACTTATTAAACCGCATTAAACTCACATGAACTAATAATACAGTTAATTTAGTTCAAATGTAGCTTTATAAAGTGCAATATAGACAATAGTCATACTTTTTCATAGGCTCCCGCGATTAACTTTATTTTTGATCGCCCTATATAATATAATTTTTTAAGTATCCACTTTTTTGTTTCTAGTATTATTACTAAGTGTAGCTATTTAAAAGATATTTTAAAAGCCGATATTATCCAGATTAAACACCTTTTAGAAATCGAAGACGCTTGAGTGGAAAGTAGTCCAATGCAAGCTGCTAATGGGTCTATATTTAAAAGCGTCTGCCAAAACTCATTCGAGCAGAGAATTGGCGGCAGATGGTTTAGGTTGTTAATTGGATAACTCGGATTATGAAACAATTTCGATATGATTTTCAAATAACCTTTTAACATTAGATCATTTTGAAATAATTCGGTTTGTAGCAATTTAAAAGATGCATGCGTCGCTAAACTACAAAGACAATTGCTTTACCGGTGCTATCTGTTTGGTGAAGCTGTTTTTTTAATTAACTGAAAATATATAGAATAGTTGCAGTTCTGGATAGTTAATTTTCTTTAAAACATACGTGTTAATACTTTATCAAGCATAGAAAATTTTCATAAATTTGAAATTAAATGTAAAATATTACTTCGTATTTCAAAGTAGGTCGGTTAACAAGGTTGATTTATATCTTCCTTGGAGGAAATCCTGGTGTATTGCGATACAGTTAAATCATGAAGATTGTTGCAACACTACATTATAGTGCTTTCTTATAAAATTATATAATGGGGTGGTAGAACATTAGTAAGGAAATCAAATTAATAAACTACGGTCTAGTATATTCGGTGATAACTAGGTACCAAAATAAAGTTACTGAGAATGGACAAATTAAATCCTTACATTATTCTCACTTTATTATTGTCAAGCAATTTACTATGAGTTGGTTATATTTCAGCTCTACTTTTAATTATAAAATTTTCTTTCGTTGAAAACGGGAATAGATTTTTCCCCGAAACGCTTTGACGTTTGCAATTTAACATTTTTAATTTGTATGTGTGGCGAAATATTCACTTATAATACCATGAGTAGTCAAAGTTATGTCGACTATTTTTGTGGTGGTGTGACGAATGTCCATTGCGCTTGGTACGATTAGGACGAGTGCGACAGCACGAGTCCTAATCCCAAGCGCAATGGACATGAGTAGTGATACCACCGCAAAAATAATCTACTTAACTTTGACTAAGAATGGTATTCGAGGGACTATTTAATGAACCAAACTACCTTTTCAAATTAGATTTCAGTAAATCTAGCAACAAACTACGCAATTTCTATAGTAACAGAACACTAATATTGACTTTTTCTAATAAAAATCGCATTTGTTAAAAATAGTCACTTGAATACCTTCTAGGAAGATATATCCACTGATATTTTTTTGATTGGTCAAGAAACGTCAGAATTCTGAATTTTCATTGGTCACTTTTTGACAGATGACAGGTGAATTGAATAGTCACAGAAACCGTGAAAATATACACATTATGTACTATTTGGTTTGTTTTTATTCCGTTTATGATATCTTTCAGACGTCATTTACTGATAATATCCCATAAAATACGAGAGTTCATTTACCTACTCTGCATAAAGCAAATTACAATTACTGTTCTCATAATCATCATTAGTATCACCCTTCATAGCTATTATCATTATCGGCCGTCATCACTATCGGTATAATATTGTAACTTACAAGATTACAAGCATTGCTTCTAATATTGTGTACTTTATATCATAGATAGGGAAAATGAATAGAAGATTACATCTATAGAAAAATTGCATCTTAGAGACGGTTACCGCAGATATATCTAAAAATGATTTACAAATAGTACAAGGGCATAATTATTTTATAGGAAATGTTGGCTATCAAATATTTTTATTGCTACTTAACAGGATGTAGTTGCTTGCGCTGTATTTCAAACAATTGTCGGATATTTAAGAAGAAGCATAACAATGGCAAAGATAACTCAATAGTGTTAATGAATAATGCAAAATTTAAATTTATAAATGAACAATAATAAAGTCAAATTTCCATCTAATTTTCTTCTTAATAAGAAAACAATTAAATTACAAAGCTTTCACGCTGCGGATATTTGGGTAGGAAATTAATTTCCCACAAAACAGCTTTTCATGAAAATTAATATTTTACAAGAGCTTTAGATATCCTGTATTTTACATTGTAGGCGTTGAAATTTCTAATTACTATTACACTACACCAGCCAAAAACAATTAAAAGAAACGTTAAACTTAAAAAATTCAATTTTCATATGGTTTTTCATATGGTATTTGTAAATTTAGTATATAACAAGTTTAGATAGAACAAATGTGGTTAAGCATTCTCTAGTTTTATTTTTAATATTTACAGTTTTTATGTTTTGCTGCATTTCAGTAGTGATACAGCTAAGATATTATTTTGAAATATCTTAATAAAAATTCTAAGCAATTGGTACTTTAAAATGATATATTCTCATTACTGAAGAATTGCTAATCCGTGTCTTGGTATAACTTGAAAGTAATTTATACAGTGAGCGCCAAAAAGCATTGGTCAGTTTCAATACCTAATAAAAACCCATGCACTTCACCTATGGAATAAATGATAATTTCTTCATAAATAGGAAACTCGGGAGTTTTGTTTTAATTTTTGACATCCTCCGAAAATGACAGTTTGGTGTGCTGTTTCATCATCAAATACTGTCGCGGCTTATTTTTTCGAGGAAAGACATTACATGCTTCAAAGATCTTTTTATCGCAAATAGAGGAGGAGATAGTAAATGAATATTGGTTTCAACAGGACGGTGCTACCAATTACACCGCAAGAATTAATGCGGATCTCCTACGACAATCGTTTCCAAATAAACTGATTTCTTGCTATGGTGACCTTCCTTGGCCATCGAGATAGCAGGATATAACCACTCCTGACTTTTTTCTTTGGGATTACTTGAAGAGGAGAGTATTTACAAGAAAGATAAGAAATCTGGAAAAGCTTAAAATGTTTATTCGAGAAAATATTGAAGCTATACTGCAGGATATGTGGCAATGTGTGTTGAGAGATTTCGGCCGCCGGCCGTTTAAAAGAGTGCATTCAACAAGAGGAGAGTCATTTAACCGACAGCATTTTTCATAAGTGAATCTCCCATTCTTAGTCTTTAAGAAATAGTTTTGATTAACTGTGTAATTTAAGCAAATAAATTGTTATTACAAATTGAAACTGGCCAATGCTTTTTGGCGCTCACTGTATATACAACGAGTAGCTACGAGTAACTTTTTTGCACGGGTGAGAAAGTTGAAAACGTTTCCATACTCTTAAATTACAGTTACGTGTAATTTCGTTACCATATTATGCAAATTACAAATAAAAACGATATGGTTATAATATAAATAATTCAATTTACAAACACAGAATGCATTTCAATAAAAATTATATTAATACCGTGTAATGTCGCCTAGGTTTGCAATCACAGTTTGCAATCTATCTGTCATGGAAGTTAGGAAATTTCTGATATATTCAGGAAATAAGTTGTATTTTTCCTTATATTAAACTGAGTGGCAATCGCTCTTATTGGTACTTCTCTTATTACCGACCGACAATTCTTCTTTTTTCGAAATTATTCAAATGACGGGGCATGTTTTTAAATAACCAATTTTTGACGTTCGATAACAGCGACAAATGTGACACTTAATTTAAATGCACAGGTTACTAGGTATTATTTTAAAAGTTGCGTTTACATTGGAAAAAAAAATAGGTGTACCCGTTTTTTGGCGACAACCGTACATTATCATATGAAATGCGATAATAGTATATTGTACAAGTTGAGAAAAGTGTAGTTTTTCCGTGCAAGGCGCGATACACGCTGATCACAATAAAATATTTGTCTTAGGTGTTGTAGACTTTTAATATAAAAATATCAAAAATCATGTGAAATGTGCATTTAAAAATTAAACTATGCGTTGCCATGCAGAAAAGTATTACTTTTCAACGTGATTTTGTATTTAGGAATACGGTACATTTTCCTACAGTACGTGATTTTTTGTTATTGCGTAATATGTAATAACAAAATACTTATGCATAGTGTCAAATAATAGTCTCCGTTAGGAAATGGTAGTCGAAAAATAATTGTTTCAACTAAAGCTTGAGCGGTTTTTATTTATAAGGTAAATCAACACGAAGACCAGGTTTACAATAGATACATTATTTCGTACATTTGAAAATCTGCTCATTTTCTTATAGGGCTATAAAGTTTCTTGTAAGTGTATAGTCATTTGTAAATTCCATAACCTAAAACATTTTATAGCAACTTTAAATGCGCTCGTAAAATTCTCTGTGAAAGTCGATACTTTCCATGTGCTGACTGAATTTAACTATTAATGTTACGAAAATTCGTGTATAAGGCACAAAGTGGTTTGTTTACTTAGCCATTTTAAAACAGAATTTTACTTTAAAAAGCTTAGATATGTTTTAATGTTTTGTATTTCATCATAAAATACGTTTTAAATTTCACTTTTATATGCTTTACTGGCTTGAATACTAGAAGCAAATTCTCAAAAACAGTTACGTGCAAAAGTGCAAAAGCAAAACTGTAAATAGCAATTTCTGTAAAGAATTTAATTGATTGTATTATTAGAGAAAGAAGTGGAAAGAGAATAATAATGGTAGAATGGAATTCTAAAATAATAATATAAATTGAGAACTAGGATGTATGGGGAGATCCTTGATGTTAAGAATTCTGCCAAACACACGACTTGTTAATTGAAAACCTTTTTTTTTTGTCAACTTTTACAGGAAAAATACACAATACATATCGCAGAGGAGGGAGACAAAGAAAATAATAGACTTCGTAGGATCCACACAAGAATTGAAAACCACATTCAAATTAAAACAAGAATAGAAGCAGAAATAATAACAGCACGCAGAATGGTAAAGCAGAATTGAATATGGACTTAATTAATTATGAAGAAAAACACGAATATAGTAGGATAGCTAGAGAAATTAAGAAGTCCAGAACGTAAGAAGAGATACCAGGAAACAACAGACAAGCTATTCTGAAGACTGAAGGATTTAGAGCGGAAGTGGAATCTGGAGGATGGATGGAACATGTTCAAAAAAACAATACTCAAAAATTAGAAGAAATACGAGTAAAGAAAAAATATGGAACGCGGAAACAAGTACAGAAGTAACAATAAAAAAAGCCTGGACAAAATTTAACCAAACCAAATCAGACCAAGATAGAACAGAATATCAATTATTAAGATAAAAGATAGGGTAAAAATACAAGTAAGGAAAGCAAAGTGGAGAAGCTGGGAAGACTTCTAAATAGAAATACACCAAATGTATGACATGAATAATCGATATTTCTGAAACTTATCAAAGGCAATGGGACGATAGAAAAAGAAAGAAATTAAAAAAACAGATCTAACTAGTTAAAAACAACTGGTGAAATGTTGCAGGTATGAAATGATCACTAATCATGTGAACCAATACAATTTCAAAAGATTGGGAGGACAACTTAATTATTCCAATATATACAAAATGAGACGAACTGATTGCCTAGCTGCTGTGGTTTTTAAAGTCTAAGCGAGAATAATACAAAAAACCCAAAAGATAAACTGGAAGACGAAAGGAAGCATTCTGAAAGGGAAAAGAGGCATGAGATAATATTTGTATTAAGAAACATACTAGAAAAGAAGAACGAAAAAAGAGGAGGACAGTATAAGTGTATTACCGTTATTGACCTAAAATTTGCATTCGACACAATTGGTAGAAGAAAAATATGGGATATAATAGAAAAATTAGAAATACCAACCACACTAATAATTCATATAGTTAACAGTGTATATAGTAAAACACAAGCTAGAGTTCAATTAAATGGGGAAATTCCAGAAATTTCGAAATGGAAAAAGGGCTTAAGCAGGAAGATAGCCTTAGTTTACTTCCATTCATCATGATACTGGACCAGCTAATGAAAAATATACGGCACAGAACTAGCTACGTATCTACAAAAAAATGTAAGGTACAAATACATAACATCGGTAAAAATGGGTGGACTTCTATCATCGTATTAGTAGACTCCCAAAGAGAAATACAAAGACCAATAGATATATGAGTATAGGAGATAGATAGTCTGGGAATGTAAATACATATAAAGAAGTACAATTACATATAATATATAAAAAACAATAGAAAAGAGAAATGGAAAAACTAACCTGCAAATAGGAACAATTCTATCATTATATGTGCACCTGAATCATGGGTGATGCAGTTAAAATACAGCAACTAAGGAAGATGGCAAGCGAGACAAGTTTGGATATGATACGGAACGTGATTATGAAGGAGTAATTGAATCAAGAGCCGATATTACAAAAGATGTAAGAAAGTAAGAAAGGTGACGGAAGCAAAAAGAGGACCCAAAAACAGGAAAACATGGTTGGAACAGGTAGAAGAGATATGTAAAGCAAAAGGAAAAACAATAAACAAAATAAAGGAGATGGCCAAGAAAAGGAAGCTATCAGACCATTTTATTTTTCTTTAATTTCTATAGCTACGTAACCATTTCGAACAGTTTCAGTACAACGTTTACGATTTCTCCTGTATATAGGTTACGTTTCAGTCAAATTTCACCGCATAACATTTCCGCTATTTGCATCTAAAATTCTAATGTCGGCACGCGTTTACTCGACAGCTGCAGCTTTCTAACATCGATTTTCAAAACTTAGCTCGTTGGAGCAAGCGAGATATCTGTCTTGAATAATTTAAAACTCAGTCGATCTCTCTCCCGCTCGGCTTGCTTCGCGTCGTCAGGCGAGGCTTCTTGCATTCTGATTGGATACATCTGTTGGCGTGTTGGCGCGTTTTGGCGCGGAAGTTGTCTTCGCGTCGCTTGGGCAGTTACCTATTTGATTTCCGGCTGAGGTTTCAGGCGCTTGGTCTGCGAGCGTTGGCTCTTGATGGCCGTCGTTGCCTTCTGGCACGGTGTTTTATGTTAGTGCTGTTACAGCAATCACGTGCAGTTTGTTACCGCGTTGTTCCGCTGCCTGTTAATTGTTTTGGACTCCTGTTCGGATGAGAGAGCGTGAGGTGGTTTCTGTTTTCGCCGGTGAAGCGTGTGTTGGTGCTTGTGTATCCGTATGGCCGTCAGCTTTGCATCATTTTCGTAGGGCCGAGAATAGACCCCTTTTTCCCAAACCGGGGATCAAACTCGCAGAGTTGTCCAAATTTTCGGTCTCGCAGTTTTCTTATTCCAAAGGTGGACGAGATTCAGTCTTCGCCACATGGAGAGATCATCCGCAAGTGCTGCCCCGACTCCCACGCCTCCGTTCATGCGCCCGTTGCAGCAGACACGTCGTTAGCTGCCGTCTCGCCCAGGCTTGGCGGGTCCCCAACAAAAGGTAGCGTGTGTGTAATTTGCTTACTAATTTGAACACTTTTTCCGTTAACTCAATGTACTTTGGCGGCTAGCATTCATAATTAATAACCTGTTATTTGTGCTGGCCTAATTGAAACGCTTTTGCTGCAAACGCATTATAGCTTGGCCGCTGTCATTTATAATTCAATTCACGTAACTGGCCTATTAAGGCCTGTTGGATAATTAAGTTCGTGACGGCCGCCCAAGGCCTGTTGTATATTTAAAATTAATATGACCACTTAAGTATAATTAGAGATAAAGCGCCTCCCAGCTGGGGCTCTAGATATATATGTAGTTTAGTCCAGATCGATATGTCAATCTTTGTTGTCCTGTGTAACGCCAATTTTACCTGTGTGAGACCAATGGACTGGTATTTGAGCTAAGGCCTTATAATTTACAACGAATCTGTGCATGCCCCTTTCAGGTTAAGGTTATTGTGTAGAGATATATGTACGGCTAAGCCTGACTGTTTGAGCGTGACAGGTAAGTTGACGACGTTTTCCGCTGCAGCGGCGAGGTTCGTGAGGCCGAGTTCCCGTATTACACCCCGTTTGACCTTCAAGGTTCGGTTAAGCGTGGGTCTCCCTGATTGGACCTTGTGGCGCCCTTTTTCTTTTGCAACACCCTATAAATACCTACAGGCGCGCTTGCCCTGTGGTGTACCGCTTCTAGGACCCGCCCATCTCCCTGAGCGTATTAGAGTCGTGACCTTTGAGCCTCTTTGTAGAGATTTCCAGGGTAAGTGTTGACGTCTCCCGGACATGATTAAGCATTTGGCACTCCCATACCTGTGAGTGTCGTTAAAACAGTTTGATACTGTAACAAAGGTTTCGAAAAATTGGGTGAGATGCTGAAACTGCCAAACAGCCTCAGATGCCCTAAGAAGAAGATGAAGAATGAACGATGTTGTAAACATAATTTTCTTGCTTTAATTGATTTTTAGATATTTAAATAATTAAAAATAACAGCGAAATTTAAAATGTTAGTAAACAAAACTGTGCAACTATGGTGTAATTAAATTTTATAACACAAACACTTTGCGCCTAGAACAAAGTTTCAAAAATTAAAGTACAAAATAACGTTTACATATATATTAGATTTACTCTTAACCTTTTACGATAACTATTAAACTAGAGGAAGTATTCCGTCTTAATTTTATAGAACTTAAAGTATTTCCAATTTAAAACCACAAATTTGTGAAAGATCAACTATTAAATCGTAGGATTGAATTTAATAATGACTTTTTATAAATATGAATTTCTTTATTTAAAATAACTCAATAACTAGAATAAAGTGAGGTGTTTTAAAGTAAACCGCTCATGTTCTGATATTTACAGAGAATGAACGAGAGAGATAAACTTAATAAATTGTTATAGAACAAAAGTATTGCAACTCACTACCTACTTATAATTCGTTGCACTTATTGTACGACAGAAACAAAGAAATATGAACTTGATTAATATTACTTCCATCATACCAAAATCGTATAAAATCAATAAAGTACCTACAAAAGGAGTGATAGAAAACAGGATTTTAAGTTATTTTTATGTAGTGAAAGGAACGAATGGATTTCTTTTCGTTTTTTTATTTAGACAATTCCATTATTAAGTTCTATTGATATGAATTTCAATGCATTTCGCCTGTTAGCAAAAGAAAAATGGTTTGCAACCGGTAATACACTACGATATGCACAGTATGCGGTGCACAGTAGAGAGCGATGTAGTAAATGTAAATAATTTTACAAAACGTGTTATTACAATAAAAATATGTTCTTTGCGTTATTAGTTTGCTATCAGGGACGGATGAGCCCTCAAAATGTGAGCCAGAAATATGGATGACAGGGCTAATAGCGTTCGCGTAGCCCTTCTAATAAGGTAATGTACAAACGTTTTGGGAAAAAGTTTTGAGTTCGTATATTTATTTCAAATTCAATTTTATTCAAACAACGTTTAAAACATGTTGATCTTACGTCTAAGGTAACATTAATCACAACATTATATAATGGAAAACGTTCCATCATTTATCGCATAGGCTCTTGGACAGAATTTACATTAATTTCATAATCTTTTGAAATATGCTGCCAGGAAATTGTTTCTTATTTTGTACATCCCAGCCGTTGCCGTACATCTTTCTGCTTAGTAAAGCCCAAAAAATCCTTGATAGATCTTGTCTGAGGAATATTAGGTGGGTTGCCATGTTTTGATATAAATGGAACATTGTGCTGATTCAGTCAATCTCTCATGGTTCTTGAGTTATGGCAAGAAGTTAAGTCTGGCCAAAATATTATTTCATAATCAGGATGTGTAGTATGGGCACTTACGTCTTTTGTGATAGTTGAAACATTACGACATATTCTCGAAACAGTCGTGTGTGAAATATGGAAACGTCGACCTAACCTTTGAACTGACGTTTTTACCCTGTGTTTAGCTCTTCTTACCATTCTGTCGACAATCAGTGTAGACTAGAGTCCCTGTATATAAAAGAGTTGGGACATGTAGGGTGACTTGTTTTGGATCCACAAACCATGGAGTACCTGATTTTTGGCAGTTTTATACTTTGTGCATACTTCTTTCAACCAAAACAAATGAAATATATCTTTGCTGCATCACATGGTCCTTGATTTGTGGATCCATTTGGCAGTTTTATACTTTGTGCATACTTCTTTCAACCAAAACAAATGAAATATATCTTTGCTGCATCACATGGTCCTTGATTTGTGGATCCAATGGCTCAACTCTAAGTATATATAGGAACTCTAGTGTAGAAATGTTTGAGGCGTTCACTTTTAGGTAAATTTACACAAGGTGTTCCTTGTTATGACATTATAATGGGCGACTTCAATGCCATACTGCGTAAACAACAAGAAGAAAACGAAATGTATTTGGGAACATTCGGACTAGGGGAGAGAAATGAGAGAGGAAAATGCCAATGTATTTTCTAGAAAACCAGAGAATGTAAGCAATGAACACATTTTCCGGTAAAAAGTCATGAAGGGGGTGGACACTGCACATGGGTAAGCCCTGACGGGAGAACCAAAAATGAATTCAATTACATCCTGGCCTCCTCAAGAGAGATTGTAGATGTAACAGTATTAAACTCATTTAATACAGGCATCGACCTTCGCCTCGTTAAAGCCAAAGTGTCAGTAAAAATAAACAGAAGACGAATAGACAACAACAAACGAAGAAGATTGACGCAAGCATGCTTGAAAAAAGTACCAATAAATACAAAGAAATAAAGAAACTGGAAAAATGCATAACCACAGCTTTGAAAGAAACTGCGTTACAAAGTGCTAAGATAAACTCAACTAAACAAACCAAAATAACAGAAGAAATAAAAAAGTAATAGAAAAAGATAAACTCTGTATAAAAGGGGATAACAAAATACGGAGGAATATCGGGAACCACGACGAGAAGCAAGGAGGATGATACGCAAAGACCTTAAAATATACTATGAAGAAATGATAAAGTATGTCATAGAAAATGACAAAAATTTCAAATGCCTAAGAAGAGAAAATGAGAAACATCACTAAAAGACAGAAAAGGGGAAGAAACACGTAACAGAAACGAAATGTTAAGCATAACGGAAGAATATTATAGAAATTTCTACACCTCACAAGTAGAAGAACCGAAGGAAAATCAAAATAGGACCAAAATAATGAACGTAGGCTCGGAAGACGTTCACGCAAGAAATAATTATGAAATAAAACGAGCATTAGAACACATGAAGAACAATACAGGGAGAAGAAGAAATATTGAAAGAAATGATAAAGGAAGCTGAAGAAGAAGTAATCCCAAAGTTATGTGAACTATTTACTCTATACGTAGAACGAGGCAGAATACTGGACGTGGTTATACCATACAGGGTGCCCAACTTAAATGTACGCAGCTTTAAGCAGGTGAGTATGCAATACATACACCATTCGCCATTGAAATGTAATGTGTGTTGCATACTCACCTGCTTAAAGCTGCGTACATTTAAGTTGAGCACCCTGTATAATAAAAGGACGATAGAACGAAACCAGAAAATTACCGCCCAATAATTTTGCTTTCGCAAGTTTATACACTGTTCACAACCAGTATAACCAGTAGAATAACTCAAAAGCTGGACAATTATCAACCACCAGAGCAAGCAGCTTTCCGAAAAGGCTACAGTACGTGCAACCATCTGCTAACAGTAAAAATTATAATTGAAAAATCAATTGGATACAATCTTCCTCTATACATAGCACTGGTAGATTATGAAAAGGTGTTTGACAGCGTGGAACATTGGGCAATTATGAGAGAGTTGTATAACGCGCAACACCGATATACCAACTTCATAAAGAACATCTAAAAAAATGCAACAGCAAAGGTCAGATTGCATGAGGAAATGAATGCCTTTTCTACACGCAGAGGAATCAGACAGGGAGACAGAGTGTAGCTTAAACTGTTTAAAATGACATTAGAAGGAAGTTTCAAGAAGTTAGACTGCGCAAACAAGGAAATTAACCTAAACGGAGAGAGGCTCGAGCACCTACGATTCGCTGACGATATAATTTTATATGCGGACAAAAAGGATGATCTGAAAAGTCTACTGACTAAACTAGAAGGAACGTCCAGCGAAGTGAGACTAAAGTTGAACCGAAAGAAGACAAATACAATGTGTAAACAACGCCCAAGTGTATACATCAAGGGTACAAGAATACAAAATGTCCAGGAATATGTGTACCTAGGACAGATTTTCAATGTTATAAGAAAATACAAAAAACCAAGTAGAAAGAAGACGAAGAAGAATGGGATGAGCCGCATTCGGAAAACTATCTAAAATATTAAGAAACTAGAAAATACCACAATGTCTTCGGACCACACTATACGATCAGTGTGTGCTCCCTGTAATAACTTATGGAGCTCAAACATGGACCATTACAAAATAGACAATCTCTAAATTAAGGCTTACTCAAAAAGCCATGGAAAGAGCAATGGTAGAAATATCACTACGAGATAAAGAGAGGAATGATTGGTTAAGGTCAAAGACAAAAGCTACGGATATAATACAAAGAGTAACACAGCTGAAATGGGATTATGCAGGGAAT